>JACCID010000050.1:1200000-1714682 GCA_018906775.1 Sycophila sp. Sp_5
AAAAACATACATATGCGTACACGGAAAATGTAAGCAACACTTCAAAAGATCTCACAGGCGAATATCAAATTATAATTGGAAAATACTACAACAAACACAACCCAATCTTATTGGCTTTAATAAAAAAATAGTTGAAGAAATTTTTAAAAACACTAGAGTAACATTACCCATTCCAATCAAACATAAATTTAATAAACTGCAATGTGAGGATTGTCACTATCCGATGATTAAAGGAATAAAACATCAACACTTTATTAATTTAAAAGAAGAAACTACAACTGAAGATTTAAAAATAATGCATACACCAATTAAAGAGGTATTTACAAATATAAATAACAAAGCTATGACCAACGCAAATAGAATATTAAGCAAACCATGCCCTACCCCGCCAGGAAAACCTGCTAAATAAACAAACAAATATAGACTGTCTTACGGAAATTTAAATTATATAGGAAATAACAAAGCACTCTTATATTTTGATAGAGGATTTAATAATATGCAAACTTTCATAAATTCCATGCAACCAATTTCGAAACTGCAAAAAAACCAAGACATAATAGTGGTAGATGGCATAGTATTTACGGCAACCTGCAAATGTAACTCTTCAACTCAACATAAGCAAATGTTCCCGCATTATCGAGTGACTTGTGCCCCTGGGCTAACATGTCCCAAAAGACTTAACAATTTTGTAAAAGAAGTTTATAAAAGAAGTAGGAATGCCTCGATAGAAATGTATACCAAAGCTAGTTCAATGCTTATAAGATATTGGAGATAACGAGTAAAAAAAAATGTTAGGATTTAGCAAATTATTGCGAACTGTTTTTTACCTAGTAACTATGTTACTAGGCATTAAGACTGCAGGATATATTTGTTAAATCCACTTTTTGCTAAGAATTTTTATATCTCCTTTCTTTTCTTCTACTTAAAACTTTTCGTTTATTTATTTGTTCTTTTTTGTTTTTTCTTTTTTTTTATTCTTTCTCCCTCTTTTTTCCTCTGTTCTTCTTTCTATTCTTAGTTAGTAAGTTTTTAGTTTTATATCAAGCCAGGCCAGCGCGCAGGAAATCCCCTATATGTAACTGTTAATTTAATCAATTATTATAATTGTTTTTTGTACAACTGGTTTTAATAAATAAAAATAAAAATATAAAGTATTCGATCGCTACAAATACATAATTTTATGAAGTATTTAATACTACCAAATTCTTCTTCCTTATTCATCATATATTTTATGCACGAAGAGTTCTTCTTCTTTTTTAAGTAATAATTCTCTGTTTCATAAATTATCTTATGTGATAACAATCTTTTAAAAAACTTAAATGTAGCACTCGTGATTAAAAAACGATTTAGTTTTTTCAATATTCTTTTCTTTATAAAAGCAACCTACAATATATATATGGTCGTAAATTTTTTGTAATTTTCGTTTGTTAGTTATCTTTGATTCGGTTCTTATACAAAATGATTTTACGTCATTATTTTTACATAATATTTGGTCTTTTAATTCAGTAAGATTTAAATAAATGGAAATGGCTGAATGTATTTGTAATTCCGGATTTTTAGAACTGTGAACGTAGCTTTTTAAAATTCCATTTAGATTTTCAAACGCAAAACACGAAGTATTTCTTAATGGACAAAATTGCTCTATATTTTCTGATAAATGAAGCAACAAATGAATATTCATTGGACATATGCCTTTTTCCGTATAATATTTGATACCTTTTAACATATTCTAGGTCAGAGTGCAAGAAGCACTTTGGAGCATTTGCTCAAAAATGGATCTCGAATCTAGGATTGTAATTGCATAAACAAGTAAAATGTGGTGACTAAATTAGACATTAATCATATAACTTTTTTAAGAGCGGTAAGCTATATATTAAAAGACAGATTTTTAATTCCGATGCTTTCCAGTATGATATATCATCTAAAGATCTTGGTAATCGGGCAACGCTGTCAATAAAATAAATGTCTCTGTGAAATTTGTTAACATCAAGTAAATATTTTTGCAATGAAAATTGCTTATCATAAAATTCGGAATCGAATCAAAGAGAAAGAAGTTTTTTCATTACATTTGCATAAACGTAGTGCATGATATCAATCGCAGTAGTTTCAGTATAATTATAAACAATTTCCGACAGCACACTTCTACCTTTTACACCAAGCACATCATTATTTTCTAATTCTACTCTTAAGGGGATGCCTAACTTAATTTTCGCGCTCTACTATACCGACGATTCTCTATGTTCTTTGCTAACCTCTAAGGCAAATTTGATTTTTCAAATAATTTTGAAACGGCTTGCTTAATGGCAGTTCTGTTTGCAACAAAATATTATTTATAATTCGTAGAATGTGCGTAGACTTCTTTTTTGGCTGATTTCAATTCCAATTGAGAAATAAGTCAGTATTTTCAACAATAGGAAATGAAATCAGCCAAAAAAGAAGTCTACGCACATTCTACAAATTATAAATAATATTTTGATGCAAACAGAACTGCCATTAAGCAAGCCGTTTCAAAATTATTTGAAAAATCAAATTTACATTAGATGCTGTAGCAGAGAATATAGAGAATTGTCGGTACAGTAGAGCGCGGAAATTATGTTCGGCATCCCCTTAATGAAACAGTGTCTGTTTCTATCGTCGTGTGTGCACATGTTACTATCGAATGGATATACTTGTACTCCGTATACTCTTTCACCCTTAATTTTACATTTTAAGCAACCATGAGTTCCATTGTAGAATTTCATGTTTAAAAACAAAGACTTATCGGGTAAATCAGCGGTACCACAAAGAGTAATGGCTCTTACTTTTATAATATTTTCCAAATAATTAACATAATTAACGCCTTTGTACAGTTTTTTTAACGAATTTGGAAAAACGCTTAAAAATAAATTAAACTGTGGTTTTATATTCCCAAACCATATTCCTGCTAAGATTACATTTTCTCTTTTATTTCAAGATTCGTAGGGTAATTAATTAATAACCCGCGTAAAAATTTAGAGGATGTTAAAAAGATCTTAAAAAGATTTGTCTTAAAAATGATCGATTTTAAGATGAATTAAGACGATTTTAAGATTTTCACGTTTCAATTCGTGAAAATCTTTTTAACATCTTTTTTTCCTTTCCCGCGTAAAAATGATTCCTATGGGAAATATGTTGACAATATATTGGTATGTTCTAGTACCAATACGATTGAAAATTAAAAAAAAATTCATGAAAGATAAAAAAAGATAAAAAAAAAAGATTCATAAAAGGCCACCATTTAGACAACTGAGCTATTTAATTGTTTTTGTTAAAAAATTAGATTCAGGTTAAAATAATAGAATTATTAGACCTAACCTTTCAAATTTTGTTATATTTGGAATTTAGTCATTTGACAAAAACAATTAAATAGCTCAGTTGTCTAAACGGTAGCCTAGCAAGCAGAAGTTTGTGAGTTCGAATCCAGATAGAAGTACAAATTTTTTCTTATATGAAAATTTTTTTTTTTAATTTTCAATCGTATTGGTACTAGAACATACCAATATATTGCCAACATATATCCCATAGGAATCATTTTTACGCGGGAAAGGATAAAAAGATGTTAAAAAGATCTTAAAAAGATTTTCACGAATTAAAACGTGAAAATCTTAAAATCGTCTTAATTCATCTTAAAATCGATCATTTTTAAGACAAACCTTTTTAAGATCTTTTTAACATCCTCTAAATTTTAACGCGGGTTTGAACATTATTTTAAACTTGCTTATAAACGATTCGTACTATTTGTGGTTATAAAATTGCAGCAATATACATGCAACGTTGTTTGTTGTAAAATTCAGATCTGACGTCGAAGACGCATTCTTTTTCGGAAAGAAAGATAAATGAACTGATTATGAAAACGTTAGCTTTGTGGATCAAAACGAATCCTTCTACCAAGAGCATACTAGATAAAAGTAATATAAAAACTGTTGGTCATATTGTTAAAGAAAAATGGGGAAAATATTGGTACGAAATTCAAGTTATTGAAGTAAGTGGTAAATAACCAAAAAAAATTAACAACAATTTACATATCAATAAATTATTTTATTTTAAAGATGATGAAGAATGGTTAAATTCCTTGCACGTTTCAATAAATGGAGACATTCTAACTGCGGAAGGATCAACATCTGATTCTGCTATAGCAAGAAAGAGAGAATTTTTGAAAGGAAAAAGAATTATGAATGCGAAAAAGAAAGAAGATTTAAGACTAAGAAATAATATGTACTTCAAAGAAATAGTACATTACAGTACAAGAGACGAATGCTGAAGTTCCGCCACCGCGTGAAGTTGACGCGGTGGCGGAACTTCAGCTTTCGTCTCATGTACTGTATACTATTTTTCTTTATACCTGGTCAAAAGTACGCTAAGTTTCGATTCAAAATTTGTATTTGAAAAAAATTATTTTTTGTTAGCTCGAGTAAATTTATTTCGATGCCCGCCCCGACATTTGCGGCACGAGCGCAGCGAGTGTTGCTAGTGATGGGGGGCGGGCATCGAAAAAATCAAGAGTATAATTTCATTACATAGAATGATAAAAAATAATAGATAACTATTTTTCCGTTTTTCATTCAAACTTTTACTAACAAAGATATAAATGGTTAATAACAGTGATGTAACTATGGCGTACTATATCTATATTGTGCACAATTGTGACGTCACTCAGATTTTTGAAACGCGCTATATTCGCAAAATATAAACAAAACCTCAACCGCCCTATCGGAAAACAAAACGACTCTGACGACAATGTAGACGAGGGTGATGTTGAAAATAAAAACTTACAAGACAGCAGTAAAGACGAATATACAAACAACAAACAGAAAATCAGTGAGTGAATTTATTATTATTTTGTAATTATCTAACTTAAATATTCTTTAAATATTTTATTGAAAATTTAGATAACGCGACTATAAGCAGAGCTAAACCTACAAAAGGATGTTACTTTTGTAAAGAATATACAGAAGGTTTGTAAACAAAATTAAATAAAAATATAATATTAAAATAACGAAATAAATTTTTCACATTTTTTAGATTCTACTTTCCAAGAAAAGGTCTTAGCCATTGTAGAGTCCACAGTCTGTCATATAAATAATTTAATAGAAGAATATAGAAATGGTGCTAAATCTGTAGATGAGGTCAGAATAAGTGTCGATACAGTCTAAAAATTTAAAGTATTATAAATCAATTAATAAAATAATTTTTCTAGTTCAAGATAGCAGAAAATGTTTAAATAAATAAATGTTTAAAACGTAAATAAAATAAAATTAAATGATATTCTGCAGATTCATAAAAATAAGGCAAAAGCAATGACTCGACTAATTTTAAAGGAAGTTGTAGGGGAAGAAACCTTAAGTACTTTAAGTGCAAAAACTATTCCGGAAAATATTTTGACAGGAGTAGAAAGTAGGTCAATATATAAAAAATGATATTCTTATTTTATTTTTTGAGTGAATTAAAATCAATTCATTTATTTACAGGATATGTCAATGCAAAAGTAAGAATCTCCGATCGTTTAAGTATGGCCGATTATAAACGATGCATAACAAATTATTGTAGGTACATACGAGAGAAAACAAAAAAGGATATAAATAAAGGTAAAAAGGATATTAAATATAATGACGAGACAAAATGGGACATCTATAAAAAATATATAAAAAATTGAAAATATTACTTTTTCTTTAAATTACAGAGAGACAACAGGAGGATAATCAGAATAGCGAAGGAGAGCATGAACAAAATGTGGAAGAAATAGAGAGCGACATGATAGACCGAAGAAACATGCCAAGAACTGTACAGCAAAGCAGGAGCAGAAGGAGTCAAAACAGGAGCAGACGAAGTCGAAGCAGGAACAGAAGGAGTCAAAGCAGGAGCAGAAGGAGTCGAAGCAAAAGCATGAGTCGAAGTAGGAGCAGAAGCAGGCGAAGTAGCAGCAGGCGATATAGCAGAATAAACAGGAGCCGAAGCAAATCACATTACTGTTAGAAGAGATTACATTGTACATTATATTTATTTGGTTTAATATTTTAATAAATATTACTTATGTTGGCGTTACTTATAAGATAGTCACTTTTCTTTGATTAAGAAAGAATAATACAGGAGAGGCAGAAGAAGGAAGCTTAAGCTTCGAGGCTGCGTCACGGCAATTGCAATGGATTGTCCGGGGGCGCCTTTTCCCGTTCCCGAACACCTCAGTGTTCTGTAATTGGGCGGGTACCGAAACAGGTGAAGCTAGGCTTCTCTGTAGGCGGGTGAGCCTAAGCTCTAAGCAACGAAGTTCATTTTTTTTGTTGTTATACTTTTTCCGTTTCTTAAAAGAAAAGGAGTGACTCTCTTGCTCTCTCTCGCTTGCTTGCGTTATAAAAAAAGCGTTCACAGAAAAGTAAAAATGTAAAAAAGATTTGTTGTGATCGACGAGTAAATAAAAAAATATAATTTGCTAAGTTTTGTGCCTTTTTTCTTAAATCAATTTGGAACAACTTATCATACAACCTTATATTTGTTTATTTAAAGCAAAAGTATTTAAACGAAATATTAAAAAGAATTTTCAATTTAATTCAATTTTCAATCAAAGCTTTTAATCAAACTATTAAAAAGATCTTAAAAAGATCTTTAAAAACATAAAAAAATATGTCGCAGAAAAAGGAAAAAAAGATGTTAAAAAGATGTTAAAAAGATTTTCACGAATTGAAACGTGAAAATCTTAAAATCGTCTTAATTAATCTTAAAATCGATTATTTTTAAGACAAATCTTTTTAAGATCTTTTTAACATCTTCTAAATTTTTACGCGGGCATATTTTTAGTAGAATTTATAAAATTTTCTTTATCTCAAAAGAAATGCTGCTCATGAAATTCTCTCAAGCGCATGTAATTTTATTAGGGCAAAATGATCCGTGGAAGAAAGTTTATACGGACTAGAATTCAACCGATACCAATTCCAATGAACCAACCACGGCGCAATACTAAAACACATGGCAAAATAACGCTATATAGGTTATTTAAATTAGTTTCAAAAAATGGATAATATTAAGAACTATAATTTAGATGAAAAAAAGAATGAACTTACATATTTATTATGTAGAACTTCATCAGCGGTACTAATTTTTTCAATTAAAGTATCTTTTAAAATATTCGAGAATTTCAGCATCATTCCGGAATATACGTACGAACCAATCAAGTTCACATTTTCGAGGCTTCACAACATCCGGTCATAACTTTTTTAAGAGAAGATACATATTTCAAGTAGATCCATACAATAGTGTTTGAGCAAATTTTTCGCCAAGTTATAAAAAGCAGTTTCGAGAAAAATGTGTTTAAAGTTTAAGAAGCAAATAATTCCTAGAAATTTTATAACATATCCGGGCATCTCTTACACCGTCGGTGAGCGATCTCTCGGAAATCTTAACTCAACGTGCATACGACTCCACGCAGAAATTGAAGCAATTGAATCCTATTGTTAGGCCCATATAATTCATAAGCTTTATAATATTCGCGAAGCCATCATGTATATACCTGCAGTAATGCACACTGTGATATCTATGACCTGTTTACCACTGGAAAGTTTTTGGAGCCGTAGACCAAACTACCTGAGCAACGCGTGAGTAAGTAATCACCGATCTATTTTTAATAAACTGGTAAAATCGCTCTATAAACTTTATCGGCAAGAACTGGTTTATGAATAAAATTTTCTCAGGCAGCTTGAACCTTTTGCCAAGAGCATCAAGAATTTATATTAAATAAATTTCATCTATAAAAAAACTATAGGCGCGTTTCGTCCCTTATATGTTAATTTATCAATGTTTTCTAAAATAAAATACTCTATGTATACTTAACCGTCTTCGACGGAAAACTGCGCTCGACCTCGGACCCTTTCTAGAACTCTTCGTCAGATCCTTCCTCGGACATAACTGGATGTAGGCTGACGCATCTATTCTATCAAATTTTACTCAACATATGCGGTCTTTTCTTAAACGTGTCATACTCCGCCAAAAGCCTTTTATCGGGAAATCTCAGTGAGAGAAAGACCTTTTTTGCGGACTGAAATAAGAGTTACCTGAGTCCGAGGGTATTTTTTTATGACAGTTGGCCATAAATCATTAGCTTTTCTTTTAAGGCTCAAATTTCCCGCGTAAAAATGATTTAGCTTAAAATAAGTTGATAAAAAGATTCACCTTTATTATGTCCGGATTTAAGATTTCTTAAGATTTAAAAAGATCCTCTATTAACAAGCACCTAAAAATCAATTTAAGATCTTTTTAAAATCATTGCTTTAATACAATATTAATATTGGTTTAATACATTTAAATTTTTTAAACATAAGATCTTATTAAGATCATTTTAATATTTGGTTTTAAAGGGGTTTTGGCCTATATAGTTTTTTTATTTTTACCTAAAAAGTTAAAATCATAATATTAATTGAACCGTATCACTAATATTATTGAAATATTACCAACTATTTTCAAAATCAGCCTAGAAGGAAGTATTTAAGGTCATTTTATGCTCCGCTATGCCTGTTTAAAAAAAAAGGCTTTGACGTAATCTACAGGTCACATCGGTGCATGACTTTTAATGGGACAGGGCTTAAATTGTTGGTTTTTTATGTGATTCTAAGCCGAAGAATTGTAGGATTTAAAATTATTTTGCCACACTCGAAATTATTTTATTCGCTTACTGATACTTATTGGAAAGTATTTTTACGAACAATTTCGATGTTATTCTAAAATTTAGAGATACGTTATTCGTAATTATGTCCTAATATGAAAAATAAATTGACTTTATTATTTTTTTTTTATATTTTGTGACTTAACTTCTTAAATTTTTTAATATTTTGTTCCAATTCTTTTTGTAAATTCAAGATCATGTACATACAATATACAATAAAAAATGCAATAAAACAATGATATTTTGAACATTTTTAGATCTACAATCCCCTTAGGATGTGACATTTTTAAAATTTATATTCTAGATGATATTTCACAAATTACATCAAATGTGAAATTATAATAGTCCATCAAATGCGACTGCTCTCGACAAATAATAAATAAATATGTTGTAATGTGTAGCGGCGCAGAGTATATCTGCGTAGGCCTGCGTACACGGCGATTGTGTGAGGATGTAATCGCCGGGGTCTCTTCTTTTCTACCAACGAATACACTAGTATTCGGTAAAAGGTAGAAGCGCGAAGCGAGAGTGACGGTGTCACTCTCGTGTTCGATTGGCCTTCGCGACACGCATAATAATTTCATCATCATGACGACATTTTTCAGATGTTATTTTGTTTTTAATAGAGAGTTACTCACTTTTACCTTTGCTCTGCTTGAATTAAGACATATTTCAATTTCAGTTTATTAAATAAACTTTAAAAAGAAAAAGTAATGTGTACTGTCTTTTAATTTAATTTAAATATTAAGCTAGACAAGCTACAGCGGTATTGCTGTCAAATCTCAGTGACGGTATAAAACTCACTCGCTGTGCTCGTGCAGCAAATGTCGGGGCGGGAATCAAAATAAACTTACTCAGGCTAACCAAAAATTACATTTCGACAATCGAAACGTACTTTCTACCGGGTACACTAAAAATAGTGTACTTTGAAAATCTCCGGTCCATGAAAACGGTCTCTCGGCTCCACAATTTTGAATTAAAATCTTTTTAAGTTACGTTCAATAATATAAATTTGGAAAACCACCGGAAAACAAAAATCGAAATACAACGGCATTGCATGCACCCCTTACTCTACGATTTAGAATTAAAAACTTTCAAGGTTTGGTTTTAAATCATAAATTCTGAAAACCATTGGAACACGAAAATTAAAATACAACTGCACTGCATGGTCTCTTGGCTCCACGATTAGAACAAAATTCCAACGTACATTCTCTTTGAAATGACTTTTATTGTGGTCGGTACTAGGATCAAGTTATTAAGTCATTCTAGACATTACGAGCACTATATAAACAATTAAATTGTTAATTTTCATTTTCATTTATAATAATTAATGATTAACCGGTGACTAATATTGAGAAACTGAAATCCCAAAGAGAATGTTAATTGGTATTTTTTTCAGGTGTTCGGTTCAATTGCAATGTTACGAGTAAGAATGCTTCAATTAAATATGAAAAACCACCGATACTTCAATCAATAAGAAAGGATTTAATTTTCTATATTCTGACTTCAAACTAATGAGGAAAATTCATTTAAGTCATCTATAAACAGTTAAAAATGTTTTTAATTATATAGAATTTTATAAATTGATAAAAAATTTAAAAATAATTTTTATTCAGGATTGAAGGTATATATTACCTATTAAATAAACAGTAACACGTACCGTTCTCATCAACAATTTTTATTTGAATACATTTTTCAAACTATACATGAGCGATCAATATTTGAAGAAATTAAAGAGGAAGAAAACGATATGGATCGAGACGTTGTAAAGATTGAAAATTGACTGAAAAAGTAAATATATTCAATTATATCGCTAAAGCAAATGGGTAAATGAAGTTTCGTATCGTATATAGGTAAAAAAAGGCGAAAAATTATTTTCTAGAATTCGACTGATATCGGTAAAGTAAAAGGGTAGACTAATGGGAGAAAAATAAAAATTGAAAAATTTGCTTCTGGTCATCAACTGAAAAAGTAAACAGATTTAATTGTATCGTTAAAGCAAAGGTGAAAAACAAAGGGGGGAAAAATAAAAAACGAGGGTTTAACGAGCGGAGCGAGTAAGGGGGGTACTCCCTCTAGTATCTCCCTATATTATATAGTTGTAAGGTCAAAACCCCGCAGAAACTATCTTATAAAATACTATAAAAATTTGCAAATTTTATAAAATCCGATAAATTATTTATCAGTTTTTATGCGGTTTTTGCACCATTTTATGGAGTTTTATAAGTCTCTTTCAATAGGGAACTCAAGCTTAACCCCATCCTCCCCCCTCCTCCCCCCTCCTCCCCCCTCCTTATATATTCAAAGAAGGCATAGTTATTGGAAGAAGCATTCCTCACAGCAGATAGAAATATTGGCTGTATCGGACACATTTCATCTTCAGGACAAATGCATATAAATTTATTATCGAGAGGTAAAAAGGGTGTCGCTAAACAAAGCGAAACAGGGAGAGAAAGAGATGCGGTCATTTCTAAAGCAACGCCGAGTCTTGTTTGGAGAAGCTTAACATAGACGTCTGGTGCGCCTTTCGCCCGAGCGATCCCGTATACATGGAGAAGGATATTAATGGTAAATTAATTCGACGATCACTCGCGCATGGTGGGCAGGATGCAAAAGGGGGCTGAGCACGAGCGCGTCGCAGGCTTCCACGTTCGCAGGTACGTAGGGGCGAGGACAAGCGTTTGACTCTGACGGAATCCGTTTGAATGCCTCTGCCGCGAGAGCGATGATGGAACGCGATAGAATTCAATCGTCCCGACGGTTATGAGATCCTGCGCTTTTTGAACGCGACTATCGCTGGCTTCAAAGGAATTTTTGATCGCCCGTGTTCTGCGATTATAAATTTTCCTGTTACGCGTTTTCAAGTTTATTGCCGCACTGATATAGTATGGGTACTCGATCTAAATCATTATCCGTGAAGTACTTGAGGGATATGTGAATTTATTTAAAGAATTAAACCTTAATTTACACGGAGAAACAAAATTTATTCTAAAATTGCCACAATTTTTACCAAAAATTATTATATTTTGAGTAACGCGGACACAAACTTTTATTTCACTAAATTTTAGTATATGGTATAGTAGAGATTTAGATTATTAAAATTTCATATATTGTCTACCAAATTTTATTATACTTTATATTAAATTCTGCTATACATATAGCAAATTTTGTTGTACTTGTATATCTAAATTTGACTTTGCTGCACAACAAATTTTATTCATATTCTTACTTTCTCTCTAAAGTTGAATTAGTGGAAATTCCACTAATTTTTTTAGTGAACAGATTTTTCACAAATTATGTAGTAAAATCCACTAATCAATTAGTAAAACCCACTATGAATTAGTACAATTTCACTAATTGAAATAGTAAGAAAGTGTTCTACTATTTAATTAGTAAAAACCACTTTTAAATTAGTGAAAAATAAACGATAGTGCGCGTGTGTAGACTGGGGCCTAACTTTTCCTGACAATGACGACTCCGCGAGGCTTCCGTTTCTTCATGCGCTGTCGTTAGTAAGTGCTACGTGGCAGTAATTATTTTCGGAAAACTTCATCATCACACAACAAAAGGTATGTATAAAATTATATTATTATTATTATTTTTAAAAACAATGTATGCTGACATATGTAGACATACGTAGACATATATATGTCTATATATGTACAGACATATATATGAATAAGAAAATTCTAACCTATATTAATGTTGTTACTTTTTTTCAGATTTTCTCCATTAGTATTTTATTATTTCATTGGATAGAAAACAGGAATTATGCCAATAAAAGGATTGAACTCCGAAGGATTAAAAAATTATTTGAAGGAAAGCTTCTCCATTGATGAGTTATACGCTAATATAAATAATGTAAACTTAGGAGAACATAGCAGCAACAGTAGCAGTAGCGCGACAGAATAACACGATTAAAAAATTTTCCTGTTTATAAAAGAAAGTTTTAATAAACTATTTTGTAATACATATAATATGAGTATTTTTTTCTGTTTTTCACTAATTGAATTAGTGGATTCCCCAATTTAAAAAAAATTCATTTCACTAATTTATTAGTAGTTTTCACTATTTTAATAGTGCAGATATTTACTATTTCAATTAGTAGATTTTATTCACTATTTCAAATAGTAGTTTTCCACTAATTCATAGTGGAGCAATTTTCACAATTCAAATTAGTGCATAGTCACAATAAATTTGTGGTTTTCCACTAATTCAACTTTAGAGAGTTAATTTCAAAATAATATTTTTAGGATTTGCGCTTTTACATTTCGAGCTTTACACATTTTCTTGTCGAGTTTCGACTTTCGGAGAAACTTGTTTTTACCTATTGACCATCGCTTGACTATTCACATCAGTATTATGAGACACTGTGTTTTCGTTGTATTTACATATGCATCGCATATGTACTAATCGCATCATCGAAATTGCCATTCTTTTTGTAAACATCTAGAATTCTCTTATATATAGTAATCGTCGAGTGATGTATCCACTCACGAGCTGATTTTACGAGACGCCTCCAAGCGGTATCGATTACTCTTTCAGAGTATGTCTGTATAGCCTTTTATCGACGTGAACATAACCTCAAATTCTTGTACCGATGGTAGTATCAAAAGAATTTGCTAATCTAAATGCATATAAAGTCGTCTAAATTTTACTATACTGAATACCAAAATTTTACGATACCGCATACTAAAAAGTATACGTCCAATTTTTGCTGTACTACATAGTATTATTTATAGCAATATGTACTAAATATTCATATAAGTGTACTTAATATACACATAAAGCCAAGTTTGTGTCTCAACTCCTCAAAAATATAGCAATTTTAACTTGAAAATTTCTCTCCGTGTAAAGGATTTATGGATATTTCAAAGGTGTATATGAAAATGTACACAGTAATAAAAATTGAAATATTTGTTTACTCATTGTTTGATAAAAAGAAAGTAAAAAAATTGACTTTATCACAATATATTTATTTTTTTTTTGTACGAGAAAAAATCTAACGACTGACACTATTAGAAAATTAAAATAGTTTCTTGTAAAAATTATAAGAGCTGTGTTAATCTGTAAGGAAATAAAATTCATATTAAAATTGACTATTATGTTTTTTAATACAGAATTTTCCTCAATTTATATAACTTCATTAACATAGCGGCAGATTTTCAGATTGTGGGAATTATAAAACTGCATAGAAAAAACTGCTGTCAATTCATTGGCGAAAAGCAATTCTAAAAAAAAGAAAGGAAACGGCAAATAATTTTATGCTCTTTCATGTGCATTTTTTAAAAATTGATTTTGTAAACTAAATCATTTTAAAAAACTTAATCGACAAATTTAAAAAAAAATGTGAACAAAAAAACAAAAGTCTGTCTACAATTGGTATTGAAATCTAAAAGAAAATATAGCATTAAAACATTCATGATTAAGGCGTAAATATACGTACACATAAATACGTCCAGCCGGTCATTTTTTAATACTATTTTTTAAAACAATAATTACTCGAATTCATTGAAAATCTTCCTAGGACGGAAGCAAAATAAATAAATCCAAATTTTTAGAATCTGTATTTTAAAGGTTTAAAAAATTCTATAGTTTTCTAGCTATGTGGTATGATAATTAATATTAACTTTTATCCCAATAATAATTTTTGTTTATCGTTATTTAAAATAGATGCCTCTTGTACAATCGTGCAGTAACAAAGGAAGTTAACAGATTAAATGTAATTAAATTTATTCTTTTATAATGTTAAAGACGTGAGAATTTTAACCAGGAAACAGATTTATTGAATTGCTAACAGCCATTTCTCAAACGTAACGAGTCCGGTCGGTTTAAAATATCCATATATCTAAATCGCGTAAATTAGGCAAATAAAAAATGCAAAAATCTTACAAATAAGGGTTACATGCTTTTAATTAAGTACCTTTTTATGGACCCCTGTCCATATTCTCATTATAATTATATTTAATAGTCCAAAGTATTTCTTTCCGCTGAAACTTGTCTCTGTTTAATTCACTGGATATCCATACTTCTTTCAACGTCACATTTATAACATACAATAAAAGTTCGTTTGAAAGAAATGATGTGTAAATTATGATTGTGACATTCTGTTTATTACTGTTTTAATGAAGATTAATAATACGAAAATGCAAAGACTTAAAATAAATATAAAGAAGAAATAAATAAATATAAGATGAGAAACTGTAATTAACATAATACGCTTAGAATATGTAATTACCCTGGTAGAAAATAAACCAACCAGATTGGCCTACTCATCCATGGTTGGTAAACGACTTTGGGCAACAAATACCGTTGTAATTGAGCAGCGGTTTGCCATTGACTGCTCTCTATTATTTATTTAAATAATTTTTGAAATTGCAGTTTTTTGATACATGCATAAGTAAGTTTCATACATTTTAAAATTAAATTAAATATTATTTTAGAGGTTATAAGTGCTCATGTTGATACACGTACACACGTATATGTGTAGTACGCCTGTGTATGTGTTCTACACATGTGCAGACCTTGTATACGATGCATCTTACAACTTAACCTCAAATTTTAATCAAATACCAGACTTTATTTTCCATTTTCCAGAAAAAATAGAAATCCTTTCTGACCTATTCTAATTTTTTATTAATAATGTAACATATTATTACACCTTAAACAGTTTGTGTAACCAGTCTTTAGTGACCTAATATATTATTGAATCTCAATTTTTCAACATTCACTGGCCATCGGCAATTTGAAAAGCGTAACGATTTAAGCAGGTTCGTTGGGCATTGGCGAGTGAAATAGTTGACCAAACTTTGTATAATTGGCCCGTCGATGTTGAATGGCTGCTGAACGTTTCTACCAGGGTAAAAGTACTAATTATAGTCCTATGCCCAGTACATTTCTTTGAAATGACTCTGAATTTCATAGAAAACTGTTTGTAGGGTCAATAATAATTTTAACTCCCGACCCCAGTATAAAAATCCTTATCTTTCACACAAAACAAAGACTAAAGTGAGTTGTTATTCTCATGAAAATTCTTAGTGCGTTTGAAAGCTTTTTACAAGAACTTCAACATTTTTTACTAATTTTTTTAATAAACCAGTTTTCAATGAAACATCAGTCAATTTTTCATTAATTCTTTTAGTGATCCAGTTTTTAGTGGAAAATCAGTCATTTTTTCATTGATGTACAGAATGAAAATGTTTTGACTGAAAAATCAGTTAATTTTTACGCACAATCAATTGTTTATCTCGATTGCCGCTATGTTGCTGAAGTATCATGCGTTGCTTATGACGTTTTGACACTCTTTCTACCTTTTCTCTTGCGACAGCTTGCAGCACATTTTCTGATTGTATATTTCAATATCAGGTAAATGTACTGTTTATTATTATAATTCATTATATTTCTTAAGTAATTTTAAGTAGGTAGATTTTATTTCGATCAGCAGATAAGTTTGCATCTACTGTTTGGCTAAATTAGACGTAAAAAGAAATTATAAGTTATATTTTCAAATGCAATTTTATAAATCTAATTGTTTCAGAAATTTTTGTTCATCGAGATTCTAAATATCATGAGCGCTATAAACCATTTGAACGCAAGGGAGTTACAAAAGTGTTATGTGCGTATTCTTTTTATTGTTGTGGAGTTTTACGAAGTCAAATTTAAAAATATAAAAAACTCAAAAGAAATAAAACGAGCTTTTAATTATCTGTTTTTAGGAACCTTTATGCTCAAGAAGAAAAGCCTGAAAGGTATAAAAACTCCCAGAATTTATTAAGCAAAAATGGAAAATTAAGCTTGTAAAATAACAAAAACATAACCAATAATTTAAAAGAAAAACTAGAGGAGTGAAGGTATTCGTAACGACGATGGTGCAGCTTTCGTTAAAGAAATTGGAAAATACATTTCTAGGTAGGCGAAACCTTTTCGATACGATCGCGTACGTCGGATCTCTGTGTCCAAGAGATATCCCTCGATGATGAGGAGCCCGGGAGGTTTCCCTTCTTACACCATAGGAAACACGCATATTTGAGGAAATCTACAAATAAAAACACCTTAAATGGTTCACCTGCATGTTACATTACGAATTTTAAAATCCAATTCGATAATTGTTTAATTATTTCGATCATATTTTCCAACTCTGTCACTATAAGCGCGATTTAGCGATCAAGAGTCGCAGACGCGCGCAAAGCGTCCGGTGTCTCAGCACACGTGCAGTATACTCATGCGGTACCTCACACACCCAACCGAAAATCAAGGACACAATTATTCTAAGCATGCATTACTTATCGCTGGGCAAGAAATGCAAGGCTTCTCCCTTCTCCTCAGTCCAATTCAGAAAGTCTTGCAGACACCAGTTCGCTCCAAAGCTCCTCGAATTTTTAGTAATTCTGTCTGTCCAATTATTATTAATTATATTTTCGCGTTAGTAATATTTATTAAAGTCGGTCATTTTCAGTTCATTTGTTTAATAAAAACGTTCACGAGGACAACTCGCGAATACGCTGTGTAACCGCAGTTCTACGCAGCAATAAACCATCCGCTCCCTCTTCAAGGCATCGTTGTGTCTACGTTGCGATCACCACTTTAAATTATAATTATATTAAGGTATTTAAATTATAATTAAATTACAAAATAATATTTATACATTTTAATTTACCATTTCAGATTTCGATTAGATTTAAGCGTATATCGATCCGTATTTTTTGTTTATTACATTTAATTAACTTAATCCTAGTTATTGTATTTATTCCATAAATATCAATTAAACATTTAAATGTTATCAAAGCAGATGTGATTGCATATTTAGTTCGAAATTTTACATTTAATTATATCACTTCAAAATAAAAATTCATCATTCACATTCTTACTTACTTTAAATTTAAATTAATCACAGCTAATTCAGTTGCTTCATAAATATTAGTTTTTTGTTCGTATACAGTTTAGAATACAGGTACGAAAATAAAATAAATATAATTTCATAATTGATTTAAAATATACTAAAAATATTTATATTTATTACACTTAGATGTTACACTTGATAAAGTCACTTTGATATAGTATTATTTATTATACAGTTCTCATTCTGAAATCATTTAAGAAAAATACCAACCAACTAAAAGTCAATCTATACGTACCGATTTGTAATCCGCTTAAATTTTCACTTAGAATTATATGTGGAGTAACTATATAAGATCAACCTTAGTGTTACATTACCACTTAGGCTATAAGCGAGCAAGTCGAGGTCTCAGAGGCTCGTATAAACTTATTAAATCAGCCACCCCATCCAAAGAAAATTCAAACCCTCGCATTCTGTTCCTAAATTCCACACGCACACCTACACTGCTCACTCGATATATTACAAAGGTTTTCTCGACTCAAACAGAATCGCGAATCTCACCATTAGACTGAGATTCTCTCTTGTAATTCGACAACACCCAGGAAGTCCTCAAACTTTAGTCATCAAAAAGAATTAGCCCATTTGTACATGTGTTTAACCTCTTGAAAGGACGCTTTCTTTTTTGAGAATAAGAACAATACGCTAATCGTCTCCTCCTCGGAAACTGACCGTAGAACAACAATTCCTTGGACCGACCTCTCGTCCAGCCTCCAGCCAAGCTTCACTCGCCTGTAAAAGGTTATGCAAAGGATCAGGTCCTACTGGGACCAGGCGCTACACTGAGCGAGTTCCGTTTATCTACAAAATTTCGAGATAACTATTTTTTTATTTGCAAATAATGTTTTTAAATACAAAATTCGAAAAATGAATTTATTACTCGAATGTAAGTGCTTATGTATGGTTGCACTGACATTTCAAAGTATAATAATAATAACGAATAATACTTAATAGCAATAACAATAATAATAAAATAATTGTTAAACAATGTATGCTACGCTATTTTCGATAATAATGATATTCTCCACATACAAGTTTAACACATAACTTTTTCACATTATAATAAATTCATATCTTTTTTACCCCCACAAAATAATTAATATTATTTATTTTCACAAATTTTTTACACAAAAATATTTCATACACATTATGCTTTTCCATAAGTGTATACAAACATTGTGTAAATTATTTTTGTGTAAAATTATATCGATTAATAGTTTATTGTGGTAAGTCTCGCACAAATTATAGGTGTATACATTTTGACTTCATTAAGGGCGTGATAAAGTTGCGTGTGTAATTTTTCTCTGTATAGACCTTATATTTTACTTATGCTTATATCAGGAGGCGCAGCGGCGCCTTCAGCGCTCGAAGCTATTATTATTTATATATAAACAGTAATTGTTACAGCGTTCCGCCATTCAGAGAGTGTTCCTGGACATCTGGACATCGTCTACGGGAACAGCCCCAGATTTTTCTTTTTTTTCGCATTGACAAGGTGCGAGGTGGGCTTCCCTGTAAACGACGTCCCGTCGTCTTGAGGGTTTTGCTGGTCACCTAGAAACAGTTTGTAGGAACAGCCCACCATTTTTTTTGCATTAACTCTGGTTTTATATCTTATTTGCATAAAATATATGCACGATACACAGTTTGAATGTCTTGTCTGTTAGGCTAAGAACAAATTTTATCATTTGTGTTGAAAAGCTTGATCACTAGAGAATTACTTTTTTTCTCAATTTTTTGTATTTCACCGAGGTACGATTATTATTACAAACATGCCTGGTAGAAATTCAAATAATTTAAGTGGTTGGAAAACCAAGAACTAAGTATGAAAAATGTATAAAAATGTTTACATTTTTAATGCTCACAAAGTACTGAAGTCTTGGCTAGGTTTAATAGGGAAATATTTGAATTAATTTTGCCCCATTTTAATAGCTACGAAATAGTTAGTAAATGGTTATTGTTAAGGAAGAAGATTTTCATCAATACTATTAATTTAATATCTAGAATGTAGCCAGTAAAAACTTATGTTAACCTATGTAGAGTTGATTTTTATTTGTTGCGCAAAGTAGATGTGATTGCAACAAAATGGATTGTGTTCGATAAGACAAAAAAAAAAGTGTTTAACAGTTTATCCACCACTACCTTACACTGAAGAGTCGTATAAAGTTTATAATGAAATTATATTTAACCTATAAGATGCACCTCAACATTGGGAGCAAACAACCATCAGAATAAGAGGAAAAGCAGGTAAACTATTTATTTGTACTTTTTATAACTATTTACTTGTGAAAATTATATTCATACGAGTATTATAGTATTGAATTAAATTTATTATTTTCAGAAAACCTTCAAGAAGCGTTTACAAAGCTAAAGTCTTTAAATGATAATAAGACAGCTTTAACCATGGATTCAGCTGAGAGCAGTAGTAAAGCTGAGAAAAGGGCTACAGACATGCTAGGACAACAATAATTATTCAATGATGCTGCAGCCTTTACTAAAACTATTATGCCCGGAGCATTGCCTACTACCATATATGCAACTACTGAGAATGGTAAGTCAATACATATTGTATTATTTTTAGGTGTGGCTTTTTTGTACCTAATTTAGTATACCTTTTTTAATTTACTTTTTATAGATTCTAGTCAAACTAAGACACGCCACTTCAGAACATCACAGGGATTTGGTTCATCAACTTCATCTAGGCAAACACTTAATGAAATTACTAACATAGTAAGTGGCAGAAGTAATTCAATAAGTTTAGAGTCTGCTGCTGGAATGTTGCAACCATCGAGAGAGGATTTAAGTTATGGAAATCAGCAATCACCTTTAGCTTTACCTTCAGTTAATAATCAATCACCTACTAAAGCTTCTAAACAGAATCTATCAAAATCTCATTCGAGTCTTCCTGAAGTTACAGATAAAGTAAAACTCAATCAAATGTTGCTTGGTATTATATTATTTTATTTATAATTCAAATTAAATACGACGAAATATTTTTATAGTTTTTTAATATCTTTTTTTGTTTATTGCAGGGTACATGCTGAATATGATAGCTGACATAAAGGAAATAAAAAAGGATATTAAATGTATTAAACAAGAAACTGAGAATCTTAAATCTATTGCTAATAATAGTAGTAAATTAAGTAACGACTACATTGGAAATATTCCACAGATTTGCAGTAAATTTAATTATTGCATACCCTTCAAAACGCTAGAAGAATTTCAACGTTTTGATTCTGATTTAAAAAAAAAATGAATCTTTACATGAAGCAGTGGTAAGTTAGTCTCATTACAATTTGATTTAATTTTTTTAAAGTTAATTTCATAAAAATATTGTTTTTTAGACAAATGTACTACAGACAGGATTGGATCCCACTTTTGTGTTATCAAGATTAATTGTGAACATGCTAAAAATGTTTCTTACCAAAGCAATTGCTGTTCAGTATGTAGCTGTTAAAAACATAAAAAATAAATATGTTACAAAATCTACTGCTTTTTTTAACTGTATCGAAGGTAATTTTTTTATATGAGATAAATCATAAAATTTTATACTTAGTCTTAAATTTTAATCAATTTTTTTCTATTTTTAGTTCTCATAAAAGAACGCCGTACTATATCTAATGTAGAAACGAGCGATAAAGAGCTGATATCTGCACTCAGTAACGTACTGAGCAATGCTGCGTCGTGGTATATATAAAAAAAGTTAGATTCACAATCTTCAAGTTCAAAGGAACAAGGATCTGCTGAACAATTTGTCGATGTGAATGCTACTGAACCTTTATTGAAACGCCCACGCCCTGGTGGAAATCCTCATCATTTACTAGCTATTTATTGAGTATTAAAAATGGAAATGAGCCATAAACTAGCTTGGATTCTTACCGAACACTTGCGCAATAATGAAACGTTTTTTGGAGCATTTCCTACCTATTACTTAGGATTAACAAAACAACCTATTTTAAGAGAATTAGTCAACTACGAAAAATGGTTACTAAATTATGCTGGATTGAAGTAATCGATGAAGACAAGCCAGTTAATGGCTACAATTGTTATATTAAGAAAATAACCTAGAAAATACCTTTTTTATCACTAGTAACGCACTAGTTTCTAGGTATGTATTTTTATATATATATATATATATACATATATACAAGTGCGGTCATTTATAAAATATTTTTTATTAGTTAATTGATATAATTAATATAAATCAAGAAATTATTTACAAATACGTAGAAAAAATAATAATTTTTATTTATTATAAAATAAGCCTTCAGATACGTAGCAGTTTGTAATCAACAAAAACTGTACCAAAAGTTTACATAAATTAGTAAAAAAGATTACAAGGCGGTGGTGGATAAACTGTTGAACACTTTATCTTCACTTTATCAAATACGATTCTTTTTTTTTGCAATCATTAAGTATATTTGTCACTAAGTATATTTTCAATATCAAATGTTTTTTCAATTTCATTTACAGATACACTAACACTTGACACGTTTTCATTTTCACTCGAACTGTGGCGTGCATGCTTTCTGCAGTTGCGTAGCAGAAACAACACTTACCACTGCTGAAAACAAGGGGATTAGTAGCCGAAGCGTCGGACACCTTTTTATTGCTTTTAACCGTAATAAAAAGGGGTCCGTACGGGCATACGCTAATCCGCTTGTTTTGACAAAATACACGGTTAAGTTAGACTCGTCGGACTTGCGCTGCGTCGAGATCTCGGCTCGTTGCCCGATCTGCGTGCCGTCCGACGAGTCTAACTTAACCGTGTATTTTCTTATATTCAGTACTTCTTAAATAAAACGAATAAATATTGTGTAACCGAGTTCAACCTTAAATCAAATCCCTCCTCACGGACTTCAATTGGTGACCCCGACGTGATCTGAGGGAATTTTTTATCGTGTGATTATTCTCGCATGTGCAGTGTTAAAACGATGCGTGAAGACAACGTCGCGCCCACTGTCGTTGGTGCCGACGCACCAACGACCAGCACATACGCTCCAAGACACTTCCGCGCTCCCGCATTCTTGGAACATAAGATCAAGGTGTGGTTCATGCTCCTAGAGGCGCAGTTCGTCGCGTCGTTAATAACTGACGATAACGTCAAATATAGCAACACCGTTGCTAGTTTGACCGAACGTGCAGTGAATTTGATGGAAGACGTTTTGTTGGCCCCTCCAGAGGTTAACAAATATGACAATTTGAAGGTGCGAATGATCGAACGATTAACGGAATCTGACAGCTCGAGGGTCCGCAAGCTGATGGAAAGCGAGAAAATGGGTGATCGAAAGCCCTCAGAGTTCTTCCAAGTTTTGAAATCCCTCGCTACAGACAGCACATCGGAAGAATTCATCTTAGAAGTGTGGAAGACTCGTCTACCATCGCACATTGCAACAATCATGGCCGCGTCCAGCGAGACCGCAGTTGACAAAATTCTGAAGCTTGCCGACACTGTCTACGAGGTCGGACCAGCTAACCGACCACAGGTGAGCGCTGTTAGCGATCTTAGTTCACTGCTCGAACAAATACAGAAGCTGACGATGCAGGTCAACGCGCTAACGAACGATCGCAGCCGCTCTCGCTCTCGTGGCCCATCGCGCGACCCTCAGAGCCGCTCCGGAACTCCAGGCCGAAATGAATCGGCCGAGGACAAGCTATGCTACTACCGTCGCCGCTTCAAGGAACGTGCAAACAAGTGCCGCAGCGGATATTCGCGGACGGGAAACGATGCGCGCGATCGGTGAATACGGCGAGCATCGACGGTTCAGTGCATTGCCGCTTTTATGTAAAAGATGCGTACACGCGTCGCGCGTTGCTGGTGGATACCGGCGCTGACTTGTGTGTACCCGCGCGAATGGATTAAGGACGACCCCAAGAAGTGCGATTACGAGCTTTTTGCCGTTAATGGATCGAGAATCGCGACATACGGCAGCGTGACCTTAAAGTTAAATTTTTCGCTTCGCCGCGAATTTAGCTGGTCTTTTGTAGTCAACACAGCAATCATCGGAATCGACTTTCTCTCGCTTTATATTCTGCTCATCGATCCGAAAAACAAAGCGATAATTAACAATTCGACCGGGCTATCAACGCGCGGATTCTCGGCCGGCGAAGAAACATCAAGTGTTAAGGTAATTGGCAATTCAGTTTACCATCAGCTACTTGCTAAGTACCCTGACTTGACGCGTCCTCCCGTGTTCCGCACAGAGACGGTAAAACATCGAATACAGCAACACATTGAGACGACCCCTGGCTCTCCAGTGCACGCGAAGGCACGCCGCCTCGCACCAGATCGTCTTAAAACTATCAAGGCCGAAATCGACCTCATGATAAAGCAGGGCGTGCTGCGACCCTCGAAGAGTCCCTGGTCCTCGCCGCTCCACGTGGTACCCAAGAAGGACCGAAGTCCGCTACCGTGTGGCGACTATCGACCTCTCAACGCCCGAACAGTTCCCGACCGGTACACTCCGCCCCACGTCGAAGATTTTGCGCAAAATTTGCATGGTAAAAGAGTATTTTTGAAGGTAGATCTCGTGCGTGCGTTTCACCAAATACCTATTGCTCCCAAGGATATTGAAAAAGCCGCTATAATTACGCCTTTTGGTTTGTTTGAGCCCGTTATGTTGATGTTCGGTTTACTCAACGCAGGCCAAACATGCCAGCGCTTCGCCGACGAAGTTGTACGCGAACTCGATTTCTTATTCGCGTATATCGATGATTACTTGATCGCTTCTAAAGACGAGGAGGAACACCTCGAGCATTTAAAAATATTTTTTGAGCGCCTGTTAAGTTACGGCATGGTAATTAATCCAACCAAGTGCGTTTTCGTTGTAAGCGAGATCACGTTTCTTGGTTACACGGTAAACGCGCAAGGAGCACCAGGGCGTTTACACGAAAATATTGCTGATCCCCTCTTAAATCAAGAGAATGAATTTTTGGAATTTATGCCAGTAGAAGCTGTACAATTTGATTACCTAGAGCATACACGGACACCATCACCAACTTTTTCATCAAATAATGAAGAGTTCAACAATGATTATTTATTAAACTTTAATCATTTATCCTAACTTATTATTACTATTACTTTTCCCTGGAAGAAATCCAAATAATATAAATGGTTGGAAAACTAAGAAATAAGTATGAAAAGTATGAAAAATATATAAAGATGTTTACATTTTTAATGCTCAAAAAGTACTGAAGTCTTGGCTAGGTTCAATAGGGAAATATTTGAATAAATTTTGTCCCATTTTAATAGCGACAAAATAGTTAGTAAATGGTAATTGTAAACGAAGAAGATTTTCATCAATACTATTGATTTAATATCTAGAATGTAGCCAGTAAAAATGTTGAAATCATGTAAGTTTATTACAGAAATCGACAGTTCCTAGGTATTAAATATCTTTTTTGACATAGGTGTTCGCACGTATATTTAAAACCGTGATGCGACGCGCGCTATCCTATAAATTACAAGATCCAAATCGCACGTGCTCCAAAATTTTTACTTTGAAATATAAAGTGTTAATTACCAAAAAATGTATAAAAGTAAGAGTACTTTAAGAGTTCGTAAACATCGTCAAAAAAAAGGTTAAAAATGCACAGTCATAATTTTTATAGTTCAAGTGAAAATGAAAACGTGTCAAGTATTAGTATATCTGTAAATGAAATTGAAAAAACATTTGACATTAAAAATATACTTAGTGACAAATATACTTAGTGATTGCAACAAAATGAATCGTGTTTGATAAAGTCAAGAAAAAATGTTTAACAGTTTATCCACCACCGCCTTGTATAATCTTTTTTACTAATTTATGTGAGTGTATGTGAAGGCTTATTTTATAATAAATAAAAATTACTATTTTTTCTACGTATTTGTAAATAATTTCTTGATTTATATTAATTATATCAATTAACTAATAAAAAATCTTTTATAAATGACCGCACTTGTATATATGTACATATATATATAAAAATACATACCTAGAAACTAGTGCGTTACTAGTGATAAAAAAGGTATTTTCTAGGTTATTTTCTTAATATAACAATTGTAGCCATTAACTGGCTTGTCTTCATCGATTACTTCAATCCAGCATAATTTAGTAACCATTTTTCGTAGTTGATTAATTCTCTTAAAATAGGTTGTTTTGTTAATCCTAAGTAATAGGTAGGAAATGCTCCAAAAAACGTTTCATTATTGCGCAAGTGTTCGGTAAGAATCCAAGCTAGTTTATGGCTCATTTCCATTTTTAATACTCAATAAATAGCTAGTAAATGATGAGGATTTCGACCGGGGATTATATGACAATAAAGTAAAAATCAAGTTTTGAATAAAGAATAGTTCACCTTTTTAATCGAATTAAAAAAATATATATTTTTTATTACTTTAATATATTAATCTATTTCAAAACAAATGTTTCTTCTAAATATTATAATAGAAATACATTGAAATTAAAATTTTCTAAAAAATAATTAGGTATGACCGCTACGCGGAGTGCCTTAATTTTTTTTATTTCGATTAAAAAGATGGACAATTTTTTTTTTCACTGACTTGTGAGAGGCAAAAGTTACACATTTGCTGATTTTTGCCTTGGGTGGTCAAATGCATGCGTGGAGAGGAGGGTACATATTTGACTAATTGAAGTAAATTATAAATGGATCAAATGAAGCTGATTGAGCCTTCTTAACATTTGAAGGTCGGTGCAAAACGTTCTCACATGGCGCCGTAAAGCCTGCACTTACACTCAGCCGGCAGAAGCGTATGGAGCAAGATGGATAGTAATGTATACGTGGGAGGAGGATGAGGGCTTCGACGTAGCCTTTGAAAGACAGAGGAATCCCTGGCGATTCTCGGCAGGAAGTAATTATGATCAGTGAGATACGTCACGGACCCGGTGTATTGACGACTACAAATCATAGGTCGCAAGCGAAGCCGTCGGCTCAGCCCCGTCGTCGTCGGGGCGGCGTATCTCGGCCAAAGCGTCTATCTCCACGACTCCTCCCCACCCCCCTCCCCTTCGGATCTCCGACGAGCGACCCCCATGCACCTGGAGACGCTAAATCAGAATTATGTCAGACTGAAGTAAACCGACTGTGCGACGCGACTACGACGCGTACGGATATCACCGGAGGCCACCGGTGACGTAACCTATATAGATACCCGGCGACGCACACATTGTCACCGGTGTCAATGAGCGAAGAGCCGTTTAAGCTCACGATATTTTAACATTCATAATTATTACCTTACTTTAACAAAAATAGAAGAAAATTTAGTACTACAAGTTATCGGGCCACAGGTAACAGTTGCTGAGTGAATCCTTACAATAGATTTCATTCGTTATGTAAAGTACTACTTGAAGTTACATTAAAAAATAAAAACCATTTTGAAAACAATAATTTTTTTCTTGTAAATTATAGTAGCGAAAGATATACGAAAAACTAATTTTTTTCAACATGTCTTCTTTAATGTTAAAAGAATACGACTTTTTATAGCAACTATGATTTAGGTGCGATGCTCCGATGATTGACTTTGCAATAATGTTTGTTACATCAGTCGTTTTTTTATTTTAATTTTTTATTTCAACGAAGTATTCTTTCTAATAAACTCGAAAAAAATTCTGATATTAATCAATTGTAAGGGCTATATACCCTGACACATTGACAGAAATGATATAATAAAAATTATAATATTTCTAATAAAAATTTCTAAGTGACTTTACAATCGGGAGCTACATTTGATTTTAAAGAAAAATTGCTATGTCACTTAGTAAATTTTATTTTAATAAATTTTACTGAGTCACATAGCAATTTTTATGTGGAATAAATTTTACTAAGTAACATAATAATTTTTAATCGATATGTAATAAATATAAAAAACGAGAAACGCCTGTTTTCTTTTTTTTATTCCATAGAAAGGTACCTCTAAGGAATAAAAGACGTATGTGTCTCAGGCCATGTCCTCGGTACTTAATATGAAATCCACCGTTTTAAGAACTTTCGTATATTTCTTATGAAAAAGCCGCATCGGCAGAGATTTGAACCTGAAGTCGACTTTGGACAGCGATACTCTAGTAGTCTAAGCACTTAAACCACTAGACCATCGACTATATTTATGAATTTACATATAATTACAATTTTATATTAATATTAATAATGAATTAAAAAAAGAATTATTATTTCTGTATATTGTTAATATTAATATTTCTATATATTACAAAGATAAACAAAATTTAACCGGGAAGTCGTTTAAAGTTACTTAGTAAAATATATTCAAGTGCTAACAAAATTTAAATTATTTTTAATGAATTTTACATAATTACTGTACAAATACTACTAGTTCAAATTTTTGCAATATTACATAACAATTTTTTTTAAGAATAATAACATTATTTAATCGAAAATAAAATAAAAATTATTGAAACTATTGTGAAACAGGCTATAGTGTCAATATGAGTCCCAATTCCAATATTACTTAGCAATTATTTCTACAATGGTAATAATTTTTATTAAGTATTTGTCTCAGTGTAGAAATTTAAAACATTTAATAACGTTATAAAAACGTTTGAGATGCATTTATATTCGCACTTGAAAGTGAAAACTCAGTAAATTGTTCACTATGTTTTTAAATAAATGTTGTTTCATAATTATCTGCTGTGTGAACTCGAAGTCGAGATCACCGTTCCGTATAAAGAAGCTACTTTTAGGTTATGTTCGCCCCTATTTTTCTTCGCTCAAAAATGGTTATTTTTTAATATAGTTAGAAGTTAATATTTATCCAATATTTTTTCATCTATCACTAAAAATAAGCTATTTGGGCAAGCCTACCCCGTGGAAACTATCTTATAAAACACTATAAAAATATACAAAGTTTATAAAATCCGATAAATTATTTATGAGATTTTATGAGGCTTTTGCATCATTTTATGAAGTTTTATAAGACTCTTTCAATAGGTTAGCATTGCGTCTATGAATTTTCTTGCACGATGTAATTGCGGTGTTATACGAATTTAAAAAAATGACACCTCTACTATTAGCAAGTAATACTGATTCAATTACCGGTTAATAAAACTCAATGGAATTTTTTTAAAGATAAAATACAGATAAACACAGTAAAAGATCAAAATACAGATAAACGCAGTAAAAAATCAAGGTATTCAATTGAGAAGGCGTAAAATATTTGTTTATTTTACATTTAAGAAAATGTGAAAAATTTCTTTTCCTTCGAGAAAATATATTCAAAATAGTACAATCATCCTTATGTACAAGTATTATTTTTTGGTGTGTTAAAAGTGTATGTACAAAATTTATGACGCATAACCATTAATTAACAACAGATTTATCGTTTCGATGTATTCAACATTTTTACTACGTCACTTAGTATAAAAACAATTTCATAAATGTCTCTATTCATTTTAAATCATATACGAATTAATGAAAGTTTTGAACTCGTTCCTAGTTAAATTGCGAAATGATATGTTACGTTTGTTTCGTTCAAATAAAAATGTATTTCTTTACTTTTTAATAAAATATGTCAATAAAAAATGAAATTATTCTTAAACGAGCAAACGTAGTATCTCGAAAATAACAATAAAATATGTATAATTTATCCCAAAATCATTTATATAAACTATGAAAAATATTTTGCTGCAGAATTGTTGAATACGAATAATGAGATTAATATACATATGTACAAACTAATTTTTAATACTATTAATTTATGTTTTTTTAGTGTGATTAGAATAACTTTTTCTGTAGAAATTAAGGAATAATATTAAGTTCATAAATAGATTAGAAACAATCATGGTAGGAGCCAATTTCGGTACAGGGCAAGATGGAGCAAAAGCTTGTGACTGATGCCATAACAAAAATAGGAACTGGACCTGTAAAATTGAAAGGATAAAATGTAATGTTTTTACCTCTATATTTTAACCATATCAATAAAAGTACTATCAACTCACTATTTGAATCCTAGTGATGTATGGTTTTATTGGATTTACTAATCTTTGGGTTGATGGTCCTAGACTTGCCAACAGGTAGTATGTGTACATTATAACATGTACGGAGCCATTGACAATCATTTGCATCGATAGCATTCCACCCGGGAAATATTTATTGCATATATAAGTAACCACAACTGTACTGATGTGATGATACACGTGGAGTGTAGAGACTTGACTAAATTTTTTCCTCAAAATAAACACCACAGTTTCCACCAAATCAATTGTTTTTAATAGAAGAGTCACGTGTACGACATTTATCATCTGCAACATTTTAAATAAATTAATATTTTTTGCAATTATTGCGTTAACGGAAAAACTGCATTCTGAACTATATAAAATGTCTCAATCAACATTTAAATTGTTGTATTTTCAAACGTTATTGTACAAACGTGTCTAGTGTTTTAATTATTCTAAATTATTTTATTTTAAGATATACTATTCGAAATGAATTTAAAATATTCTAATTAAAACTGGTTTTTACATTATCATTTGCTGACAAGTGGTTTATATTTCGCCTTGTACGTTTCAAATGTTAATTTAAAAAATCTTACTTTCATATCAACAGGTCGAGTTGTTTGACGTATAGGTTCACATCCTAGTGTAAATTCCGTTGTCCATCCAGCAGTGTACATTGTATAAACAATGTACATGTTAGTTACAATTTGAAAAATATTGTAATAGTATATGAATGATTTTAATGAATATGCCTCTCTTTTTTGCATCAACTTTGGTCCAAGTTTTAGAACGAAGTATGCGTATCCAAGTAGAATCAAACTTATATACAAAGGATTGCCCACTAATAATTTGTTGTTTGTCCGTGGATCTATTACATAAACATTATTCAACTTTAAAATATTTAGATAATTAATTCGTATATTAAAGACTATGATAAACTGTAATTATGCTTCACTTCACAACATGCCAAGTTCTTCTAATTGTAAATGTTTACACAATTTATTTAAATGCCATTATAAACAATTTTTCAGAAACGTGATAAAAATTGTGAAACATTTATAAGCGCCCGACATGCGAAAATCTAAACTTTTAATAACAACATAAAGCTCGATTCACTAATAAAAAATTCTATAAATTCATCGGAGTTTTAATCAAACTTATTTTTAGGAAAACATTTCAATAATAAATAAATTCAAATACCTGCTTGCTCTACATTGTAGTAGTGATAAATTTCCACCAAACTCATTTTGAATGAAATATAACTTCACTTGAAGGTCGATGGCACGAAACCAATAATTTTAAAAAACTTGCCGGTATTCGATATGAGTGAAATGATAAAAGACCTAGTGGTCAGCGTCGTGAGGTGTGCGTACACCGCTTGCGGCAAACCAACTGTTTAGTGCTCGCGCACAGCAGATTGTCAAACACTTACATTTATAGAATACAGTTTCTGTTTCGCGCGGCGTCCATAGATGTTTTCAAAAGAAGTTACTGAAGCCGGCTCGAGTGGGGGAGATAATAAATTCATGCACACTCACTTAGAAGTTAACCGAACATGTATTTTCACGACCAACGTCATTAGTTCAATTTTTTCTTGTTTCATATTAGAAAAAAAACTGATTTAATAATTTTTGTTTAATGCATTTTATGTTAAACACGTAGACTAATATATTCCCTCTGTCTTTAATCTTACATACGTTAATTTTTATAAAGCGGAAAATTTTATAGTGGAGACTGGTTTTTAAAAGGTTATTGACCTTACTCAGGTAATTTCTTATTTCAGAATTTTAGCTGCTTATAGTTTTAATAATGGAAGTTAACGAAGTAAAGGCATATTGAGTTGGTAAAAAAAATTTCTTTTCTTATTTAGAAATATGCTATATTTTTTTAGTAATTTTTATAAAATTGCAAATACTACTTGGTATTTTTTCTAATAGTTACAAATTATTTTTGTATATTAAATATTATTGCTAATTATTTTGTCTGAAGACGTTTTATCAGTTATTTTAAAAGTGTATGAGAGTAGATGTAATTGATCTACATAATGTCGCGTGCCATTCCAGGTAACTGTAGGTAACGTCAGTTCCGTTCTTATGGACTAAGTAACAAGCTGCAGCTTCTACACATCTACACTATAAAACGACTTTCACGACCGTTAAGACAGGTTTGGCGGCGCGTGCTACGTTTCCATTTCCAAAATGGTTTTTTAAACAACTACCGTCTTCTAAAACGTACAACACTTGGATTTGCTAAGTATTGGATTCTGCTCCAGTCTGTTCGGTTCAAATCACAATTTAGAACAGTTTAAAAATACTTTAATCTGGAACACTTGGGTTATCTTGGAAAATACCTCGAGCACTGATTTTTATTGTTAACGATGTGAATTCTGCACGGCTAATTCTGTCACAACTGCAGATAATTTAATTGTTATCAATCTAGATCGCTTATCTTATCTTCGTAGGCGGACCTACCACTCGTACACACAACGCTTACAAAAGACTAGCCAACGCCGACTGCTAAGATCTTTGGTGTGCGGCAGTGAGAGAAAGAATGGAAGGGAGAGAGAAGAGAAGAGAGTAAAAGAGAGAGAGAGATGGCGGTAGGCTAAACGAACTCCTTTGAAATCGCCTCGTGCGTTTCCGTACACCTCGATCCCAAGTAAGGCCCGCCTGCACACCGTTCAGTCTGTTCGGGGGATTATTGTGTTCGTTATAATTGCCGGCAAACTACGCTGATGGATTTAACGGTGCGACGCAGGAGAATTGCATTGCGCAATGCACTCGTCTGTGAATGCCTCTCAAGGATCGTTTAAGCCATCTCCGCGTACGCGTGGCGCGCGAGCATGTGTTCATTCCTGCACACACGATTTTACGTGCAAACACCCACGCATACTTGCAAATGGCAAGTAGTTGAGCGTGAGGCTGGCGATTCAAGGACAAAGATCAATGAACCGCTTATTCAATTTTGATTCACTATTACCTCCGAGTCTCAGTCGCTTTTTCTTAGCTACCTTCATTTTTCGCAGTATTAAATTACAGGTATTTTCTGCGTATTATACGTGAGTCGTGTATAAATACATCTGTTGTCCGTTGTTTCATCTATTTTTAGATAATTACGCTTAATTGAAAGGAATTGAAACGTACATTCTTTTAAAATAGGATTTTTTCAGCGCATTATGAATGGTTGCATTAAAATTCAGTTTAATCCGTGAGAGTAATGCAGTTAAACCAACTTCTGGGTGCGTAAGCATACGTGTGTGTACACATTCCGTCGCAGTATATTTATAGACTTACATCTATATCGCACATCGAACTCTCTCTTATTCTCGCTCGCACACTCTTGTCCGCATCATCTGCTTTCGCACTTCCATTTATGAAGATGTTAAAGAATATACTTTCGATTATTTAGCTTAGCTATTTCCTTTTGTTTTTTCATTTCAATTTGATTCTAAGCACCTTTCAATGTCTCACACAGTTTTCAAATTAAATTAATTAAATTAATGTGACATTTTAATGTCTTCTACTTTACAAGCAATTCATACGTTATTTTATGCTTAATCTTTAGAGGACGGGAGTGATCCCTTTTTAATGAAAATAAAAACTGATTTTGAACCAGAAAATCGCCATCCTTTAAAGATTAAGAACAAATTGATCATTATCTTCAATATTCTAATTAAATAATTAAATAATTAAATAATTAAATATTTAGATAATTATTAGATTGAAAAGCGGAATTTTAATACCATGTGACTTTTTATTATCGATCATTAGATTATGTAAAAATAAGCTAAAATATCCAAAAAGCCAGGTGTTTATTAGTAAAATAATGTTAACAATTTAAAGTCAGTGTAAGCTCATAAAATAATATTGATTTTTCTCTTTTTAAGTTCGATTCATTTTTATTTTTTATTTTTAAAAGTAAACCACCTATGACTAATAAATTACACATAAATAGTGATAAAAATTCATCTTGTACGTAAGAAAACTGTTGAAATCTGCAACTGCTTTCTGTAAAGGAATGAGTGGAACTGTCTGTTGGTCAAGTTGTTCGGGCGAATCAAGCGTTCAGCTGACCGTCCGAGAAAGCTGGAGGAAGTGGGGAATTTGTCGCGTAACCGACAATCGGAAGCGCTCCATGTGTCACCAACTACCAGTGCACTTTAATCCTTGGATTACTTAACGAGTTAGTGAATTTAATTTTTTAAATTAATTCACTGTAATTAACTCTTAAAAAACGTAAAATTAAATAATGAATTTAAAAGAGTGGGTACAATTTATGCTTACTTTAGGCATAATGCATTAATCTAATTAAAACAGTTTTGACAATGGGCATGATAAATTATACATAATTTTTTTATTAAGAAAACAATCACAAGAATTATTCTAGTGATAAAGTATAACAAGTTTGAATAGTAAATTTATTGATTAAAACAATGCTTTATTAATCTTTATTATCGCCATATTATTCTTTTTATTAATATTTAAATTTATTGACACAACCGTACATAATCAAATTGAAACTATTTGAACTATAAAGTCAACAAAAATTTACTTTGAAGTACTTGACTTCTTCTCTTGAAGTTTAGCACTTGTGCGTCCTGACACCGTTAGTTTATCCTTGAAGAAATAATTATTGTATATATATTTAATTATAGGTTTTACCCTTCAATACTAACATTATCATATCTATAGTATTATCCTTATAGGTTCAAAATTTATGCATAGATAGAACATAAACTGCACCTATTTTTTAATTAGATAACATTATTATAAATGAAATATTAAGCATAAATGCTTACACGGAGAAAAAAATTTATGCAAAAATTGCAACAATTTTTAAAAATATTATACATTTGAGGAATACAGACACAAAATCATATTTCACTAAATTTTAGCATATGGTATAGTAGAAATTTAGATTATTAAACTTTCATATACTGTATACCAAATTTTATTATACTTTACATTCAATTTTGCTACACCGCATAGCAAATTTTGTTATACTGGTATATCTAATTTCACTATAGCAAAAATTTATTATATCACTAACAAAACAGTCGTAGTAAAATTTAATAAACAAGTAGGAAAAATTACTAGATAAAATAGTAACGGCATGACATACTTGCCAAATATTCTAACTTACTGTTTTATATATTAAATTTTATACATTTAAAACTACTATTTGAATAGTAATTTTTACTGTTTTTAATCAGTAAGTTAAATGCTATAAATGATAACAAAAAGAACATCTAAATAAATCTAAATTTTGTTCATATTCTTACTTTAATTTCAAAATAATATTTTTAGGATTTGCGCCTTTACATTCCAAGCTTTACACATTTTCTTGTTGAGATTATTATTATGAGACACTGAGTTTCATTGTATGTACATATGCATCAAAGCTGTTTACCGTATATCGTAGATTACTTACACACGCATCGCAACCTATGCCGATTAGAAACAATAGTAGGGGAGACCGTAAAAAGTAGGCGCACTTTTTACACTAGTAACTCGCTTTCATCAAAGAAGAACAAAAATACAATAATTACCAGCTGAGGTGTTTACTTTAAAGATTATTTTTATATAGATAAAAAGTAAAATATATAAATAGTGTTAAAGTTATATTATATTTTTTAGCATGACTTAATTTTGCTAACTTGCCCCGTATCCGAGGTAAGTTGTCTCAAAATAATTATTCGATAACCAAAGTTTGTAAACTGTATAGAAACACTTGATCTGCCAAAAATAACATATAATATCAAATAATATAAAAAAATTGTAACATATATAGAAGTTAACACAAATTTAAACAAAAACAAATATGTTACAAAACAACTTTTGTACACTATTGGAATGGGAGGCAGGTTAATAATAATTAAACAAAACAAGATTATATATTTTAACTGATTTTATGTTCAGTGAGGAAGGTACGTCAGTCTCCGAGGACTGCTGTCTAAAGACTAAACCATACGCTGCGTTTTTCTACAGTTCAAACTGCACTCTGCATTTTCCCGAATATTTTATGATAGGGCCTTAAGCCCTCTCGGGTTCGGGGCGCGACAAAAATAAAGTAATAAATCTTAACTTTCTCTTTTACTATGAATGCGCTGTTGTTCTTCTGCGAGTGATTTTTGTATCGTAGTATTGTTAAGAGAAATGAGTGTCAAATAATCCAACATACACTTATATCAACTAATTTTCATATTCACTACAAATGTAATTACTTTTCATTTTTATACACTTTTCATGTGCCTACTTTTTACAGATTAAGCATTGAATCCAAGATTCTCCGTCAAAATTTTCTGAAAAAAGTTCATCACAAACAATACATGCCCAATTCTCTTTTTCTTTCATCTCAACATTTCTTTTTTTTTACAGATTCTTTATTTGACTTTCTTGCTGGTTCTATGGGAATTTCTTTTTTAACAGATTCGTTTGTAACATTTTTTTGTAACCTGTTTTTTGAGAATCTGTTTAAACTTTTTTCTTAGCCCTTTTCTTTTTACTTTCACTATTTTCTTCTGCAAGTTGATTTCGTACAGGAGAATCCGTTAAAATAGGTCACATCTAACTCCAATTCCATTCTCTCAAGCTCTTCATAGCTGACTTTTTTACAATAACGGATCAAACTCCACGATGAAATATCAAATTTCTCAGCTGCTGTGTGAATTGTACTTCCATGTTTTACTTCTTTTACCGCTCGTAATATTACATACTTTGGTGTTTTGTGCTCTTATAGTTTTTCTGATGTATGTGCGAACCATTTTACTAAAAAACATTATTCAAATAAGTACTGTTCATATACAATATTTAAAAAAAAAACACTAAATTTGAAAAAGCCAACTTGCCCACGAGCAATTGCGCCATCTTGCCACAAAGATATGTTAAAGTTTGACATAATTTTTTTTTCTTATTTACACGTATTGAAAAAAATTGATATGAATTATTATATACTATAGATCACTCTACCGTGTGGTATATTAATATTTATTATCAAATATTTATTTAAATTGTAATGAATACTTCTCGAAAATCACAAACTAAATTTTGAGTATATAAGAAATCAAAAACTTACCTCTTATCGGGACGATGACTTCTATTATACTGATGGTCCTAGCATATCGACAACACATTATTTACATAAATCTAGTACTCATAGCATAGCTATTTATAATGTAAATAGCGAGTTATAAGTAGTGCGCTTACTTGCTCCTACAGCCTACTGCGCCCGGTCTCTCCTAAGGCAAAAAGGAGATCCAAATAAGGTGCCTTACAATTCGGATCAGGACCAAATCAAGTGCCTAATAGTCGCGACCATGCTTTCTTTTCACTGTGATGTTTTTAGGTTTTTAGGTTATATTTTTAAATTTAGCGCCATTTAATCTTAAAAGATTGTATAAGTTAGTATAGGTATAAGGACGATCTACATAGTTTTCAACACTGTGAACTTGCGATTGCGTTAATGTTGCGCAAGATTAAGGTATATATAATTCACACGTCGATAAAATCAGTTAGTATAGGTGTAGGCAGGCAGGATTATATGTGTAAATGAGCGAAATATGTGTTTGCTAAATTGATTTAATTAAAAATGTTGTATATTTAAAAAAAAAATTACTGCAGCAATCAAATATTTTGCTACAATAGCGACATAATTTTTACCGTGTTGCATCTCGTGTGCCGTATATTATTTTTCTCGGCCCCATAATGCATTTTTATTATTTATTATTTGAGGAATTAAACATAAATGAGCAGTTATTAAATGTACAATTATTGATAGTACATTTTTGTACGGGTGCGGAAGGGGATATTTTGCGTCGGGAGACGGTTTTTGTCCAAGCGAAGCAAGGAGAGAAAGATTCATTTACGCACCAGTATAAAACCGTATTTTTCTTCACGAAAGCCGCAAAACGCATGTAAACATGCGTGAGGTTAGAGTGGAGAAAATTCTATTTTTCCTAACCAGTTACACAAAAAATGACTACACTGGCTACTAAAAATTACTATGCTACATTATAAATTTTCGTAAAGTGTTTGTTAATTTTTACTTGACTTACAAATTACTTCACTTTTTAGTAATTTTTACTAGAATTCAAGTCTGTCCTCAGGCTTTTAGACAGAATAGTAATTTTTATTAATTTTTTTTTGTATTTTTTCTACAGCATTTCTTTCCGTGTATCAAATACAAAAAATATTAAAAAGCATGAGAATGAGTTATTTCTATCCAAGAGTTTTGCTTATATAAAAGCAGAACTGTCTAGAAGATAAGAAGAGTAGGCGTGTTGCGCTTGTAACGTGTATGCCGTACTAGTGGGCGTGTAGCTTGTTGCGGTGGCTTGCTTGTTCGCACGCATCGTCCAGTACAATGGCTATATAGGATATGTTGGACATCAACGGGGTTACGCAATTGGAAATCACAGTGGGGTTGACCGCAGACCCGCGGAACGTCGGCAGATTCCGAAGCTAGACAGTACTGGCTCTGTGGTAAAAATCGGTCTTACCCTAGCACCGTATATTTTATTGGAAATTTTCGTTGAGTCTTACCTCCCGGAAAATTAAGCATCATTTATGTTGTTTGAACTAACTTTTAGTTAGACTTTTGATGACGCCTTAACGTCTTGTGGCAATCGTGACATTGTCTGTGACTTAAACACTTTTATAACTTGAACAAATTAATTATACATTTGAATATATCAATATTTAATATAATAGATACATCCTGTGTAAAATATATCTACAGGTATGTTTTTGTGAGAGAATATTGTCTATATATTGGATTTTATTTATTATTATTTAAATTTATATAAATATTATTTATATTATATATTTAAAAAGTGATGACTTTTTTTACAAAGCATATAATACTAAAAAGTCACTGATTTAAAACAGAACTATTTTGGAAATTTAGCATTTTATTTTAAAAAACGAAAGAATTTGTACTTAATTAAGATTAAATAAATAAAAATGTAATTCTTTTAATTAATATGAATAAATATAAAATTATAATTAATTAATATAAAATAAATTTCTTATGAGGACTAAAAATTGATGTATATTGCATTTCAATATATTTAAATATATTTAACATATTCACATTATCAAACATTTTGAAAGTAAATAAGCTTAAACCTTATTTTTCAAAACTTATGCACATTATTATTCGTAGTATCTCTAAATATTTCTAATCAAAAGATTCCAACCATTTTTTAAATATATATTTTACATAAAGATGTCGAATCAACCGACCGAGCGTTAGCGAGGGAAGAGGAACTGCTACTTTAAATATTATTTGATTCCAGTACATTGGAATAATGTTCCTCGTATTCTCTGAATATATTGTAAATACCAGTATTCAATATATTGGTAATTTGCTGTCTGTAGCTTACATTTTTACGTGGTAGTGAATTTCAAGCAACATAGAGAATGTCAATATTGATGAGGCAGATAATTTCTGTAACAGTAGGGTTTAACATCCCCTTAATGCAACGTCGCAATAGCAGCCCATGCATCATCGAGTTTCACGAGAGCGTGGTGTTGGCTAATAAATCGTCGCACGCAGCGCGGTTAATTATTCGCTTCGCTCTTTCGCTCGGAGAAGTACATGAGCTGCTTTGCATCGGGCAGCCTTCGCGACCGCAGGTGCGTAAGGCTTACGCGCGGTGACTCCGATTAATTTGAAACACTTCTGCCCCTTGAAATTCAATGACAATAGTCGGTCCTCTTGCTCGCTCTAGAAAACCAAGCGCCAAGTTGACGCTAGACGTCTCGGAAACTCGAAACTTCCGTGTGGTAGATTTGACGTGAAAGATGAAGTAACTATTGATTTTCGAATATATTTAAACCTTGCCATTAATATTAGCGCTCATGAATGTAGAGAGGATGCAAATTGTAAGCTGATTGAACCCGAAAAAAGTTAGTTAGTTAGAAAACACTTGACAGAAATAGGTGAAAAAAAATGTATCGTTTTTATTAATGACATATCAATATCAATATTTATGAAAAGCATACTTGTAAGTTTTTTTTCGATTAAAGATAATATTGTCTCATATACAGGGTATCCAAAAAGTCTGGAAACACCCAAATAACTTGTCAGGTGATTTATTTGTAAAAAATGTCAAGGTCATATTCGATGTAATTTTCGACAAGGAATTCAACGGCGACCTTAGATTTGATCTTGGAGATGACCTTGATGGTTTTTTTAAGGTCAGGTCAATTTTTTTTAATGGGAAGCACCATTTTTGGCATCAGCAATGGAAAAAGCGGGAAACTTTACTTTCAAAACCATTGAGATCAATAATTTTCCATTGATCTTAAAGGTCATTTGATTTTACTTTTAGCGTTACCCAGTAACAACGGCGTGGACGTAGTAATTTCTGTTCCCTTTAGGGTGCTTTATTATCGTGGGCCCCCTTGCCTCTTACGTAATTGGATAAATATTTCCAACTATGATTATCGTAGATACTCGAACTGCTCCCCATTTAATTCTTGACACTGTCCTAATCGATGGTAAAAAACGCCAACAGCATTTCTGATGATTTCAGCGGGAATGAGAGCTGATTCATCAATGATCCTTTGCCGTAATTCATCCAAATTTTGGGGTTTTGTTTTGTACACTCGATCTTTCAAATACACCCAATAGAAGTAATCAAGAGGCGTCAAATCGAGTGATCTAGCTGGCCATTCAATAATGCCTTTTCGTCCTATCCATCGATTAACAAATAGCGCATCTAAGTAAGCGCGAACAGTTCGTGCATAATGAGCTGCTGCGCCATCCTGTTGATACCATGTGCCATTGAAGTTTTCTCCGGTTATTTCCATTATTGCAGGAGCTATTTGATTGCGGAGCATAGCTTCATAATTTTGGGCATTCAAGTTACCATCAATAAAAAATGGTCCTATAATGTTATTATTTAGTATTCCAACCCAGACATTTAATTTTTGTGGATATTGTGATTTAGCTTCTCGTGCCCAATAAGAATTATCAGCTGCCCAATATCTACAATTATGCCTATTCAAACTTGCGTCAAGTTGAAATGTAGCTTCATCTGAAAACACTATGTTAAATAGAAAGTTAGGATTTTGAACTATGCGAGCCATCATATCATCACAAAATTCAACGCGACAGTCAAAATCATCTTCGTTCAGTTTGTGTATCAGTGTTATTTTATAGGGATGGAAATTCGCTTCATGTAGTATGTTATGAACAGATGATGTACTAACTTCGTGCTCTGGAGCAACTCTACGAGTGGATGTATGTGCATCTTCAGTGAATATTAACAAAACATCTAATGACTTCTTTTCATTACTTGCTGACTCTGGTCTACCTGATCTAGGCAGGTCACTAATAGTGCCGGTATTTTCAATCCTTCGAACAGTTTTTTGAACTGTTGCAAATGAAATTAGAGTTCTATTAGGCCTAAATGTAGCATTGAGAATATCCCTTACAGCCCTATAAGATCGCTGCACCGGACCCCAACCTCTCATCATGAGAAGCGTTATTCTTTCTCTATCAGTGAGTTTGTCCATTGCACTTTTCTTTGCAAGAGACGCAAGCTGATCAGAATATGAAAATTCAAAAACCAGTAAAATATTTTTTCAGATTGTACACTACTGCTGCGGAAAATTATTTGAACGAATTCAATAGAAGAGCTTGAAATGGTACTAATCAATAATTGTTTCTGGGTAACGCTATGGAAATTTCTCCTTTTTCAATTGCATCAGATGAGGGGGACTTAAGAAACAAATTTTGACCTTGGACTGACCTTAAAGGATACAAACAAGGTTAGGTTTGAGGTCAGCGCTACTTATGATTGAAGAAAACAGCTGAAATAAGCTTTGATCTATTTCCTTCAATCGAGTTTTTCTGCGAGACCTCAAAATTGAATAACCTCCAAATGACCTTTAAGATGAATGGAAAATTATTGACCTCAAAATTTCCCGCTCTTTCCTTGGTGCTTTCCATTAAAAAAAAATTGATCTGACCTTAAAAAAACCATCAAGGTCAGCATCAAGGTCAAATCTAAGGTCGCCGTTGAATTCCTTGTCGAAAATTACATCGAATATAACCTTGACATTTCTTACAAATAAATCACCTGAAAAGTTATTTGGGTGTTTCCAGACTTTTGGACACCCTGTATATGTCTTTATGTTTACATTTATTTAATACATTGAATCCTGAGGATTCGAAAAAATGGCGCATGTCGACGTAACAATTTAGTATACACTTAGTATTTTATCTTGGTTACTTGCAAGACTTAGTCTATTAATAAACTACACTTTATTTTAAGTACTATTATCTCATTAATGTAATTTTTTGTTCTATAGGGTAAATGAGAGAGAATTCAAATTTAATTATATTTTTTTTTCGACAAACTATGTATGAAACATCGCGAAGAAAATAATACATTATAAAATTTAAAATAATGTCAGATATAAAATTTCTAAAAAAATAGTTGCGTTTTTAAGTATATTCATTTCTTACACTGAAAAGAAAGCTGTGGAAAAATTATAAGAATTTTCAGTAAAAATTATTACCATACATTGGAAGCCGGGCACAGACTGTCATTTTAGACTTTTTATAGTTCAGTTCTTAAATTTTACCATCTTGGAGCATAAATTTTCCTAAACTTCTTCATTCCATTAATTGAAATAAAAATTGATTTCATCGCAATTTATTGACACGGGCATTTGACGTTTCTTAATGTGGGCAGTCGTTAATCAATTTTGTGAAGTCTTAATTTATTGTACATAAACAATATTTTTTGATAGCTCAATATAATTCGGTTGCAATGCGACGTATAATAATAGGACCTTACAAAACCAATAATACTAATATTTCATCAAATAAGAGTGAGAAGAGGAAAAAAAAGTAGGAAATCGCGAAAGACCAAAAAAGGTAAGAGATCGCAGATCTCGCGAAAGAAAAATAGTATAAAAGAAGCAAGCAGCAAAAAAGGGCTTCTATAGACGCTAGCGCGTCTATCGCGGGGAGACGGAGACGGAGATGATAGCGCGCGGCGCCGCGCTAGTAGAGCACTTCAATTATATATCTCGAGCTGCAGTGCTGCGAGCGAGACGGAGCAAGAAAAGAGCGAATCTTTCGCTTTAAAAGGCACATACCAGAAGGAGGGAGCGAGGAGGACAGAGAGGCACTTCCTCATAAAACGACCGCGAAGATTTATCTTTCAGTCCAGCGACGAGGAGACCAGGAAGGGGGTGAAGCTGGCATGACCTCTTCGGGAGTGGCTCCACGAGAGGGGAAGAATAACAGCTGCGCGCATGTCGTCCGCGCGTCCAATTACTTTTCCCCGTGTGGAAATATGTACTTTGCACGACCGCTCAGGCTCTGTGCGTTCGGCGACGTGCGCGGGAGGAGGATGCTCGGAGAAGGCATAAAGGGAATTTCGTCCGCTGTAGCAGTCATTTTATTTCGATCCTTTTTTCTCTCCTTTTTTGGTCGGGGCATTTCGCGCGTTCGTCTTAGTTGCGAAAGTTTTTCTAGTCAAATTTAATCGTGTATTATCATTTTTTTATTCTTTGAGGCGCGAAACAAATGTGGGTGATAGGATCCGAGGTTGCACAAAATTTTATCGACACTAGCAAATCTTAGCGCGCTTTGCTTTTTTTTCATCACCCATTTTTTTTAATTAAGAATACTTAGAAGTTTAAGGTTTCTCTAATTAATCCGCTTTACTGAGATTAAATAAACATAAGTTTCTTTTATTCATTCACTTGCAGAAAACTAACGCGAATAAATGTCTTTTCCTAAAATTTTATATACAGGGTGTTCGAAATGTTCCGGACCCCCCACTTATAACATAAAGTAAGCATTTTGGAAAAAAATGTTAAATACAAAAGTTGTTAAGTTTTGAAGGTTGAACTAAATGATGACCTTGGATTTGTTATTGGTTATCATTTTCAAGGTCATTTAAAGGTCATCTTCAGTTTTTTAAATAGGGACCCCTATTTTTTATTTCAGATTCTGAAAGAGCACAAAATTTTACATCTGGATATGTACCCACGTTATGGCTCAAAATGACCTACAGAGGTCATTTAGTGGTTAAATGATTGTTTAGTAGCAGAAAGCCAAGAAATCCCGATTATTAAGAACTTTGAGCGTATCTGACCAATACTAAAGTAATTTGATTTTGCAAGACAAACTTTATGGTGGCGTTAAATTGACATTGCCCTTGATTTTCAAGGTCATTTGAAGGTTAACTTTAGTTTTCCAAATTAAGCTTCCTAGTTGTAATTCTCCATTTTGCACCAGCGCTAAATTCTGCATTAGGATTGTAGAAGGTGTAATTGACACTGGCGTAAAATAAGCCTTAGGCCAGACAACCACATAACTAGGGCGAGAAAATGATAAATAAAAAAATGTCTAATCAAAATAAGCCTTAGGCCCAACAACTACATACCTCGGGGGGGAAAATGATAAATAAAAAATTGTCTAATCAAAATAAGCCTTAGGCCCAACAACTACATACCTCGGGGGAGAAAATGATAAATAAAAAAATGTCTAATCAAAATAAGCCTTAGGCCCAACAACTACATACCTCGGGGGAGAAAATGATAAATAAAAAAATGTCTAATCAAAATGAGCCTTATTTCTCAGGCACGGGAGGTACAACTAATTAAGGTAACATCATGGGTGATCCAGCCAACTAAGGCAAGACCATCGGCGGCCCAGCCTACTAAGACAAGAACACTAGCGGCCCAGTCAGCTAAGGCAGGACTATCGGCGGCCCAGCTAACTAAATCAAGACAGTGGACTATTCGCCCAAACTGAATTTTTTTAAAATGTCGTTGACAGGAACTTTTTACAACAACTGTTCAAATTGTTGCCCATTAACAGTTTGGCAATGTGCTAACCGATTGTAAAAGGCTGCAACAACATTTCGCAAGATTTGCTGAGGTATCAAGTCTATTTCATCAGTGATTCTTTGGCGTAATTCATCCAAGTCACGTGGTTTTATAACATAAACTTTATCCTTCAAGTATCCCCAAAGAAAGTAATCAAGAGGCGTTAGGTCTGGGGACCGAGGTGGCCATTCAATTGTACCTCTCCGCCCAATCCATCTATCATGAAATGTTGCATCTAATTATCGGCGAACATGAATACCGTAGTGTGCAGGAGCACCATCCTGTTGGAAGTAAATTTCGTCCAGATTTCCACCCGATAAATTCCGTATAGCAGGTATAATTTGGTCTCGAAGCATGTTTTCATACATTGCAGCATTTAAATTACCTTCAATAAAGAAAGGGCCAAGTACTCTTCCATTAAATATGCCAGCCCAAACATTTACTTTTTCAGGATGTTGCGTGTGGTCCGCTCTCATCCAATGTGGATTGATGTTACTCCAGTATCGACAATTATGTCTGTTCACTGTTCCGCTTAACTCAAACGTGGCTTCATCAGAGAAAACAATGTTATTGAGGAGCAAAGGATCATCAGATATCATTTGCATCATTACATCACAAAACTCTACCCTTCTATCAAAATCATCTTCAGATAATTCCTGTACCAACTTTAATTTGAAAGGATGCCATTTGTTGAGTTTCAAAATTTTGTGCACAGATGCAGCTCCCATTTCATGCTGTTGTGCACAACGTCTGATGCTGCAATGGGGGTCCTCAATAAATGATTGTAATACGTCTAAGCTCTTTTCATCATTAGACGATGATTTGGATCTACCTGATTTAGGACGATCTTTAATACCACCTGTCTCTTCAAAACGTCTAATTGTACGAATTACGGTACTTTTTGAAATAGGGTTGTTTTCTTCAACTCTGAATGTTTCATTGAATAAACGCTGTACCTGTTTGTAACCTCTCTCTTGATCACCCCACCCTCGCATCATCAACAAAGATATTCTTTCTCGTTCAGTAAGATGTGCCATTTTTCACTACGATTAAAAGTACAATTATTGAAAATTAATACAATTATCTGAATTTCGAAGTAAGAGAACTTCACTTAACTCTTGAAAACAGAAAAGTAAATAGGAGTAAACAATTGTTAATTAACAATTATAAATGAACTGATTCCTAAAAAGAATAGTGAGCAAAATCTTCTAAGGTACAAGTAACGATCCTGAAAATGCTATGAATCATGCGTAGAAACTCGTAACCCTTGCAAAAAATTATTGCAATAAAAACTGTTTATGTAAAACGGTTAGATTATTTTGCTTTTGAAATTAATAACCCCCAAGTGTCCTATGTAGATCATTTCAAGCCATGACGTGGATATTGTACATATCTCCAGACCTAAAATTTAATGCTCCTCCAGAATCCGGAATACAAAATGAGTCCCTGTTTAATAAGCTGAAGATAACTTTCAAATGACCTTAAAAATGAAGGCCAATTTTAAAGTGACCATAAAGTTCGTCCTAGAAAATCAAATTATGTACTTTAGTATTAAAGTACGAAATTTTTTTTTCTTTTCGTCAAATACACCCAAAGTTCTTGGCTTTCTGCTACTAAATAATTATTTAACCACTAAATGACCTCTGTAGGTCATTTTGAGCCATAACGTGGATACATATCCAGATGTAAAATTTTGTGCTCTTTCAGAATCTGAAATAAAAAATAGGGGTCCCTATTTAAAAAACTGAAGATGACCTTCAAATGACCTTGAAAATGATAACCAATAACAAATCCAAGGTCATCATTTAGTTCAACCTTCAAAACTTAACAACTTTTGTATTTAACATTTTTTTCCAAAATGCTTACTTTATGTTATAAGTGGGGGGTCCGGAACATTTCGAACAGCCTGTATTGAGAGGACAAAACGCCCGCATAACCTAAAAAATAAAATTGCCAATAAAATTGGTATTAGTCATAAAAAATAAGTGACAATTTATTTCTAAAAGAAAATATTTTTGGCAACAAATTTTTTTTTAATTTTTCCAGGTTAATTTTCGTACTGTTTGAGAAATTGCTTGTAGTTGGAATTGGGTAGTTACAGCGGGCGGGGACGTTAAATAAATGCTCCAAGTTTAATGAGCACTTTAATCTTTATTTAGCCTCGAGTGTAGGCGAGCATACCTTAACCTCAATGGATTAATATGTGACAGAGCTGATATGTGTAAAAAGAGCTGGAAATTTAAAGATGAGCTGGGTCTAAGTAGCGATGAGCTGGAAAAATGCAGAGCAGGTGTCGTGATACAGTAGTTGAGCTGGATGATAAAAGCGTGGGTTGAGCGGGTCGAAAAGGCCTTTTGGTTGCAAAAGCGTCCTTCTTCTTCAAGAGCTGATCGTAGAGAGGGCTAAGATGGCGTCGAGGGACGCTATCTTTGCCGTGAACGCGCCTGAGTGCGCGCGCACAAGTACTCAGCGCCATCTGAGCTGGAGTGTTGCTGGAGTTCGTAGCGCGCGCAATGCGAATAGAGAAAGCGCGAACATTCCTGCGCATCATCAACGCCTTTGATGATTGAGTCCAAGAGCGATATCGAGATAAATTGCAGTGGGCTGGGTCGTAAATCCAGTCAGAGCAAGTGAAGATGGTGAGAAGTGCAGGAGGGTCGTAAATCCTTTTGCGAGAGCAAGTGAAGATGGTGAGAAGTGCAGCAGGGTCGTAAATCCTTCTGCTAGAGATGCATGATGTTGAGCTTGAGTGTTAAGTGTGTGAAGTCCAATTTGTTGAGCTGAGCACAGAACCTAGTGGGGCGTAAATCCACGTGGTTAAACATTATGCGTAACTGGGTCGTAAATCCAGTTAAGCTTGAGATGAGTCTTCTGATTTCTCCTTTGGCAGTGAAACTGGCAGCAGAGCGAGTTTGGTAATTGGACGAGTAATTGTTGATGTAGCGGTTCGGAGCGTCACCACCCGAGTAAGTCCATCCCGTCCTGGATGGAGCTGAGTAATGCGAACGAGAGGCCATTTTGCAGGTGGCAATCGTTCGTCGGTGAGAAGAGCCATAGAGCCGATCTTGAATTGGTGAGATGGATGATGCCACTTGGAGATGGCTTGCTGGCGTTGCAGGTAGTGAGCCGACCATTGATTCCAGAATGTCTGGAGGCGTTGCTGAATGAGCTGCCATCTTGAGAGTCGAGCAGAATTGAGATTGATGAGTGAAGGTTCTAGGACACAATTTAGAGCTGAGCCAATGAGAAAGTGTCCTGGCGTGAGTGCTGTGATGTCCGAAGGATCGTCACTGAGCGGTTCGAGCGGTCTGGAGTTGAGCACAGCTTCTATCTGAGTCAGAAGAGTTGTAAGTTCTTCAAACGTCAGAAGAGTCTCCCCAACAGTGCGTCGCAAGTGAAATTTGATGGATTCACGAGCGCTTCCCACTTGCCACCTATATGTGGAGCAGCAGGAGGGATGAATCTCCACTGAGTTCCTTGAGTAGCGAGAGTAGATGAAATGAGCTGATGTTCTTGAGAAGCTTCAGTGAAGAGTTGAGTGAGCTGAGTTGTGGCTCCTTGAAAGGTGGTGCCGCAGTCTGAATACATAATCTCGACCATTCCACGCCGAGAGGTGAAGCGACGGAAGGCGGCCAAGAAGTAGTCAGCTGAGTAATCAGTCACGACTTCAAGATGAGCTGTTGAGGTGTTTAAACATATGAAGACGCAAATTCAGCCTTTATCTGTCTTGCATCCTCGTCCTTTCCACGTCTTCATCGTGACTAGTCCCGCGTAGTCTACTCCGGTGTGGAGGAAGGCTCGTGTGGGAGTGAGCCGTGAAATTGGGAGTTGCCCCATGAGTTGCTGAGCTTTTATGCCTCGTTGCCGGGCGCACGAGGCAGATCTGAGAATGTGTGCCTTGACTGACGCTCTCCCTCCTATAATCCAACACGTCTGCCGGAGTTTAGCGAGCGTCAATTGGGTACCTCCGTGAAGAGTTGAGCGATGAGCTGAGTCCATGAGGAGTATGGTGAGCTGAGAGTGACGAGGCAAAATTGCAGGGTGTTTCTCTTGGAAGCTGAGTGATGACAATTCTAGTCTTCCACCAACACGAATTACTCCCTCAGAGACGATGAAGGCAGTCAGACGAGTAAACGGATGACCAGATGACAACACTGTACCCCTGTTGAGCTGACGAATTTTTTAAGAGAAATAGGCTGCTTGAGTTGCGCGTATCCAGAAGAGTTGAGCCTGTTGGATGCGTTGAGCGTCATAGAGCGGGGAATTTTTGAGCTGTCTCCGGAATGCATCTCTTGCTCTAAAAATGAATGATGTGACAATTAATAATTTGTGCAATGAGGAGTACTTGTGAATGAGGTCCCAGTGATATGTGGGCTGTAGCCGCAAGAGTGATCGTAGATCTAGCTTTAATAGCAGCCTCGTCTGAATGGTAAGATGGCTGGTGAGGCCATTGAGATGAGTCAAGCATGATCCAGGAAGGACCGGTCCACCAGAGTGGGTGAGTCCTGAGTTGTGCTGTAGTGATGCCTCGTGAGCTGCAATCTGCTGAATTTTCTAAGCCAGGTACATGCCGCCAGGTGGTGTCAATTGTGCACAATTCTTGAATTTGGGCGACTCTGTTCCTGACGAAGTCCTTCCAACGACTTGCTGGTGAGCTGATCCACATGAGCGTAACTTGAGAGTCCGTCCACAGATGAGTGGCGTCGATCTTCACTTGAAGAGACGCTCGAGTAGCTTTGATGAGCCTTGCAAGTAATAGAGCAGCTGTGAGTTCCAACCGAGGGATGGTTAGTCTCTTGAGTGGCGCGACTTTTGTTTTTGAGCAAATTAGTGACGTCATTGAGCCTGTGGAGGGTGAGTGAACGACTAAGTAGACTACTGCTGCCGTAGCGTCCTGAGAAGCATCCGAGAAGCCGTGGAGCTCTACAGTTGAAAAACTCCAAGTCCCAAACCAACGTGGAACTGATATGCTTGCCAGCATGGTGAGTTCCTCTCGAATGGTGAGCCATCTTGAGCACACTTGAGCTGGAAGTGGATCATCCCAGCCAAGTTGTTGTTGAGCTGGTGGTGAAAGAGGAGTTTCTTGGGAAGAGCTGGACTGCTGAGAAGACATTTGAGCTGGTTGTTGAGCTGACGATGATGGTTGAGTGCGCGCTGGGGCGTGAAGCATGGTGTGATGTTTCTGGTCGCACACCTTGCATCGAGTAGTGCCTTTATATGCACTGATGTTGTGCCTTCCCAGGCAATTGTAACACAACCGCTTGTTACGAACCACCTCCTTACGTGATTGTACATTCATGGCCCGGAATTGCGGACACATGACAATGAAATGTGGCTGCTGGCACTGATCGCATGGATGAGCAGTGTAGCCTAAATTGTAAGCTACCGTTTTTGATTGAGCTGATGGAGTGGCTACGTTGGCTGAGCGTCTTTGAGCGGACTTGGATTTCGCAGTGTCCTCTTCCACCCTCTCGAGAGCTCTTGCTCGAGCTTTGAGAAATTTCTCCACTTGATCGGAGGACGGAAGCTTGTTAGATGAGCCGAGAGAATGCTCCCAAGTCTCCTTAGTTGCTCGATCCATGTTCCTGACCGTCAGGTGAGTCAGGAGAATGTCACCCAGCTGGTCAGTAACATTGAGCGCTGCCAAACCTTTCTTCACTTGACCAAGAGTTATCTCCAGGTCGTGTAGTCCATGAGCTGTCTTGGTGGTGAACGGCTTCAGATCGAGCAATTGATTGAGTAGGGACCCTACTGCGAGCCGTTTGTTTTCGTAGCGCTCAATTAGCTGAGTCCAAGCTGGTTCCAATGAGCGGTCGTTGATGGGAAATCCTGAGATGACCTGAGCTGGCTCTTCAGACAAACAGCTGCTGAGATAGTGGAGCTTCTCAACTGGAGCGAGGTCGACTTTGTCCAAAATGAGGCTTTTGAAAAGATTCCTGAAGTGGGGCCACTCCGCATACTCTCCTGAGAATGTTGGCAAGCTGATGTCTGGGAGTTTTGAGTGCCGTTGAGCTGAGCTTGGCAAGAGTTCTGGCTGACCTGGAAGAGCGGACATGGATAATGATATTGTTATCAATATCCGATGAGACAGTTTAACAATTTGAGCAAAGTAATTGAGTTTGAAGTACGGCATGGACGCTGCCCCAGACGTCCACATCGTCTCAATGATCTCTTGTTCCTGAGTGGACTTTTCCAGAAGAGAGTTGACTTGCGCCTTGCACTCGATGAGCAGACTTGCTGGGGGAGACTCAGTCGCCATGAGATGGTCATAAATTTCAACCAGGACAGAGTGCCTCATGTCCTGTGCATTGCAGCGCATTTGGAGCTCCCTTGGAGGCTGGAAGCGTGACACACGGGGCGGTGGGTGGTTTCTCTCCTTAGGAACGCTTGAGCGAGAAGAAGAGCGGCTCCGAGCACCTGGAGCGTCGGCGTTGATTGGAGGGACGAGCAGGTGCATCGGTGGCAGCTGAGAAGAGCAAGGTCGATCCAGATCACCGACGGAGGAGGCTGGACTGATGGGCTTGATGTCCTCTGCCTTCTTGTCGTTAGCCATTGCAGAAGTGAGCAGGAGTTAGCAGCTAATGAGCAGAAGAAGTGAGTGGTCTGCAGCTGCTTACTCTCGTGAGCACTTAACCTTAAACGAGACACGTGTCACTTACTTGTACACACAGGCACTCGCTGTAAACAACCCGCATCCGGCTCGAAGGACCAAATGTTTGAGAAATTGCTTGTAGTTGGAATTGGGTATTTACAGCGGGTGGGGACATTAAATAAATGCTCCAAGTTTAATGAGCACTTTAATCTTTATTTAGCCTCGAGTGTAGGCGAGCATACCTTAACCTCAATGGATTAATATGTGACAGAGCTGATATGTGTAAAAAGAGCTGGAAATTTAAAGATGAGCTGGGTCTAAGTAGCGATGAGCTGGAAAAATGCAGAGCAGGTGTCGTGATACAGTAGTTGAGCTGGATGATAAAAGCGTGGGTTGAGCGGGTCGAAAAGGCCTTTTGGTTGCAAAAGCGTCCTTCTTCTTCAAGAGCTGATCGTAGAGAGGGCTAAGATGGCGTCGAGGGACGCTATCTTTGCCGTGAACGCACCTGAGCGCGCGCGCGCAAGTTCTCAGCGCCATCTGAGCTGGAGTGTTGCTGGAGTTCATAGCGCCCAATTCGAATAGAGAAATCGCGAACACGTACATTTTCTTTAAAAAGAATATTTTCGACATCCACTCGAGAATGAAAATGATTTCAAATATTTTTCATTTTGTCCAAAGTCTCTAGACCCATTTGTTGGTCTAGAATCCTAAGATAACTATAAACATTAATGTTCACGCCGACGGAGTCTAACTACGGTGAGAATGGTTCAAATGTAATAAAAATTATCACTTATCTTTCTGTTAGTAATAATAAAACTACAGCCTTCATTCACTTAATATTATATCAAAGAATATAATAAACCAGTGACTTGCGGGGTTCCTGTAAATTAAAGAAACAAATATACGATTTACGGCTTTTTTTTACACACTTGGTGCATATGCTATTTTGTTACGCGGGAGTCGAAAATTGCATATCAAATTTTTCACCCGAAGCGCGTACATTACGAATGATAATCGTCGTGTATAAAAATAGGATATTACGTAGTACTAGTATAAGGGGAGTAAAAAAAATGGACACTGATTGAATATAAATTAGCCTAGCCAAAGGCGAGGTTGACTTACGAATTTCGATCCGAGGCATTTTTTTTTTACTTTTCTTTTCGATCGGGCTTCAAGAGGAAAGGTTATGTTTTCGTTTCACTAGGCTGAAAAATGATTTTTTAGCTTAGCGGTATGAAACCATAACCTTTCCTCTCGGCGCCCGATCAAAAAAAGAATGCTTCAAAACACACGTTTGTCACCCTCGCCTTCGGCTCCTTTTACCTATTTTACCTATTTTACCTCCCTTTTTGCGTAATGTGCTATTAAAATATATGAAAATTTGATTGATGAACATTTTACGAAACCCCGCAAGTCATTGGTTTATTGTATTCTTTGATATAATATTAAGTGAATGAAGGCTGTGGTTTTTTTCCCAATGAAAGTAAGCTCCCAAATTTAGGATTTGTAGGTTTAGTAATAAGAGCTTGATAAGTATTGGACTTGACTCTATATTGTCGATTAATTTCAATACTTTCACTAGTTTAATATGTTGTAATTGCCAATGAAAGTAAGCTCCGAAATTTAGTGTTTGTAGGTTTAGTAATAAGAGCTTGACAGGTATTAGACTTGACTCTATATTATCGATTGATTTCAATACTTTCACGCGTGTTTTATAAAAATCAACTAATATAGAGACAAACGCTATAGAGGCCGCAGTGCTCCTCGAGCGCTCGTCGTTTGAAAGCTCGGACTTGCCTTAAACTATCTTTTCGTAAGAAAGTAATTACAATGCTTTTATTAATTTTATATACTATTTATAATTGAAAAAAAAAGAAAACTCCTAAATGAATTTAGTGCTTCTAAATTGCTAATAAAATTAAGCTCCCAAATTTCGTGTTCATAGATTTAGTAATAAAAGAGCTTGACAGATATTAGACTTGATTCAATATTGTCGATTGATTTCAATACTTTCACTAGTTTAATATGTTGTAATGCAGTTACAATTACTCGAAGATTTTAATTTTCAATTAAAATTTTAAATTTAAATGAATACTGTACTTTTTATTGGTTAATATAAAATTTTTTTATTTTAAATACTCGCCAAGTTAAAACATGCAATAAAGAAAATTAAAAATACCACAAATGATTACTTATACTTTGTATGTATCTAATTTATTTGTCTTATACGTTTAATATTAGTTACAAAAGTAAAATATTTGTAAATATATACATTTTCTTCTTTTTAGAGGAGACGTTATCCTTCTGTGCCTAATTGGTACCCAGCATTGGTAAAAATTTCAAATTCTTCTCTTTTTAAGAGAGCCATTCGTACATCTTCTGCTGAAATTATCATGAAATCAGTCTGATCGTTACACCTATCTAATGCACAAGAAAAAGCCAATCTTACTATTTCATCAATTAAACATAAAAGTGCTTTGGTCATTAAAGTATTTGCTGTGTTGTGTAAAATTATCTTAAATAAAATGCTATCATCTTAAAATGAATAATTTAAAACCAATACATACTTTCAATATATTGGCTGAAAAGGATGAAGAAGGGTAAGTAGAAGAAAATGTATAAAACAATCATAAATAATAACATTATATACTTATTTTATGAACTTTAACAATTAAGAAAAAACAAAGTGTATAAAAATTAAAAAATGCGATTCAATTAATCATCAGGCTGGAACTAATGTGAATGTTGACAATTCACTAAAAATTATACCTAAAGACCATATTTTAATGAAGAATTATACATCCATTTTGATTCCAAAAAATTCAAAGCGAGTTAACGAACTTAACGAAACACTAAAGAGTATGCCAAAGGCCGAAAATAATGACAATATTTATGTCATTTTTTCTTCTTCGCCAGTAATCCTTAGTCTATGTTATCACAGACTGATTAACCTAGAAAAATGAATGTAAAAAGTTTCATATTTTCTATAACTTTTCTAAAAAATCATTTATTTAAAACAAACCTCAATCCAAGACATATTGGGTTGCTGCATTTCTTCTATTTTTTCTCTTTTATTTATTTATATTTAATAAATTAAACTTCTTCACATTTATTTAAACTAAACCTCTTGACTTGACATGTCAAAATCAAAATCAAAACAAGATGCGCAGTAGGGCTTTGCTGTCACACAAAACAAGATGCGCAATAACGCTTTGAAGCCGTATATACAGATATAGTAGTAATAGTAAATGAAAAAAAATTACTAGCTAGTGGCGGGAAAAAACCTAGATGTCTTGAATTTTTTTTGAAAAGAAAATGAGGCCACCGAAAAGGACATATGAATATTAAATTAAATAATGTATCTTTTTGCATAAAACTTTTTGTGCATCAAAGATTAGGGATAGATATTACAATAAAAAACGCCATATAACATATATGATCAAATAAAACATGTATAAATGTAAAAACAAAAATGATGTACAGGGAAAAAGGCCAAAATCAACGTATATAGAGGTAGCGGTGCGACCTCGAGCGCTCGTCGTTCGAAAACTAAGACTTGCCTCGAGGCGCTACCGCGCCTCATGATTTTATTTTTTAAGTTCCTTGGGTGTTTTGTTTCTTTAAGAACCAATTTAGTAATCTGACAAAAAAATTAGAACTCCACTGTTTGATGTAACATGCGAATTATTATATTCGAAAATCCCTTTAAAATATATATACGGTATATTAATTATTATATATTAAAAACTCTTAAATAACTACAGGATAACAAAATAAACATAGGGTAGTATGGATTTTTATTTCTATTCAAACAAATATTGCACAAGAAGCCTAATTTTTTTCTGTTCTCCGGCCACGATTCACGTAAAATTAAAGCAAGTTAGACTAACTAAAAAACACTTGACTGAATATGTTCGCAGTAGTATGCAATAATGCGTAATTAATGTCCTGCGTATTCATTTCTAAGCTGTGAAAAAAATAATATCTTAATAAAAACGAAATTAATCGAAAATTAAGGAAAAAAACTTTTGAAAATAATGCAAGCAAGTTTATTTGTAAGCTTAAGAATCGCGGCTTCCATGTAGTATTTCACGCGTGACTCGCGGTGCCGGTGATGCCGCAACCCCGCCGAGCTGGCCCCCGCGAGAGATAACACTGATTTCATTAGCGCAAATGAACTCGCATCACGGCATTCGCCGGACGCGCCTGTCTGATTAAAGCTCATAAAAGTTTCGGTTCTCCGTTTTACGAGCGCAGCTTCGTTATGCGCTTTCTCCACCCTCCTGCCAGCTTTTTTTTTTATACACCCGTTTCACTTTCGGCAGAATTCGCGTTTTGCTCGCCAGCGTGTTCATTTAAAGACGAGCCACGGGATTGGCATTGCGAAGCTTAAATTTAATTAAGGCCTCGCTCGTCGAGCTTAATTGTTACCGTTATGCCAAAAAGTTCTTTAAATTTTAATGTCGATCGTGGATTAAGTAGACTTTGTTAATTCTATTCGCATTTTTGTTAATATAAATGCGCGAGTAAAATTTGAAGCAGACTCAGTTTATATTAAAAAGAAAAGATTCGTGTTTGCTATGAAAATATTTTGCAAAATGCATGATTGTTACAGAGATAATACCAATACTAGCCGAAAAGACATAATCAGACAAAGGGAAGCTTTTTCGTCGTTGCTCGAAAAGAAGAGCACGCCGAGAATTACACGTTTTCGCGCTACTCACACAGAAGGAGTAGTTGCCTTTTCGGTGCAGGCGATTTTGGCAACTGTAAGGGTATAGTATGGGTACGTTCGATTTCGGCCCCGCCAGTGAGCAGTCGAGATCAGTGGAGTGTGCGCTGAAAAGAGCCGCCGACCCTAGTAATAATTGGAGCGAATGAGCATAAATATGAAAAGAAATGTCCCGGAATTGCTGGCTTCGAGAAAGAGAAGGAAGAAATCAACCACCCCGATCAAGATTGCCAAAGTCGTATACCGTCACCGCATGAAAGTCCAATGTGGGAGAAAGAGGCATCAATGACGTAAAAATGAATCGTATATATAAGAGAAAAAATATCGTATATCGCTGACGTTTAATAGGAGGCTTTACGATTTCATGAATTTGATCTGGTAAATACTAGCTACTGTATAAATAATTGAGTCATGGTGAATTTTTTTAATAATCATTTACTTTTATATAACATAAACAGTAGAATTTAAGATAATTTAGGTAAATAAATATTTAACTTATGTCATTAAGCCAATCCTTTCTCTATTATATTACTTGTGCAAAACGTAGTAATCTACTATCTCTGAACTTAGCTCTCAGTTTTACGTTTAAACATTGATTTCTTGAAGATTTTACTTTTATTTTATACACATCGTGTTAAAACGGTATACATATTTATCGTTCTTTGAGGGGTACAGACGCACAAGACACGGTAATAAAGACATATAGAGAATACCAGAACACTACAATTTCATTATCGTTTCGCAAAGGTCGGTAAAGTCGATAGTGCTCATCGCAATGTGTGCGTCCAGAGAGAACCTCGGTCATCGTGGTAAAATCAGTCTTTGTTAAATTACTTCAACTATCTTTTGTTTCAATAGAATTTTTTTTTTCCAACAGATTTTTCGTCCAAACAACGGAATAGGGCTGTTGCTGGTGTTTAAGGCTGCTTGAGTCGTTGTTTCAACTAAATTTTTTGTCTGTTCAATAAATTTTCCATTCCATTCAACAGAAAGTTGAATGTAAGTTGTTGCTAATTCTTGGCCTCACGGTCATTGATTCAACTAATATTTTTTCTCCGTATTTATTAAACGAAAAAAATTTACAAAGAGTAAATCCTAAGAAAGGTAAACTATGTTACCTGTACATAGGCTGTTATAAGACTTAAAAATTAATTAAGCTAATAATATATAACTCTAAAATTAAGAGTTGGATGAAAAATTACAAATTTGTAAATAGCATAATAAATCATTAAACAACATAATAAAGCTTAACGCTCTTTGTTTTAGTTTTTGTCGCCTGCAACGTTCGCTACCTTTCGAGGAGAGCACCCTTTCGAGGATCTTTCTTCTTTATTTTTTCTTGAAAGGGTCTTGTTAGGAGTGTACAATATGTTTATAATTATTTTATAAAATCTACGATAAAAATAGCTAATAGTTACTTATGCAGGGTGGGCCATTTTAATCAAACCAGTCTAATAACTCCTAAATGAAGCCATAAACCAAAAAGTTGTTCGGATGAAAGTTGTCCAGGATCAAAGGAGACATCTTTTTGTACCATTAGTTTTGACCTTGATCTCAAATTTCAAGGTCATCTGAAGGCCAACTTTTGTTTTTTAATTGGAAACCCTATTTCTGATACCGGATTTTGAAAGAACATAAAATTTAGAGTCAAAAGTGTTTCTAGCATTTTTTTGACTAAACGCATAGTTTCTGAGAAAAAAATTGGCTAATATTTAAACATTTTTTCGGCCTAGCGGGAGGAAACCATAACCTTTCCTCCCGGCGCCCGATCGAAAAGGTTACGATTTCCGCTTCGCTAGGCCGAAAAATAGTATACGCAACATGGGAAGTAAAAAAGAATGCCTCAGATTGCACGTTTGTCACCCTCGCCTTCGGCTCGGGTGGCAATTTCCGTGTGATCTGGGACCATTTCTATTTTACCTCCCTTGTTACGTAATATACTATTAAACTCTTCAATTTTTTTCTCAAAAAGGATGCATCTAATCGAAAAATTACTAAAAATATTATTGATTTAGAATTGATTTAGAATTGATCTGAGGCATTCTTTTTTACTTCCCATGTTGCGTATACTATTTTTCGGCCTAGCGAGGCGGAAATCGTAACCTTTTGGATCGGGCGCCGGGAGGAAAGGTTATGATTTCCTTCCGCTAGGCCGAAAAAATGTTTAAATGTTAGCCAATTTTTTTCTCAGAAACTATGCGTTTAGTCAAAAAAATGCTTGACCTTCAAATGACCTTGAAATTTGAGATCAAGGACAAAACTAATGGTACAAAAAGATGTCCCCCTTGATCCTGGACAACTTTCATCCGAACAACTTTTTGGTTTATGGCTTCATTTAGGAGTTATTAGACTGGTTTGATTAAAATGGCCCACCCTGTATAAATGTATTTCCGACATAACAATAGGTAATAATTATTTTTATAATCTCGTGGACAATAGCACAAGAAAATGGTGAGGATAAAAAGCAAAATCTTTTCTAACTTCTTAAACTGATTATTTCATTGTTTACGACGTGGATCAACGCCTCGAAAACATCCGACTCGGCCGTAAATTTTCCAGACATTAATGCTCAACACAGTTAGGCACGTGAAATAAGAGAAAAAAGGTCGCGACGAGATTTTGGAGCCGGGAGGGCGAATAAGGTGAAAGTGTCGCACGACTCGGCGAGAAACACTTTGAATAATATTGCGATTCAAAGTCGCCGGGAAGATTTTATTTCTCGCGGCCGCTACTCCCAAACTGTCGGCTTGTCGCCAGCCAGTCCGTTGACTCGAGACACTGCCGCGCGTCGCGTACTTGCAGCTCGGAATACTTGCACCGATGCGGAGGTGCTTCCACTTATTCTATAAAATTCAGGAAGCGACTGAGTTACTCCTCTCGAAACTATGGAACCTCGATTTCGAATGCTTTTCTTTTCGATTGTTTTTCGGAATGCCGATGTAAAAGAATAAACGGTTAATACCGTACCGTATCCGGATAAGTGTAGAAAATCAAGTTAATTTTACTTTCATAAGAATCTGAAAAAAATAAGTGGCTTCAGAGAAAAGTATTGAGTTTCTTTTCTATCGTGAAAAAGTGATTCTACTCTTTTTTGATGTGATTTTAACTTTGTAAATAAAATAATTTTTGCTGTACAAAAATTGCTACAACTATTTGTTCATTTGAAAGTCCATTCTTAATTTATTTTCTCTGAGGTGGCGAATGTTAAGTAATGCGAGTTTAAAAGCAAGTAAGTGTCATAGGTCAATGTATTACGTTACTCATGTATGCATAAAGATGAAGCAAATTCAATTCATGAATATAAGCATAACATCGAAATGCTTTCCATAGGTGCTGTTCTAATAACACATTATTTATTAAATTAAGCTATTATATACTGGAAAATTTTAATGCAATTTCATATAATAATAATTTGCTTAAAATATTGCTTACATTTGTTATTATTGATATAATACAAGATAAATAACACAAGATCTTAATTCTGAACTAGCATTTTAATTTTATACTACATAATTATAACATAAGTGCGGAAGTTAATAATTTTACTGGTGCGGCGGTTTTCACCGCGCTAAATAATCATTTGCAGTACACAGAGAGAAATACTTAATAAAAATTAGTACAATTCTAGAAATAATTACGAAGTTACATAGGAATCGGGACTCATATTGACACTGTAGCCTACCTCACAACAGTTTCAATAGTTTTCATTTAATATTCCGTTAAAAAATGTACTCTATTTATCAATATCTACGAGTTTTGCTATGAAATATAGTAAAACCTGTTATGGTTCTTACAATATCCACGGAACTTGTCGCTTGCGGCGCTGCAGCGACTCCACTCGATTTAAATTAGTAATAACGCGCTATTGTTTCTAATCAAACGGCAGTTCCGATAGAAAGTAGACGCCTTAATGGGTTGCCTAACTTAATTTTCGCGCTCTACTATACCGACGATTCTCTATGTTCTTTGCTAACCTCTAAGGCAAATTTGATTTTTCAAATAATTTTGTAACGGCTTGCTTAATGGCAGTTCTGTTTGCATCAAAATATTATTTATAATTCGTAGAATGTGCGTGGACTTCTTTTTTGGCTGATTTCATTTCCTATTGCTGAAAATACTGACTTATTTTTCAATTGGAATTGAAATCAGCCAAAAAACAAGTCCACGCACATTCTACGAATTATAAATAATATTTTGATGCAAACAGAACTGCCATTAAGCAAGCCGTTTCAAAATTATTTGAAAAATCAAATTTACATTAGATGCTATAGCAGAGAATATAGAGAATTGTCGGTACAGTAGAGCGCGGAAATTATGTTCGGCATCCCCTTAATAAATTTAAGAATATTTGTGATAAACAACACGGAAAAATAAATTGCATTAAAAATTAGTATAATGTCTAACTATTAGACGGACTAACTTGCTTTATACAGGTATTCTGATATTTTAATGTGCATTATTAGTATATATTTAGACGATATTTAAGTATACGCTTTAATAAAAAGTGCGATCGTATAAATAAATATTAATATTCAGTATAGTAAAAATTTAAAAGCAAAAAGTGCAATATGTATTTTTAAATTTTAAAGAATTTTTTTCTAAATTTTAAGATAAAGAATATAAATATACTGCTAAACAGTTTAGTAAATTCTATCATCTCTAGATAAAGGTATATCAGCTTATCAAATTTCGTATAAGCTATAGTAAAAAATGAGAAATTCTTAAGTAAATATGTAGATGTCGCCTACAAATATTTACTATGATTGTAGTAACTAAGATGTTGAACATCGCCCTGCGCGAGTGTAGTGTCAGGTGTCGAAAAAAAATTTATGCAAAATAAAAAAGTTCGTAGTATTGAAAAATTAAAATTCCATGTTAGTTTACAGATGGCGCACTGCAAAATTCGCAACTCGCGCAACTCGCAAGTGACCAGTAACGGCTTCGGTTAATATATAAGACCGACTTAAAACATTGCAGATATCTGTAACATCGATTGCGACTTATGTGTGGTAGCGCGTCATACGATATGTTTATAGCGTTTATGTAATAATAGGTTATTATTAAGAATTTAAATAAGCTTTATTGGTAGCAAGCGAATATGTGTATAAATTAAGAATTGTCACCTGAAATTAGTCCAAATTCGTAAGCTCATAACATAAAAACATCAAAGAATAATTCAAAAAATTATTTTCCTATAGTGATTTATTAGTATTTTTTAAAATGCATAAAATAAATATTAATAAAATCGATAATAAGTTTTGGCTTAATGCGGCATTAAAAATTACTATAGTTCATAGTAAAATTTAAGGAAATGCCTATCAATATTTACTTGTCTTAAAAATTACTATATTTCTAGTAATTTTTAATAAAAGTTAAGTTCGTCCGTCAATTAGGAACTAATATACTAATTTTTCATATAATTTTTGTAATTTTTAATGCAATTTGTTTCTCAGTGAAGTTTTATTGCTGTCCAGATCTGCAATAGAGTGGTAATTATCATTGTTATTGTTTAATTGCGGTTAATGAACATATTATCATTGCTTATAAATATTTGTCTCGATGCAGTATTTTGGCCGAGTTGCACCTAAACATCAAAGTGTACACCGTGCCCCGCTTTGCATGCAGTAAACACGTCGCAACGAAACAACGAGGTGAACACCGTGCCTCATCTTTGCGTGCAGCAAATAAGTTGCAAATTCAGTTGCCTCTTTTGAGTAGTCTTTAATAATATTGCACTAGCTATATATTTTGAAGGTGTTCTGACCTTACTTTCTTTTTCATACCACTAAGATGAAATATCATCCAGATAGATTTGCTTATTATTTCATCTTCCATTTATTAAAATTGTTGGAAAAATTACTTGCAACGACGTGCACATGCACAGCCCACAGCTGTTAGAGGAGAAGGTCAAGTTATCTAAATTTAAATAAACCGCCATGACGCACTTTAAAATAGAAGAATGCAGTGACACTTCGCATGAAGCTGCTGTACAGCAAACATCAACCACGAATAATTAGTGAAACTTATACATTTGTCATATACATTGTTTTTAATTCTACATCTAGTTATTTAATAAAGGAAATAAAATAAATATAGCCAGTTATTCCAAATCTTCAACAAAAATGTTAAAAGTAGGCAACCAAGTAAACTAGTAGTCTAGTTAAACGAGTCCTCGTCTAGTTATACCAATTAAAATTAATTAAATTATTTATTAAAAGTTGTGTTACTCTACTTTTTATTTACAAGTTGAAGCAATAAATTTACATGGACAAGTTTTTGTATTACATGCAGAAGGAGATCTGAGACAACAAACAGATGCTAGTCAGAAAGAATTTTTAAATACAGATGCGAATGGTGAAGAACCACAAGTAGAAATTCAAGATCCGCTAGTTGAAATAGAAGTAAATATTGTAAATACCACTACCATATTCATTTTTAATATTGTATTATCATTTAGTAAATTTATTTTTAACACTCCGTGCGCGAAACAGGTTTCTAAGGTTTGTTTTGCGTGTGCGAAACATCATATTTTTTTACCGTGCGCGAAACATCCTCAGCGTGTGCGAAACATCGTCAGCGTGCGCGAAATATCCTCCGTCAATTGTTTTACGGATACAAATATGATATTGCGGTTAACATTTAGTCTTCACGTCAAAATGACTTCTGATAGTGATTCAGAATTAGAATACAACAATACTGTACCGGAAGAGTTAATTGAAAAAGCAAATGCTATCACAATAAATCTACTGCCAGAAAAATCCCGACGGCAGTATATCAGTGCATATGAAGATTTTAAAAAGTGGCAAAAAGGAAAAAAAACAGTGTCTTTGGACGAGAAAATAATTATAGTTTATCTGGATGAATTATCAAAGAACTTAGCTCCCTCAACATTGTGGGCTCGTTATTCCATGCTAAGAGCCACTATATGCACTTACGAGAACGTTGATATTAGTACTTATAACAGCGTCAAAGTTTTTTTGAAAAGAAAAAGTGCCGATCATAAGCGAAAAAAATCTAAAGTTTTTACTCCATCAGAAGTGTCAAAATTCTGCAATGAAGCTCCGGATGAGATACATTTATTAAATAAGGTAGGTTTATCACTTCTACTATCTTTTTATTTTAAAAAACTAAAATGTAAACAAACGTAATTGGTCTCGAGGTGTTAAAATTTAAAAATTTTGTTAGAAATAATTTAAATAATAAAGTAATTTTTTAACGACAGAAATTATTTAACTTTAACCTTATTTTGTGTTTTGCAGGCGGTCCTTGTGATTGGTTTATCCGGTGCTTGTAGAAGGCAGGAACTTACACAGATGAACATGAATGATATCAAGGACCTGGATAGGAAACTTTTACATATTTCTATATCAAAAACGAAAACCGGAGTTGAGCGCTCATTTACCGAGAGTTTTATAATATTTGTAAAAAATATCTGAAACGTCGCCCTAAGGATTGTAAATGTAATCGTTTTTTTTTAAATTATAGAGCTGGTAAATGCACAAAACAACCAGTTGGAATCAATAAAATCGGCGCTATCCCAACCGTAATTGCCTCATTTTTAAATTTACAAGATCCGCAATTATACACTGGACATACTTTTCGTCGAACATCAGCAACTTTATTAGTTGAAGCCGGCGGAGATATCACTAACGTTAAGAAACTTGGTGGATGGAAGTCAACGTCGGTTGCTGAAGGTTATATTGAGGCAGCTGTAGCTCACAAAAGAAAAATTGGCGAAAAAATAATAAATTCAATTTCAATTTCTATACCATCTACCTCGACATCAACTTTAAATTCTTTATCTAAGATATCTTCAGATCCTCCTTTGTCAGTAATGAATGAAAGATCACTAGATGAGCCACAATTCAAGCACCCGAAAGTAAAAAAATTCAATGAAATTCAGAATGAATCAACTTCTCTTATGACTCATACAACGCAATGCTCGCAGCAAGCTACAATTACTTCAACACCCGATGACAGCAAATTAGAAGAATTTTTATCTACTCCATTTGCTCCCGATGCAGAAAATTGGTCACAAGAGCTTCCTACTTCGTCAATACCTAACTTACAACAGATAGAAGAAATTTTTTCTGTACCTTTTGAGCACGATATAGGAGATTCATCAGGTCCTTCTGTCTCTGCCGATAAAAATATTCTAGAGGAGAGACGTCGAACTCAAATACCGAAAAATTACTTTAAAAAAAATATATTAAATAATGAACGTTTTAATTTAAAATTTTATAATAGTTTAATTACATTTTATGTAAATAATAAATAAATTTAAAATAAAAAAAAAGTTTATTTTATAGCTTTTTAGTCGTGCACTCGCCTGTTTGTCACCCTCGCTTCGCTCGGGTGACAAATCGGCTCGTCTCGCTCCGCTCGGAAAGTTAGAGTATTTTTCATAAAGTGACCGTGTTTCGCTCACGGTATGTCAAAAAATAGTGTACGCAACTAGTACACAAAACAGGCGACTCACGCACTCGTCTTTTGTCGCCCTCGCTTCGCTCGGGCGACAAACTCGACTCGTGTGTGAATCGCCTGTTTCGCGCACTAGTTACGTAATCTACTATTTTATTATTTAAGAGAACCTCTGAAATGAGGATGAGAGGAAAAATAAATATTCGGATTCTCAAAACTTTATCGAAAATCGAAGATAGACACATCATAGCAATTAATATGTAGTTTTTAAATCATTTTACAAAATTAAAATCAGCTGATCTCCCGAGTATTCGGACTCTACCAAAGTTAGAGTCCAAATATTAATTACAAATACGGAAAAACTAATAATCGGATGACCAAAACATTTTGCACAAAGAATGCGATTACAATTATCTCCTATTTTCCAAAAACTGTACGCTGTATCTCAAAAATTGACTGAACAATTATTGTTAAACAAGTTAAAAAAGTGAAATTTTGAAAAAAGGTCAAAATTTAACACTTCTTGGAACTTTTCTCAGAAGCAATTAATCCAATAAAATAGATTCAAAGCTCTTTTTTTTGTATTTTACTCCTCTCGGACTTTTCTTAGGACACCATTTCGATTGGACTATTAGTTTTCATACAGAATAGAAAAAAACAATTAAAATTTTTTTTTTGTAAATTAACTAATTAATCGAATTTGATGTTGGATTCATAAAGAAATTAATTTATGCATTCTCCTTAACCCTTTTCATGCCAAACGGCCATAAATTTTTTATGTTTTTCAAGTGAATATTTCTCTGTGTAATGGTGAGCATAAAAATTTTAAAACCACATTTTCTAACCTATTTTTATCCGTACTTTTGAAATCTGCTATTTGTTTTTTTCTGTGACGTTTGATTTTTTCAAAATGGCGGCAAATTTACAAAAAAACGTGATTTTTTTTTTTTTTTTTGTTTAACGAACTGGTTAATAATGTTCCCGGTGTCGGATCGGTACAAGCGTCTGGATCCTGTGGAATAATCGTCATAGCTAAAATTTAAGCCATACAGGATGTCAAAATTCAAAATGGCCGATCCAATATGGCGGTTTTTGCACGCTTTTTTTTCGTTTTTTTCAGTTTTTTGATGTTTATAGTCCATGGCGTTCAATTTTCGAATAGATTTATTATTTTTATCCCAGTTTGATGTCGATTATGTGAGAAAATGACAATACAAGATAATTTGAAATTCAAAATGGCGGAAAATATTATATTTTCTTTGATTTTAGCCATTTTTTCTTAGAAATTCACAAGTTTTTGCCATTTATATGTTGTTATTTTGTACTTTCTTCATTCACATTACCCAAAGTCATACAAACAATGGAAAATACATCCAACCACGCAATTCAAAATGGCCATTCTAATATGGCGGCTTTTATGAACAATTATTTTTGATTTTATTTTGAATTATTCAATTCTTTTGTTATGACGCGTTTTTTTCAAGTATATTTAGTATTGTTTCATAACAATAATGTCAGAATTCATGAAAAAAAATAAGTAAAGCTTGATAGTTAAAACTTACGGAGAAATATAAATTTTTCGGCGTTTCTTTTTGCCATTTTTTTTGCCGCACATTTGCGCATAAATTTGTGTGAGTAAAAGTTAAAAATTACAAATAACGAAGAACAAATGTTTGTTGATTGAATTGAATATCAGGAGTTGAACCCGAACCGACAGGTTGGCAAGTTTACGCTGTACCATTGAACCACCGCAGCTCTTATCATCAAATTCAATTGTTCGCTTTTTTCTGTATTTTTCATTTCTAAAGTTGTAATTTGAATAAAAATAATTTATAAACGTAACATTGGATGCGATTTTTTTTTTCGTTATAAAGCACAATATAAATAAACAATATTAGAATTTTCAACAATATCTTGTTTGCTACAATCTATTTTCTAAAATCTGTAAGTTTATCTTCTCTAAATTTATAAATATCATCAGAATATTTTAAAAAAAATTTTCGTTCAATTTTGAATTTTTCGTATAAGTATGCTTTCAAAAACAACATAATTCGATAAAATAAATTTTTAACAAATACATTATACTTCGGGATTTTCTGAAAAAATGCGTAAACGAAAAATATTAGATTCAGTCCCTATTTCGTCTAGTAAAAAAAGAAGGAAAGAAGCATCTGATACAGAATATGACGATGATGATGATTACTTTATTCCTGATCCAGATCATTCAGGTTCATCTGATTCCGAAAATAACCATGATTCTGATGACTCAGGTTCATTTGATCCTAGCGATGCTATGGATGATTTTCAGTATCCATCTTACAGAAATGTTTTAGATAAGTGTTCGAAGAATCGAAAAAAATTGGAACCTGGTCATGAATTTACTTGGATTGATGGCGAAAAAGCTTACACTGATGACTTGAAAGATGAAATAATTCTTTCTGAATCCATAAAAAAAAAAATCAGAGCTAGTTCACATGTGAATTTTTTTGAGTTTTTTTTTCTAAGGAACTAAAAACTTATATCATAGAAGCGTCCAATGAAAATGGATTAGATATAAGTCATGATGAATTAGACATTTTTTTGGGTATAATATTATTATCTACATACAATAAGCGTAATGATCAACAAGAGTACTGGTCTAAAGACCCAGATTTGAAATGTGAGTTCGTTTCATCCGCAATGAGTAGAAAACGATTTTTAGAAATCAAATCTAAACTAAAATTTTCTAAAATAACAGATCAAAACAATTTCGACAAAGCGTGGCGAATCCGTAAAATTTTAGATATATTTAGAGAAAACATACAGCAATTTGGTTTTTTTTTCAACCGGTTTATCGGTAGACGAAATAATGGCAAGATTTTTTGGTCGTACGACTCTGAGACAATTTTTACCATCAAAACCTGACAGATTTGGTTTGAAATTGTGGGGATTGTGCAACACATTTGGGTATTTATTCATTTTAGACATCTACTGCGGCAAAAACTCATCATCATCTAGTGATTGCGAAAATTGTGCACTAGGTTCAAAAGTTGTTATGCAAATGGTCAAACCGTTGTTATTACAAACCACAAAAACTAGATTACATCAATACCATCTCACTTTCGACAATTACTTTACCAGCCCTGATCTTATTTTACATTTGAAGAAACTTGGTTTACGAGCAACAGGGACCGTAAGAAAAGGACGAGTAAGCAACAATGAACATACATTCAATAAAGGTGCTCTCAGAGGTTCGTATGAAGTTAGCCATGATAAAAATAGTGGGATAAATTATGTTAGTGTCATGGATAGTAAAAAAGTGTCTTTACTTTCAACTGCAGCTGGTGTTTCACCTTTAGTATCTAAATTGAGATACTCTCAAGAACACAAAAATAAAGTAAACTATGACTTTCCCTCTATAATATCGTTTTATAATTATTTTATGGGTGGTGTTGATGATCACGATTTTAGATGTAAAAAAGTACTTCCAAGTATTCAGGCAAAAAGATGGATTTGGGCGGGTTTCTTTAAAATTTTGCAATCATCAGTTACAAATGCAACTGCATTATGGAACATGTGCTGTAATAAAGGTAAAAGAAGATTACGAACTAAAGACATGTGTAGAAGCATTAGTAAGTTCTATATCGAAAAATCAAAGAAAAAAAATATGAGTTCTCACAAAACTGAATCAAGAGAAAGACACTTATGTACAGCTAGTAATTGTTCTCAACGAACATCTAAATATTGCATCAATTGTGAAGCTTATTATTGCAAAAATTGTTATTCAAAACTGCATAATAATTTTTTTTAAAAATCGAAAATCAAAGAAGACAAATAAGTTTGACTAAAAATAATAAATATAAAAAAAAAAAAAAAAACAAACGAAAAAAAGAATAAAAAAAAGATAAGACTTTCCACTACCGTCGACCTCCTCGTAAGAACTTTTCTACATAGATAGATTACTATATTTATTGATGTAGAAAAATGTTCTGGTGAAAGTCGGGCAACGTAAAATTTACGGCTAATGGGCGGTTATAAAAATATTGATATATAATTAATTATTTAATGTATAATTAGTGCATAAATATGAAAAATTATTGTATAAATTTATAACTTTATTATTTACAATGACCAACCTACCTAAAAAATAAATACCATAACTGAAAGAGCTGAAAAATTCAAAATAAAATCAAAAATAATTGTTCATAAAAGCCGCCATATTGGAATGGCCATTTTGAATTGCGTGGTTGGATGTATTTTCCATTGTTTGTATGACTTTGGGTAATGTGAATGAAGAAAGTACAAAATAACAACATATAAATGGCAAAAACTTGTGAATTTCTAAGAAAAAATGGCTAAAATCAAAGAAAATATAATATTTTCCGCCATTTTGAATTTCAAATTATCTTGTATTGTCATTTTCTCACATAATCGACATCAAACTGGGATAAAAATAATAAATCTATTCGAAAATTGAACGCCATGGACTATAAACATCAAAAAACTGAAAAAAACGAAAAAAAGGGTGCACAAACCGCCATATTGGATCGGCCATTTTGAATTTTGACATCCTGTATGGCTTAAATTTTAGCTATGACGATTATTCCACAGGATCCAGACGCTTGTACCGATCCGACACCGGGAACATTATTAACCAGTTCGTTAAACAAAAAAAAAAAAAAAAACACGTTTTTTTGTAAATTTGCCGCCATTTTGAAAAAATCAAACGTCACAGAAAAAAACAAATAGCAGATTTCAAAAGTACGGATAAAAATAGGTTAGAAAATGTGGTTTTAAAATTTTTATGCTCACCATTACACAGAGAAATATTCACTTGAAAAACATAAAAAATTTATGGCCGTTTGGCATGAAAAGGGTTAAGAAAATGACATAGTTTTCATCCGGGACCTAATTTTGTCCTGTTAAAGGAAGCGCATTTATCAGTAAATGGATGTGTAGACAAATTTGCATGTTTAAAAATTCAAGTAGCAAAAAATGAGAGATGAGAGTTTTTAGCTAATCGTAAATCTCGCATCTCTTTTTGTCAGAGAAAAGCTTGAAGCCCTTTTTGTTTACTGATGCGACAGAGAACAAATTGCAGCCAAGATCAGGTACATATAACACATCACTTAATTCACGCTCGTACATGACTCCGTTAAGCCTTTCTTGGATCATAATTGTGCCGACCCCGGGCGCATTAATACGGCGATCATCTGCCACTTTTACTGCACTGCCTACTGGATTCGGTTGAAATTCGGAGAAGAACTTACTTCCGAAAGCAATCTGCCTTCCAGCACCCGTATCAGCAATGAAATAATCTTCCCACTTTCCGCACTTAAGCACTTGTACGACGGGGAAATGTCACAAACGAGCGCGGTCGGTGATTTCGTTATGTTATCACTTTTATCATTTCTATCCGAATTTTGCTGAGAGCACTCACGGGCTCAACGGCTTTTTTCGTTGCACACGCTGCAGCGTATTCTCTTTTTAACTCTTCAATATCCTTTTTAGAGCGTTTCTTTTTTTTTCACATTGCTTTTAACGTCTCTTTTTGCGTCGTTCAGTGATGCGTTTTTCACACGAAACGCAAGCGTTGTCGCTTCTTTTTCTGCAAGTCGATTGTCTTCTTTAATCAATCGAGCTAATAGCGTCTTTTGCGTCCGCTCAGTTATAGTCTATGATAAATGAAGGTTTCAAAAACAAAAATCGATTTTTGAGGAAATTAAAGAAAAAAAGAAAAGTTTGGAAAGACAAGAAAAAGAAAGAGAGCAAGAGACAGATAGTAATCGTAAGACAAATAGAAGATCAACATATTTACACAATAAAGGCTGCAAAAGCAGCGACGAGGAGGAATTTATTGCTGATCAGCAACAAATGGAAATGGAAGACGAGAGTATAGATATTGATGCTATCGAATATATTAGACAACAAATTGGAGTAGAGGAAAATGAGTTTAAGGTTATCAGTAATAAATAAAAATCAGTTGTGAAGTAATGTTAGCAGGTAAAATATATATTTTTTAATTTTAAAGCTACGTACACTATATATGCAGAAGCGAGAAATTCTGCCGGAGTTTGTGATATTTCGTACGGTTTTCAGCGTGTAACAATAATTCTATCGTAAAATACTATTTAAATTTAAATGCATATTTTCAGTGGACATCAAAAGTATTTTTACATTGGTCAAGCTGCTGAAGGAATTAGAACATTGTCGTAAATTACCTAATAAGATTAGTGATCAATATAAAAAAAGAATAATAACTGCAAATTCAATTTTTTAAGAACTTGTTTAAATAAATTTTGATTACTGTTTATCATATTCCTATTATGTACAATGATTTTTTTTTTCATTTAAAGGCATCAAATATACGATATTTTCTACCTGCTTACAAAAAGAGGAATAACTCAGAAGAACTCAGACCAAAATCAAAATTCTATATAAATCATTTGGTTTTTGCAAATCCAAAATGTTATTTAGAGAAACCTTCAGAATTTGTAATACATTTAATGAGACGTTCAGTAGGATAGGAAAATTTAGAAAAAATGGTTTTGGTAAAGAAAAAAGACCGGGAATTCCATTAGATATATGCGAAGCTGTTTTCTGTAACAAGTTTTTATTACTACTTTAATATTTAGGTTTTGTATTTACTTAAACTTCTATTATTTTTAGCATATGTTAACGAACATGCTCAAATAAAAATAACTACTCAGCAGTTTAAAGCAGTTCTCGATAATTTATGTACAGAAGCGAGAAATATAAAAAAACGATCGTTAAAAAGAACCCAAGTTTTAACGAAAAAGAAAAGAAAAATAAATTAACAACGGAAAATGATAGAAATGAGTAAGAAAATCAAAATTATTTATTTAATTTATGTATTATTGAATTAATTTCTACGACTATAACCTGTACATAATGAATGCAATTTAGTTTCAATTATAATACGGAAATAAAAAAAAACAATTCAATTTTTTTACATTTATCGCTTTGTTTGTTAAATTTATTAATTTTATTCATTAAATTTATAACAGTATTAACTGAAAATTTACAATAGACCGTCCTTTATAATATGAATACGACAAAAATGCCAATCAATCGTTTGATAAAGAATGAAGTTTGCCATATAGTTGTTGTAAAAAGAAAGTTCAGTTGTCTAAGAGCAATCACCACGAAGCGTCACGGAAAAATTAACTAAAAATACCCGCGCAAAAATTGAAACTATGGGCGATACATTGTCAATATATTACTCAATGATATTAACAATACATTGGGAAAATGTCGGCCAAGCATTTACAATATATCGTTATAAGTTCGATAAGGGACATCTTTCAATACTTTTCCAATGTGTTGCCCATATAATTATTTTTCTAATTCGCCATTGTTTTTCCAATGGATTAGTAAAAGTTTTAGAATTAATATTGCTAATGCATTGGGCATATTGTGGCAATTTATTGGCCATATTTTTATAATTTGTAGTTATACAAATTAAATATTTTTATGCATGCAAATTATAGTAAATTAATTTGTACTATTTAAAGGGAACTAGCGAATTTCTTTCCTTTAGGTTTTAAATATGAAATTGTACATTAATACTTTTTTTCAAAATAAAAACGACTGCCATTAAGTACGAATACATATTTTCTTTATTCGAATTCAAAACTATTTACAGGTTCACAAACGTAATTATAATCTTCTATTTTTAAGTGAAAACATACATTTTTTAAATTGTTTACATTGATTAAATCAACATAGTCTGCTACTTCTGTACATTGGTGAATAAAATCTAACGAGCTGTTCTGCACATTTTCAATAAATAAATTAATTGTTTTCAACCTTTTTAAACAAACAAAACTTTCACCAGGGCATTCGCAATTTTTTTTGCAGTTGCATTTCGTAATATGTAAATAATCCTGTATAATGCCTACTTTACAACTCGAATTATCAATGTATGTAACAGTAGATGATTTGGTGAGAATATTTTTTTCATTATTTTCAGAATTAAAAACAATTTTATTTTTGTACAATTTATTAAATTTAAAGATATTATTTCCTAATAAACCATAAGAAGATCGAAGTTTTTGTGCTTCCAATTTAGACATTTTTTTTGCTAATCCTACTATAAAGATTGATTCGCCAATTTTTTTACTGAGTTGCAATTTACGTTTTCGAGATAAAAGTTTCTCGCAGATGTTGTAAGCTACACTGTTTGATCTGAGCCATTCATATTTTAATGTATGAACTTTTACATACATACTCATGTTCGAAATTATCTGTAGTTCGGGTTTGCTACTGCTGTGCACTATGTTTTTTAATTTTCCATTAACATCTTCAAGTGGCATGCATGACGTAGTCCATAATGGACCTAACCGTCGTACTATTTCAGGTAAGTGATTTAAACTATGAATATTACACGTCATATGTTTCAAATTATATAAACTTTCAAATTTTGATAAAAATTCTTGTATTAAAATTTCAGCAAAAGATATCATACTATCTGTAATTTCTTCTTTACACAAAATATAGACTGCTAATACTAGTAATTTATAGTGTTCTAAATACTCTGTTGAAAGTACATTATTTAAAATTGGAATAGACAAATAAAAAAACCAATTTTTTAGTTCAGACGCTTTCCAATAACAAAAGTGTGACTTTATAGGTCTAGGGCGTCTTGCAACGAAGGATGGCGGCTTAATTTTATTAAGATTATCATCTACAATATCAACTAAATTTGATATATTAAAACATGCACCGTTATATTTGTTGTCAAACCATAATTCCATTAACTTTTTTGCGACACCTTCAAAAATGCAATGCATTACGTCTATAGATGTAGATTTAATAACTTGATAGTAAATTTTCGACAGTATAGATGGGCCTTTAACTCCACAAACGGGCATTCCAATCTCCAGTGCTTGCATAGCGTGTTCTAAAGTGTCGTCATCAGTGCGTAAAATTAAAATATCCTCGTAACGATACGTTCGGGTCTTATTAACTGTGAAACCTTGCTGTATACATACTTGACATCCAAAATTACCATTATACTGATTCATTGACAAGAACAGACCTTTGGCGGGAAGATCGGCGGTACCGCTCATAAGAATTCCTCGTACATTAATTATTTGATCTAAATCTTTTGAGTAAACATCGATACTCTTATATAATATTTTAAAAGATTTTTTTAATGGCTCTAGAAACATGTTTGGCACGGGTTTCTTGTCCCCAAATCACAGTGCTACCAGCAAAATATTCTCTAATTTAAAACTTTGATCATATGGAAGTTTGTTTATTATGAGAAAAAAGCCCCATATATTAAATTTAGAAGATTTAAAAATGCGTACTCCATCAGAGTACCACATAAACGAAATACTAGTAGGAATTGATAATAAATTTTCGCGGCATAATTCTTTGTAAATGGACCCATCATAAATATCTTTATAGGTATTTGACTCATTAAATATTCTGATTCTGTGATTTAAAAGTTTGTTGTAAAAACCTTGACGTTTATACAATGATTCAATTTGACGAATTAAAGGTACTTCTATAAAATAATTTTGTTTATCTTCACAGTTGCATAAAATTGTATTGTCCAAATTTTCCGCGTCAACAGATTCATCATTATTAACATCGAAATCTGCATTCGATTCTAAGCAATTGCAATTAACGCAGTAAAAATGTTTTTTCAGAAGTGAGCCATCTATATCATCTAAATATTTTTTAAATTTATAATAACTGGAAGGGCACTTATTTGGCTGTGGTAACACTTTAGAAAACAACTCTAATGTGTAAGCAGTATCTACATTACGCTGATTAAGAGATGATTTTAATGCAGCAACGCTTAATACAAATTCCTTAATTGTCATTGAAGCTCCTACATAAAGGTCTTCATTTACATTAAAAGGCAAAGAACCTTCCACCTCCACTTCCTCGTCACTGAAATCAAAATCATCTTTGTCTTCGTTATCAGTAAGGTCGTCACTGCTTATATCACTCCAGACTTTATAATTTTTTGTATTAACTTTAAGAAAAATAAAAAATTGATATAAGTAAGTGATATACTATTATTTTATTCAAATTGTACATGTCTTACAAATCTTACTTTGGACTTTATTATGATTTACTGCCGCACTATGAATCGTACTTTTTAATATAGGAGGTGCATGTAAATTGCAATTAACCTCGTCATCTTCGGTGGTTCGCTAAAAAGTATTCAATAAAATAGTATACATTGCTACAAGTTTATATTTTATATCTAAGACATATTTGATTTTTATGCACTAGTGTATAAAAAACATGTTTAAAAATCGAATTTGAAAATCCAATTAGAAATGCAGATTTGTCGCTGTACAATTATTTTGTGTGTTTTGTAATATTAACTCACTTATTAAATAAACTAACTTACAGTTTACACAAGGGAAGTAAAATAAGAGGGGTACCTGAGGCATTTTTCTTTTATTTCCTATGTAGCGTATACTATTGCAAATGATATAATATTTACGAAAGGTCGCCAGAAGAAAAGATTTAAAAAAGATTCTTTACAAAATATGCTAGCTTATAAAATTTAAATAAAAATGTTTCTACAATGATAGTTTTTGTATGAAATATTCATTCTATAGATTTCTTATAATTTCAATTTTACTTACAACGGATACACCGGATGCACTTGCAATCGTTCCTTCACCCAAAAATGGTGACAATTTTTTATCAAATATGCTCTTTGAGCGTTTCTTTAGTTTATCGGATAAGTCCTTCAATTTTAACGGTCTCTTAGACATTATCGTAAAATAATTAATTTACTTTAACCTTTTTATAACGTCTACAACGAGATATCCTTTTTGTTTTTAAGTGAAAGTAGGTACAATTTTGTTTTACTAAAATATATTTATAATTTGTAATTTGTATTTATAATTTATAATTTATATATTTATTTATAATAAATATTTATAATTTATAATTTGTTGACGTCAGTAAAGGTTAATTTGCACTCTTTGAGAAGAATGTACGCTTTAATTTTTTGGGTGGATTACAATAATACTAGCGTTGTTGCTGTAAAGGATCTGTGCCCTGATGTTCAGGAAGGCCAGACAACAATGATCCGGTACAAAAATAATGAAAATTATAAAGGAAAAGTCTTGAAAAAAAGCTGTGAGTACATTTATATTCCTGTGAATAATAATAAAAGTTTTGCGAAATATTGTGTCGCCTTATAAGACAATAATAATATAAAAATTAGATAGACGATGAACGGTGTACACACATAATAAAAAAAAAAATTATTTTTCAGATGACAAAAATTACCTGATACGTCAAAAAGTAAGTCAGGAAGGTGTTATTATGAAAGAAAATAAGAACGCCAGTAATTTTACAATAACAAAAAAAAATCTGAGCTCATTAATAAAAATAAACAACTTAAAAATAAACAAGTTGATTCGTCGGTTGAGAGAAATTTAAAAATTGCCCGTTCAAGAACCATTTTTGATACTTCTTCATAGGATAGCGAACTATCTTTTAATGAAGATGAATTAAAAACATTATAAAAAATAGAAAGTGATAGATATGTAGAGAGTGAAAGTGAAGAAGAAGTAAAAATTCAACACAAAACAGATTCCGAAAAAAAATATAAAGGGAAAAAACAGGACCTCGAACCAAAGCGTATAAGAGAAGGTGAACGGCAGGAACGGGAGAAAGAAGAGCAAATGCAAAAACAGCGAGAACGGCAAGAACGACAGATGAGAAAACAAGAACATGGGAGGGAAAAGCGAGCAGGAGTGCAACAGCAACACGAGAAAGAAGAGCGAGGACGGATGCAACGAGAACAAGAGAAAGAAGAGCAAGAATACGTAAGAAAAGAGCAAGAACAAGAACGCAAAAGAGAAGAGCGAGAATTACAATATGACAGAGAAGATGAAGAGCTACATCTTCAGAGTGAAGAGCGAGAACGAGAACGCGAGAAAGAAAATTGGAGACGAGAACAACACGAACGCAAGAAAGATCAAGCAATGAAACGGCAAGAACGCGAGAGAGAAGAGAGACAGCGAGAACGTGAAAGAGAAGAGCGACAACGAGAACGCGAGAGAAAGGAGCGACATCTAGAACACGAGAGAGAAGAACAACTAGAAAATGAAAGAGAAGAGCAAGAACGAGAACGTGAGAAGGAACGAGCACGGGAACGGCGAGAACGCGAAAGGGATGAACGAGCTCGGGAACAGCGAGAACGCGAAAGAGAACAGCGAGAACTAGAAAATGAAAGAGAGGATCAAGAACGAACACGGGAACGGCGAGAAATCCAGAGGGATCAACGATCACGAGAACGGCGAGAACGCGAGAGGGATGTATGGGAACGGCGCGAAAACGATAGAGGAATGCAAGAACAGGAAATGAATCTTGAAATTAACAATCGCAATCAAAGAGGAGATTGTGAAATAAATGATGTAATTATCGTTTTATTATTATATTATATGGATGGCATACACTATTTCATAATTATGTAGCTATTGTTAAAATATTTTTTTTAGGATAACAACGAAAATCCACTTATTTTATGCCGCCGAGCAGGAAACGGCCGAGTATTATTGTGCGACACCTACAACATATGGATTGATCGAGGGGAACTTACTTGCAACGCTGGCTTGAATCACCAAAGGAAATGACAAGGAGGCTCCTCAAAATTTTGGTAGGGCCGGAGAATTTAAAATATATGTGTGCGAGAGGCAGATCAAGAAATAATAGAGCTATTCCTGCTGATATTCTGGTTGCAGTTGAATGTAAGATTTTAAATATTAAATAATTAAATCACCGATCAAAATTATAATAAATGTATTTTTTTTTCAGATTATGTTAACAAGAAGTGTACATCAAGACTGAAGCCAGCTGAATTTACGACCCTTATAAACATGATGTGCGCCTCCCTTCGAACTCAAAAAAAATAAAATTAAGATTAGATAACTGTTATTTAAAATTATTTAATTATTAACATTACTATTAATTTATGTTACGTTTTGTGTTATAGTTTACTTACTTATGGCAAAATAAACTATAAATTAATATTCAGACAAGAACTATGCGGTATTTATTTATTAATTTATCTTTTAATATATTATTTTAGTATAACTTAAATATTGCTAATATATTGTTAGAATATGCGCAAAGCATTGGCAATATCAGTTATATAACTGTAACCAATGTATTGCTAAAACAGTGGAGAATGTAATAAAATTATTACATGGGCAATACATTCGAAAAGTATTGAAAGATGTCCCTTAACGAACTTATAACGATATATTTTAAATGCTTGTCCGACATTATACCATTGTATCGTTAATATTATTGAGTAATATATAGACAATATATCGCCCATAGTTTCAATTTTTGTGCGGGTAAATAAAATAAAAATAAAAGTAAAATAGTATTTGAAGTGATTATTAATTATCTCTTTCGCTGGCAAATTCCTGATTTAATCGCAAACAGAAGCAATAGTGGAAGTGAATAATCAATTGTAACTTCATTAATATCCTTGCTTGTACTTGGTAGTTAATAAATGTTTGAAAAATAAATGACGTTTTTTTCATTTGATAAATAATATGCATTTCAATAAACGTTTGAATTTAACATATTTGGCTAGAACACAGTAATTGAAAAATAAAACAAATAAGAAAATTAAAAAAAACTATACCTTTATAATTTATGGGAAATTCCTGGAAAAATCCTTTAAGAATCTTCAGAAAGTCCTCACTTTATTCTATAAACGAGAAACTTTATGCTTGAAGAAAATCCTGAACCAATCCTGGAAAATTGATTCCTAGATGAATCTTGAGACATTCCCTGAAAACTCCTTGGAAAATCGACGTTGTATCCTCGATTATGAACAAAGCATGAGTTCACCCAATATTTTTCGAGGAGTTTTCAAAGGTTATCCGAGGATTCATCTATATATGTTTTTCCGAGGACTGACCCAGGAATAGTTTTCCACGCCGGACTATACGCATAAAATTTGCAAGCAGAGAGCGTTCTACTCCATTAGTATATAAGAACAAATTGTTTGAATCACATAAGAATGGCGTGAAATTAACTAAGTTAAGTTAGGTTACACTGAGAAAAAAGATTCCTTATTGTAAAGTAATCAATTTCCTTATTATAAAGTAATCAATTCAGTAATAGTTAATACATAGTATTAAATCTTAATGCATATTTCTTAACTATTAGGAAACTAGATTTCATTTGTTTATTTTACGTATCGTTAATGACTTCGCTTTAACCTACTTCAACTGCTTATTTCTTAATTATTAAGAAATATGCAATTACAAAAAATTAAAGTCCCATTTCTTAACAGTTAAGAATTATTCTTAACAGTAAGGAATCTTTTTTCTCAGTGTAGGGTAACACTGCGTTTTATAGTTGCGAAAATAGCGTTAAATATTAAGCTGCGTTAAATTTGTAATTCTCTGGAATAATAATAATAAGACAGCAACTCAGTCTCAGTCTGAATGGCTGTAAAGACGCAAACTCAAACAAGAACAAGCGTTTCTACTTTTTTAATTCTTAACATTGGTCTAAAAATATTATTATTTATTTAATTATTTATTAATACCAGTTGTTACATATATTATCAATTGCAAAATTGGTATATACACGGTGGGCCATTTTAATCTATGCACCTGAAAAACTCAGTAAGTTCGCATCCTATCAAAAAATGACCTTTGTAAAAGTTGTAGGATACAAAGGGGTTCAAACAATAGTGACCTTGAATTTGACCTTCAAGCTGACATTCAATGTCAAATCAAGATCAACTTGAGTTTTTTAAATGGAAACCCCTATTTTTTACACCGGAATCGGAAAGGACGGGAAATTTTACGTCCGAATATGCTCTCAGGTCATTTGACCTCGATGACCTCAAAGGTCAGATGAAGGTCATAAGTACGAAATAATCGGATGGCTATGAAAAATCTTAGGTAGGGTATTGCCGAAAAAGTAAAGGTCATTATTTAAGTAATTTTTAACGAGAAATTCAAAGGTGCCCTTAAATTTGACCTTGGCGATGACCTTTAAGGTCAAATAAAGAATAAAAGGAGCTTATGAGGTCAAATACTGGTGACCTTGAAATACACCTTGAACTAAAGTTTTGTTGTTTCTTGCACTTACTTTTAGCGTTACCCAGAATCATTGACGTGGACGTAGTAAGTTTTGTGTCCTTTGGGATGCTTGATTAATGTGAGTCCCCTTGCCTCTCAGGATGGGGTGCTTAATCAATAAAAGTTTCTTTGCCTCTCTCGAATTTAGCCAGGAAATAAATGTTCGAAGGCACCTTTATTTGCCTGAAAATGAATCGTTAAATCTGAATTCGCGTTAATGAACCAGATGTTAAACACGAGCTCTTTCAGTTAAGTTGCGTATCGTTATATCCATAGGGTGTCGTCTATCAGAAAAAGTGCAACTTAGGGTCTCGCTGCAACACAAGCTTTATTATTAGCTTTTTTTAGTATGACAGACGTGTCATGAATTTTTAAATGTTAATAAAAATTCTCTGCAATATGCTCTTACTCCAATCTCAAAGTGTTAAACCATACACATCCATTTGATGCAATAACTAACTTCAATATTTGTGGGACACACACAGATTTCCCAGACGCAGATTTTAAAATGCTTTATTTAAAATGATTTAAGTATACTTCTTCTGGTTGTTTCATTTTAAATAAAATTAAAATTATTTTAAAGTTTTACAAATATCGAATGTAGTTACATTAATTTTTCACTTTTTAGTTTCAAATTTTTAAAATTTAATCATAGTGCACTACACAGAAATTGTATTACTTTTCAGATGTTTATGATTTTTCTGTAAATTTGTTAGTCGAGCATGTTAAATACTGTCATATTTAAATTGTTAAAATTAAATTTTTAAAATGGTTGATTACCCTCCCACTGAAATTATGGACATGTTTATCCTTCTGGGAGAATGCCATAATAATGCTCGTGCTGCAGCAAGGCTGTATGCTGAACGTTTTCCTGGTCGAAGACACCCTACTGACATTACTATACGCAATTTAACTGAAAGAGCTCGTGCTGGACATCTTGTTCGTGAACGAAGGCATCACGAGTACAATGAAAACGATCCTCGTGTATTAGCTGTTCTTGCTATTATTCACCTCGATCCACATATTAGCAGTCCTCAAGTTGAAAGGGAACATGGTATACCAAGAAGAACGTTTTTAAGAATTTTAAAAGTCCTTCGATACCATGTATTACCACCAATATTTCAAAGTGACGGGCAACTTAATAGACACAATTGCCATTATTGGTCACATGAGAATCCTTATTGGCACAGAGAAGTAGATCACCAACATCGCTGGAGTCTTATGGTATGGTGTGGGATTGTAAATGGTTATTTGGTTGGTCCTTACTTCTTTGAGGCTAATGTTGATTAACACACCTACTTAGAGTTGCTAAGAGATAGGCTGCCAGAACTATTGGCAGACGTCGATTTAGAAACCAGACAAAGAATGGTATTCCAGCAAGATGGCGCAGCGCCACACTTTGCAGTAACTGTTCGACAATTTTTGTATGAAACTTACGCTGGGTGGATTGGACGTGGAGGTCCGGTTAACTGACCCGCAAACTCCCCAGATATGACTTCACCAGATTTTTATTTGTGGGGCTATTTGAAGAATGTTGTCTTTCAACAACAGCCAACAACGCGAGACAACATGCAAGATCGGATTCGTGAAGCATGCGCTGCGATTCCAAGACAAACTTTGTTAAACGCCATCCAAGAATTCCGTAGACGTTTAGGGCTGTATCTTCAGGCAAATGGAGGTAACTTCGAGCATTTGCTTCGTGGTTAAATTTGTGAGAGCGAGGGGACTCACGCTAATCAAGCACCCGATCGTGAGAGGCAAGGGGACTCACGCTAATCAAGCACCCCAAAGTAAACAGAGTTTACTACGTCCACGTCGTTGTTACTGGGTAACGCTAAAAGTAAACCCAAAAAACAACAAAACGTAAGTTCAAGGTCTAATTCAAGGTCCACTATTTGAACTCATATTTTGAACGCACCCTTCATTTTTTGATAGGATGCAAAATTTAACGGGCTTTCCAACCTGGATTTCATTTTTCCCCATTATGTTCATATGGGGTAATCAGGACCTCACCGAAAAAAACATTATCTAAACGTAAAATTCGCGCTCATTCGATTTTTAATGGCAAAATAAAGTGTTTCCATCTAACAAAGAAATTTTACCTTGAAATAACCTTGAAAGTTATCGCAAAGGTCAAAATAAAAGTCAACACTGAATTTCTCATTAAAAATTACTCAAATTGTGATTTTTACTTTTTCGACAACACCTTACATAAGAATGTTGACAGCTACCCAATTATTTCGTATTTATGACCTTCACCTGACCTTTGAGGTCATCGAGGTCAGATGACCTGAAAGCATATTCGGACGTAAAAATTCCCGCCCGAAAGGAATCGGAAACGATTCCGGTGTAAAAAATAGGGGTTTTCATTTAAAAAACTCAAGTTGATCTTGATTTGACATTGAAGGTCAGCTTGAAGGTCAAATTCAAGGTCACTATTGTTTGACCCCCTTTGTATCCTACAACTTTTACAAAGGTCATTTTTTGATAGGATGCGAACTTACTGAGTTTTTCAGGTACATAGATTAAAATGGCCCACCGTGTATATATATATATATAAGTTATAAAAAAATATAACCCAGCAGAGGAAAAGCTTTCCTGTATGCTGGCCTGGCTCGATATAATGTTTATTTATATACCATTAACTTCCCCCACTGTTGTGGGGGTACATGTATGTGCGTGTCAGTGTGTATTTTGTTTATTAGCATTTACTTCATTCGGGAGGGGCGGGATCTTGAGGCCCCTCCCTTCGCACGCTAGTGGCCGCTGGCTCTTATGTCAAGTATATAGATAAATAAACGATACAGAATAATTTAACATTTACAATATTAATATTAAAAGAAAGTGTATATAATTTTTAAAAAAAGGTTTCGAGGACCCTACTACGTTTTTCTCGCCCGTATACGAGGGACAGCAAAAATGTACATTGGTTCGATTAATCGTTGTACTGTCTCGGATACGTGCTCGACGTAGATGTTGCGCGACCAGCGAATGGTATCGCTCACCATCAGACTCCTCATCATTCTCGCATAATGACGATTCACGTTGAGGAGTCCGAGGGTGTGCTCATTTGCCGGATCCCAGGCACCGAGTGAGCCGACGAGAAACGCGCCTACCTTGACGTCGTAGCCTTGACGCTTGAGGTCCTCGGCCAAGGGATGATACTTTGAGATTTTCTCATCCCTGGCTTCATCAAACGCGACCTCGCGATTTTCGAACGGCATGGCTACGTCGACGATGGTGATCCTCTTCCCGACTTCGTCACGAATGACGATGTCGGGCCTGAGGCCGGCGTTCTCCTCTCCGACACCCTCGACGCGCCTGTTCACCGAGATGGCCCCGGGCGCATGGGTCGCCCTTACGAGGCGATCAAGAAACGCATCGTGCCTCCTCGTGATGTCTACGAGGTGGGGGCGGCAGTGGTTGATCGCATGCGGGAGAGTCTCGAGGCCCGCTCCGCATTTACGGCAGCGCTTGTCCCCCCCCCCCCCCCCCGGACTGCCAGCGCTTTGTCGCATTAAGCGGCAAGGCGTCCAGGCGAGCCCGGTGGATAAAGCGCCACTCCTCGAAGCGCGTAAACTGATCGGCGCGGAGGAAGTGATTGCTCACCCTACTCCGGCCGGTGACCTCGTATACCTTGCCCTGATCTTTTTCTGCAAGAAGACTCCCCCGATAGTGTCCACCCAATGCGGCCCTCAGTCGCCTCACCACTTGCGCACGCGCGTTTGGAGGCACGATGATCTTCCCATCGCCAGCACTCCGGCACTCCAACGCGAGTTCCTGAAGCTCAGGCGTCCAACCCCACCTCAGAAAGAGAGTTTCAGACATTCTACGTGCGGCATGCCGGGCTTTCGACCACAGGGCGGAGGTGCGGCTAGATGGTTTTGCGAATTTCCCCTGAACGTCGCCAGACAGATACCGCGCCAGATCTTCTTCGGTAGCTGGCCGGCCAAGGCGTTTCGAAACCGTATTCCGCAACGTGGACATGGCTAACCCGCTAACAATTGTATCCCTCGCTGTAAGCATTTTAAAGGCGTGTACAATCGTCAGCACATCGGCCATGTCCGCGAGCGGCAGGAGGCCTCCACCGCCCATAGAGGGCGGGAGAAAGACAACCTCCGCGCTCGCACGCTGCGGCAGGTTCATCCACCCCTTGGCTAGCCGCTTCAGTGACCTATCAGCTTCGCTCAGGGGGCCCTTCTGCACCTGGGAGCCCCGCAGGCAGAAGTCCATGCGCGACAGGATGAAGGTTGCCATGACTTTGAGCTTCTGCCATGGAGCAAGCAGAGAGCGGTCCACCGCACGCAGGTCTTCCACTATCGCGTCTATGGTGGTGAGGGGCGTTTCGCCCACTTGGTATCCGGTTGGAGTACCAAGGTGTTCGTACGGCTCCCCAGCGGCCAGTGTGTGCATCACCTCGGCTTGTATGGCGAACTGCGTCTGTTTGACTCGCGCTGCACCCCTGCCTTTGAGATGGACACATTTGGCAGGGTTGAAGCGGAGCCCCACAGACGCAGCTGCACCTTCCACGGCCCTTAGAAGAGCCTGCATCTCTTCTTCGGAGGCAGCCAGGAGCGCCGCATCGTCAGCGTACACAAGATTGTTGTGACAATGTCCCCACAGTTTGTAACCCCCCCCCCCCCCCACAGCCGTCGCTGCCCTTACCACCGGCTCCAGGGAGAGGTTAAAAACTCCGGGGCTTAGCGGGTATCCCTGTCTGACCCCGGAGAGGATACGCACGGGCTCGGTGATTCCGCCAGCCGTCCTGATCCGGGTGGTGATCCCGTCGTACGCGGACGCTATCAAATCGCGTATCATGTCGGGCACGCCGTGCCGACGCAAAGCCTCGTGGATGGACGCATGCGGGACCGATCCAAACGCGTTGGATAGGTCCAGCCATGCGACCACCAGTCCACGCCCCCGCAGTTTCGAATCCCGAAGCACCTCCTGCAGCACGAAGTTGTGCTCATAGCACCCCTCGTACTGTAGAAAGCCCTTCTGGGAAGGGCTTATCCGACCATTGGACGTTGCCCAGTCGGTGAGGCGATCCGCCACGAGAGCCAGGAAGAGCTTGGGTGTTGTGTCGCCCATGGCGATCGGCCGCCAGTTGTCGAGAACACCCCTGTTGCCCTTTTTCAGGACAAGCACAGTGGTAGAGGATTTCCAACACTGTGGAACTATTCCCAGCCTAAGACAGGTGTTAAAAAGGGCCGTCAGCACATGACATCCCCTGTCCGCCATTTTCAATTCTGCGTAGGTCACGCCGTCTGGCCCGGGAGAAGAATTATTCATTCTCCCGAAACGACGGGTAACCTCCACTCTTTCGAAGGGCTCACAAAGTCTGTCACAGCTGGCGGCGCTGGGAGCGTTCTCATTGAACAGAGACGGCAACTCCTCTCCAGCGGCTCTTTCCGCATGCACGTGCTGGAAGTGCTCGTGGACCGTTCCAGGATTGATTTCGCAATGCTGGGTCGGCCCAGTGAGCACCTCCTGCACGGCGCGGCGGCGGTTATTCCGATAGAGCCGCTGGATCCTTGTCGCCGCCTCTATCCAGTGACTCTGTCGAAAGGGGCACCGTCGACCCGACCGCCTCTCGCCCGAGCGGGTCCTCCCCCCGGCCCCCGCGACTGACCACCCCTCCGCCTGGGGCCTCGACCTTCGTTCGACTGACTCGCCGCAGACCCGACCGTGAGTTTACCCAGATATCGAGCAGCTCTCCGCCAAGGTCATTATATCAATAATCGCCCTCTGCTCCTCCGACGGAACACGTCCATTACCCTGCCCCCTACCGCTTCGGGGGCTGGCACTTAGGGCCGTGTTCCGCTGAGTCGCAGCGGGCAATCTCCTGTGTGGCCTAGTGGAGGGCGCTTCTCTCGGTCGTGGCGTTGTGCAAGGCGCCTCAATCCGGTCGTCGGAGCCGGTTTCAACTGCGGAGTTACGTAATGGCTCCGCGTCGCCACTGCGCGACCTTCTCTCCGGGACGGTTTCACCACCCGTCTCCGGCCGGCTGTTGCTGCCTTCCATGGCCGATACAACACCGTCGTCTGAGCGTGGTGAGTCCCTATCTAGACTATTAAAATTATTAAAATTATTATTATTATTATAACTATTGGAGCTCTCTAGAGCTTCATATAAATTAAAAGAAGAGAAGTCAAAGTAGGGGGCGCTGGCGCTGCTGGTGGTGTTGGCGCCCTCTGTCTCCCCCCGCTAGACCGTCTGCTGGTGGTCCGCCACTCACCTGGTAGAGTTGGTGTTGGTGCCACAGCGGCCACCTCTCCCCTTTCCCTCGGGCTCTGCCCCCTCGTCGCCCTGCCGGGCTCCTCCGTGGGGACCTGTGGCGGGGACGCGGGCGGGCCTGGTGTTGGTGGTGGTGGTGGTGGTGGTGTTAACTGGGATCGCCCCGTTACCATAATTGGTGCGCCGCAAGCTGTTGTTGTCGTTGTCGTCGTCGTCATCGTCGTCGCAGAGGTGGTCGTTGCTATGCCCGTCGCCTGCTGCTCCGGAGAAATGATGGTTGTTCTCACGGAGCACGGGGCCGTGGGTGATGTTGGGTAACCCCTTACTGCATCTGCATAAGTAATGGTAGGCGACAGGCTCGACGGACTCCGACGGGCGCACCTGGCCGGGCGATCTGCTGGCCCAGCCCCGCGAGCATCTGTCGCATGGTCCGTTGAGCGCCTCTGGATGGTGGTGTGGCCTCCTTGGACCCTGTGGCGCGCTCTCGTGTCCGCGCCTCCTTCCGCAGCCGTTCGGCCCTGGTCATGCGGACCATGGGCGGGGTTGGAGACGCGAGAGCGCTAAGGGATGCTAGCGAGCATCCTCCGCCGTCCGCTGGTGTTCTTGCTCGTTGGTCCCCCTTCGTGACTGGTGGTAATGTCCGGGATGGTGGTCCGTCTGTGGTGGTGTTGGGGCGGGGAGGGGCTTCGCCCGAGCGTCGGGGGGGATTCATTCGTTGGGGTGGCGAGACGGTCGATTGCCTTCGGGACCGCAGTTGACCTGGCGGCCCCTGGGAGGATGATGTCGCCGTGGTGGTGGTAGGTGGCTGCTGTGATGAGCTAACCCCCCTACTCGACTCTCGCGCATTTGAGTTTAGCAAACTAGAATTATTTATTCTATTCGCGACCGAGGTTCGCGACGCATTCGCAGCTGTCGAGAGCATCGCGGAAGGGGGACCATGTGTGACCTTGATGTGCCTATTTATGTCCTTTAGGGCCGTGGCCTCCGGTTTCTCGGAGGTATATCCACAGGCCCCGCAGGCAAGCCGGATGTTATTGGCAGGCACACCATGTTTGTTTTTAAGGTGCTTCACGTAGTCACCCTTCCGAGATGCCTCAGAGAAGCAGCTCGTCTTGTTCCCGTTCCAGAGAAACCTTCCGGCGTCTGAAGTGGGACATAACTCGCACCTTACCTCTGTGGGCAGCGGGAAGTGGATGGTGATCACGCCTTCCATCGTTGCCTCGGTGGGAGAGATAAATGGGGGAGAGAATAAAATGAGAACCCCGGTTTTTCACGCCGGGGGAGAGGGGCGAACGTGAGTCGCCTTTCGCACGCGATTAACGACTCGCGGTCGCCGGCGCGACTCGACGGTCAACGGCTAGTGCCCCGCTAAGGCGGGCTTCCCGAGCCGCCTCGGTTCGCGCCGACTGGACGGGAAGGGCGTGGGTGCTGCTAAAACGCCGCACTGACGCTCTTTCGGGAAGGGTTGCGTGCGGTTCCCTCTTGAGGGAGCCGCACTGAGTGGGACTGGGACTGTGGCGGGTGTTCCCTACTTCGCACTAAGTGCCTCGGGTTGAGTCAAGACTCAACACACGCCGAAGGAGAGCTCACGTACTCCGCGCGAGCCAACGTTAATTGTGCACTGGGTCCTCAAAGCGAGATCCCCAGTGCGGTTAAAATTAGATAAATACACAGCTAAGCAGAAAATATTGCACAAATAACGGCTGTCGTGCTTTATCCAGAGCGACTTGCAGCGGCAGCACGTTAGGTTAAGATTGCCAAAAGGGCGACTAGAAAAAAGGTAATACTTAAAAATTTGACGCTGGGTGGCGATGAAACACGTGAGACTCACCGAAGCGACGACTGCTGCCCACTGAGGTCTGGCGCTGGTCTCCCGACTGGCCGCTCCTGCTGCTCCTGTCGTCGATCCTCTCGCCCGCAGGGTCCTCTGGTTGATCGCCCATCGGCCTCTGATACCCGTAACGCACTTACACTAGCACTATTCACTCGCGGCGTCACGGGTTGCACGTCTGGCGAGAACTCGGAGTCCTTATCCGGAGCCGCCTCGAGTTTCGCTGCCAGGTCCCGGAATATCCACAAGCCCGCTTTATTTTTTATTCTCGGACTTTCGGCCGATTTTTCAGCCGAAAGTCGGGTCCTAATTCCTCAGAGCCTGCAGTTAAAATTCCGGCTGGAGATACCACCCGGGATTCCGAGCTGCAGGCTACAGGAGGCGAGCCGAGGGTGTCCGGGAACCGTCAACGGCACTCCAAGGCCCCGGGAAGTCCCCGAGGTCCTCGCGCGACTTAACTGCAATTAAGCACACGTGTACTGCAGCTTGGATACATAGCTGTTTAATTCTCAATCTTTGGTACATAGTACCATAATTAAACTTATTCATGGATAACACTTCTTGATTCTCGTCATGACTCAAAGGCGAATTAGGTATTAAATCATCCGTGTATGCAGTGGTCAGAAAAGCTGCAGTATCTTCATTGTTTCTCTAAATAGGTTAATTAAAAATTAATAATTTTGGTTCTTTCCATTCGTTGCTACTCATGTTTACAATTTTTCATTTTTCATTGTACTTTTTTTGTACACGAATTTATTTACTGTTCACGCAAGTACACAAAGTCAAATGTATAATGCGGAGACATTGATTTAAAAAAAAAGTTAATCGTGCACTCTGTACATAGAAAATTACGTAACTGAAAAAGTGGAAATATGCAACTTAATATGAAAGCAAAGAAAAGCTTAAATTACAGCGGAATGTTTTATAATTTTAGCATATCTTATGCACTTACTTCTTTCCGCTCGATGCCTTCGTCTTCTTTAGTCCGGACAACACTAACAGGATTTTTCTTAAACAAATATTTAGATTTTTTTTCTATATTTCGATAAATTTGAAAATTTTATCAGTCGATTTGGCATTTTAAATAAACTATTTAAAAATGTACGTATTCTAATATTATTATTTTTCTTTATTTATTGTAAATAAACTTGAAAATAGGCAAAAGTAACTAAGTTCGTACATTTTTCTGTCTGTGACGGAAACCGCAGTATTGCGAGAACGGCCGGTAATTGTTTTCTGTTACATGACGTCATCAATACATCTATAACTGGCTCAAGCAACCATCCGCCGAAACTTTGTGTTGTAACCTTATTTACGCATAAAGTGAAAAAAATGTTCGCTTTAGTTTTCTATATTTCTTCTAAAACCGTAAGCGTTGTAAGAATTCAAGATATGGATCCAGAGAAAAATGAAGGAGAAATAACCAAGGTTAAATTTGGAAAATAAAAGTTCAATGCGAAAATCGTAAAAAAAAGTGGTAAGTAAAAATAAAAATTTGCTTTGATTTTGTATTTATATTTATTACATCTATTCCGTTGTAATTAACATTTCTTTTCAAATATAATTACGAGTGAATTATGTAAGACTAAACAATTTGTTTTGTAACGTGGCGCTTTTACGCCCGTTACCTCGCGTGCCAGTTTTGTTGACAGAAAACAGCCAGATGGGAAGTCCCTCCACCTACTGCCTTCGTTGCGATTGCGAAATAGATTTTTTTCCGCGTAAGCGCTTATTTTTCAGCTGAAGACACCCATGGCCAAGATTTTTATGCAGAGTTGCACCAGAACAAGCCAAATACCGATCGCCGTTGTCGTCTGAGGCACGCCGTTGCTGGGATAAAAGCCGGAGGCAGCGGAGGGTCCAGTTCATCAAAAGATGAGTATTGCCTTCAAATTATATTTCCTCAATTCAGCCTGTAAAATCTAGCCAAAAGGCAGTGCTACCGAGCTGCTTTAAAAATAGGAAAATTCCATTAGCGAGTTAAACTCGCTGCGGCTCGGAATTTCTCATGTTTACGTGAGCCAACACTTACCTCCCCTATCTTTCAGGAGGACAGGCGAGGGATGAGGAGGCAAGAGACAAGGTGTTTTCACCTTTAGACTGGCCCTCCGAATATCGCCCGAGTAACGGCGACCAATCAGCACGGCGGGACGCCGACGAGACAACGAGCATCGGTACCTTGGTCTTGCCGACGGGAGCAGCACTCTGCGACTTCTCAACTGGCTGGCCTACGAAAAGGATTGCCTGGAGCAACTTCCGCGCCGCGTTGATTGACTTAAAAGTCCAAATTTATAATTTTCTACTTTTGTTCGGTGGCGAACCCACGTTTTTCTTTAATTTCGCGGTTTGCGTGTCTTCGTTCAGGCCCTGTGGCCGAGCAACATCGAGAGATACACTCGGCAGCTTCAAACCGGCAGGACAAGGTGGCAATCTATTAGGCGAAAGATAAGTGGTTTTGTTCGCCTACGTTGAGGCAAATAGATTTTACGCCAGGGTGCTCGTGCCTCGCCCTTGATTACGCGTTATTTTTATAAGGCATGTATTTCTTTTGTTGCGCCTTATGCGCCGTTTGATGATTAATTAGCGTCCGCGTATATTTCTGGTGGAATTAATTTAATTCTGATTTTATTGTTGAATTCCAGTATTGAACATGATATTAAGTAAATCTGAAATTTCAATTATTAATTTGATCTGTTAAATTCTAACATTTATTGAATAATCTAATTTGTAAAACGTCTCTTGTTAAATTCCAAAATTATTGTAATTGCCTATTTTGGAAAGCCGCGCGCCTTAAGTCGCTGGCTAAATGAAGGCACATTAGAATTACGTTTGATTTAATTATTTATTTTTGTGTATTAATGTTATTGTGTTGTCCGCAACTTCTAGCGACTGTGCCGTTCGCAACCTCACGACTCTTCGCTGAGTAGCCGGATTGAGAGTCCGTATTGTGCGAATTAAATTCTTTTTGCGAGAGGCACTGCTCGCAATATTTTATTTTACAGTGCCTGGCGCCCCATCCCCGTAAATTTGGGATGTTAAATCTTTTCACTTGGATTTCGACGTTGATTTATTCCGCGGATCCAATTTTAGTAATTATCTTAACTTGCGCGTTAGTTTGTGCGCGTCTTGTGCGAGCAGCCCCTCGCGATCACACATGCGGCCGGTTGCCCGTTACAGTTTATATTTTTCTATTTTTGTAAAGGACCCCGCACAAAACCAATGGAAAAATACTTTCGGTCAATTTAAATCTTACCCTGACAAATCGATAGTTCGTAACATACTGATCAAATGTCTCCATGGGTACCATGTCCGGAAACTCGTTTTTTAGGGACAAATCAAGGGTGTTAGCTTCAAAAATACATAGTATACGTCTTAGCCATTTCAAGACGACGTGTGTGTGTGTGTGGGTGTGTGTGTGTGTGTGTGTGTGTGTGTGTGTGTGTGTTTGTGCGCGCGGGTGTGCGCGGGTGTGTGTATGTGAAGGTGTAAGTCAATGTGTGTGGGGGGTTTGTTTCTGAGAGCGCGCGCGCGTGTATGTGTGTATGTGAATGTTTAAATCACATACGTGTGAGTGAGTGTGTATATTAATGTGTAAGTTAGTATATGAATGTGTGGGTGCGTTTGTGTGGGCTCGTGTGTGTGCGTGTCAGTGTGAGTTTATGTGTGTGTGGGTTAGTTCATGTGTAATTATCTACGTGTGTTAGTGTGTGTGTGTTATTCATTGTGCGTGTTAGTGTGTCAGAAAATGCACAATGAAAAATATTGAAACTCGACTTGTTATTGAGAGACTAGCCCAGGAGTAATCGAGTTTGAATATTTCATTTCACTTTTTATATATTTCATTTCACTTTTTCACCACTAGATAGGAGCCTCACTCTCTCTAGAACTTTTTGTTTGCCATAACCCTTAAGTAGAACCGTTTCGTTATTTTTTTCAATATGTGTCTACGAAAGCGACTACTTATTTCGTACTGACGATGGCCGGTCAGTAGTCGTAAGCCGATATACAATTCTATATTTTTCAAAAAACATTCCTTTTTTTCTAAAAATACCAACTCTTGCCATTGTAATCTCAATATGCATGATTATGAGGCTGCCAGCACTGCAGTCCACCATTGCAGGATATTGCGGAGAAGAGTTCGTGGCTCGTAGAGAGATCGTTGTAATAGTTCTCAATTGTTAAAAATAATCTTAGTGTAGAATAAAGCCAGGGCAGTCTTCTTCAGACTTTCTTATTCATTGTTATTTGAACAACGTTTATTAATTATACACCCAGAAATAAATGCTTACACTCTTTGTTGATTTACATGTCTTTGCTGGGATACAGTAGAATACGAAATACAAGTCTTCATCGTAGAGAATAATTAACTGTACAGTACTGATTTGATTTCATTGCAAAAGAATATAATTATTTCTGGTTGTTAAAATGGCAAATAGATTTCGGATTCCTTGCTATATTTGCCCTAACGCTTTACATGCTAGAGTAATGTACGTTTGGCTAACGCTGAAGATGACCTTCTACGAGAAATCGCTTTTACAAGACGCTTGGAGAATGGAAGACCAGAAGCTCCTATTGAGCTTGAAACTCGGATCTGTAACAATTGTAATATAACAATACGCCATGAAATTCAAATGTTACAGGATGATCCCAATTGCACTCGACTCAATGTTCTTTCTCATCGTACTAATAATGAATGTTTGGTGTGCCATAGACGTATTAATATTCACAGATTAAGTTTGCAATCCAGAGTTCATATTTTTGTAGAGCGAAACCTTTATGTGCCAGCAAGATACTGTTGCTGTAATGAGCATTTGGATGAAAAGGGTTTATTACCACTCAATATTATTGAAGATTTCAGGTTCATTAATAGACCATATATTTTGAAAGGTCCAGAATTACAATCATTCGTTCAAGCGATGCGTGCAGAAATTGTGCATAACCCTGCACGCAGATATGAAGATGAACGCACTTTAACAGATGAACAATTTGCAGCTATTTCTCCTATTTCAAAAGATAACTTTAATGATCTTTTCACATACTCTGATCCTGTCATCGTTCCAGGTGGCCATCGTTATGTGTCTAAAAAAGACCTTCTATGTTTCCTGTGTAAGTTAAAACAGGGTCTTTCGGATGAATTTTTATGGGTAATGTTCCATTATTCTTCAAGGCAAGCTGCGAGTTTAGCAATCAGTACAGTTCGACAATCGTTGATGACGAGATTTGTACATGAGAACATAGGGTTTGGATCAATAACAAGGGAGGAATACATAGAAAGACATATAACACCATTTGCAAAACGCTTGTATAATGCCACACCTGAAGAACCGACGGCAATTGTGTACAATGATTGTACTTATCTAAATATTGAGAAGAGTTCTTGTTTTAAAGCCTTGCGTCAATCATTTTGTGTTCATAAGAACAGACATTTATTAAAACCTGCCATGTTTGTAGCTCCAGATGGATATATACTTGATATTCAAGGACCTTATTTTTCGAATGCCGCTAACAATGATGCCAGAATCCTTTTAAAAGAGTTCCAAATGGATGTTGACGGAATGCAAAGATGGTTTAGAGCACAAGACATTTTCATACTGGATCGCGGATACCGAGACGCCATTCCTATTTTAATGGATATTGGCTTAGTTACATTGATGCCACCTTTACTTGGTCGTAATGAAGCTTAGATCTCAACAGAAGATGCCAACCAAACTCGAATCATCACAAAAACTAGATGGATCGTGGAAGCCAGAAATGGCCATCTGAAAAGTTTATTTAAATTCTTTGCAAACGTTATTCCTACGTCTCATATTCCCAACTTGACTGATTTTCTGCGTATAGCCGGTGCTATAATAAATAAATATCATAGAATAATTATGATGCCTCATGCAAACGTAGAATTAGCAGAACAGATGTTAAATAAAGTTAACGAGGTCAATGTAGTGCAAACTCGAGTAGAAGTTGAAGGTCTTCAACGAAGACGAGGTCGATGGGATAACCTAACTGCAATGCATGTGCCATTGTTTCCGAATTTGACTTTGGAATATTTACGAGGATTAACTTATGGAACTTATCAAGTTGGGCTGGCACCTTCATACGTTAAGGATTCTTCTTTAAGGGCTGAGTTGGAAAATGAAGAAGAAATCGGAGAAGACGAACAAACCTTTGAAATCGATCGGAATACCAATGAACCAGGTTTTATGAGAATAAGAATTTCCTCTAGATTCAGAAATGCTGCGAAACATCAAGTATGGATAGCATTTGATGAGGAGTATAATCAAGATCAAGATGTTGCAAATGAAGGAGAACATATTCTTGGTTACTACTGTACATGCAAGGCTGGAGCAAGAACTCTTGGAACTTGCGCCCATGTAGCAACTATTCTTTGGTATTTGGGATACGTTCGACATGAAAATCATGTGCACTATCCATCGCTCAGATTTTTGCGAAGCGTACAAGATGCACAGATGGATATTGATCAATTAATTGAAATAATAGATCCTCTCGGTTAATAGAGATTAGTAATGTGAAAGAACAGAGAGGAATGCTTATTGTTTCTATTTTTTTATTTTCTTTGTTTTATACACACACGTATATATACACAAACCCACACACAAACACACTCTGTCTTACACATATACATACACACACTCACATACACATTCACCCACGCACATACACACGCTGACATTTAAATACATACATTCACGCGCGCACACACACACACACACAGGGATCAGACGCCCATCACGTCCACGTCGTTGATCCTGGATTCGGCTGAGAATGGGTCACCGTACACTATCACTTTCGCGTAAAACAAAGAGATATACTGATCAGAGAAAGAGGTTCTGAGTATTTATGTGTTCATCGACTTTTAAATGTCCACAAATATAAATGTACATGCATCCAATAAAAGCATCTCACTGTCGTCTTAAAATGGCTAAGACGTATACTATGTATTCCGGACATGGTACCCATGGAGACATTTGATCAGTATGTTACGAACTATCGATTTGTCAGGGTAAGATTTAAATTGACCGAAAGTATTTTTCCATTGGTTTTGTGCGGGGTCCTTTAAATAATAGTCTAAATTTTGTTTAATATGAATAAATATTAATTATTTTTTATTACTTATAGACGACGAAGAATACTTGAAGTGTTTAAAGGTCACGAAGGATGGTGAAACTATGAGAAAAGGAGTGAATACAACATCAAAATTGGCAACTACGTTAAAGAAAAATATTAAAAGAAAAAAAGCAAAAACAACTAAGACAAGAGCGCAAAATATTGATAAAAAAAATGAACGATTACAGCAGGAAAAAGATATTTTTGAAGATAGTGATTCTCAGGAAAGCGAACTAAGTGAAGAATTTCGTGAATCTTCGGAAGAAGAGAATGATGAATGCCTTGAAACTATAAGAAGACTGGAAAAAGAACTGGCATTGCTTAAAAAAAATAGAAAAGGATATTCCCTATGACACGGCCGTTTCTCCCGCAATCCTTCGGCTAACGCGACTCACGGGACCGAAGTCCGGACCTTGCGCCGCGCGAACGCTGCTAATCACAAAGGCGCGGCGCCTTTCGGCGCCGCCGACTCTACTAACCGCTCACGAGCGCTTCTCTACTCTTCCTAAAACTCCTCACGATTCTCAGACCGCGCTAAAAAGTCTTTACGGCACCACAGACTCTCTCGCTCTCTCTCTCTCTCTCTTGGTAAGGAAGCATCGTTTTCACATCGCTCTTAAACTTTTTCGTTTCTCTCATCGATTTTTCTACTCTGCTGAGCGAGAGTTGTTGCAGGTGAAAGTCCGTTTGGACTGCTTCTATAAAAAATATTATTTTATATTTTTCGTGGAGCTCCTTGCAGTCCTGGCTGGCTTTATAAAACACCTGCACTGATGTTGATGTGTCTATACATTTTTGCTGACTTTCTCACGAGAAGCATTCATCGTTAGCTATTTCCTGTCATCATACTACTGCAGTACTAGCCGTCATTCCATTGCAGCTGCTGTTGTGACATAGTGTTATGTAATTAATTTATTTATCAGAAGTGTTAGTCGATAGTCGATAGTCGATGTCAGAGCGGAAACGCACCCACGGCCCCTCGCGGGGACATGTGGGTGATGCACCTAGGCCTATTGGCCCTTTGCGCTCGGTCTCCTCATCATTCATTCCCTATCGACCTCCCTATATATTCGACCAGTCTAAGAAACCTGCTGAGCCCCATAGAGCAGACCCGCTCCGGTTCGAGAAGCCACTCCTCATACACCCCGCGCCTACCGCCCATCAGCCTGGGGCACAGACACAAGAGGTGTAAGGGGGTTTCCTCACTCACACCACAAAGTCTGCAGGTATTCTCAGCACCTAATCCTATCCTATTTTTGAAGTGTGCCAGGTCGCAGTGTCCCGTCAGCCACTCCACTACCTTCCTAATAACCTTTCTGGGGAGAGTGATCATCTCTCTCACCCATCTTATCGGGGCAGACTCCGCTATAAACGCTTTTGTGTGCCTGCATTCCCCGTACCTATCCCATTTCCTTGTCTGTTCCTTACTAACCCAAGCCTGAATTCTGCTATCAATCTCACAGCTTGGTATAGCCGTCTCGACGGCCTCTGCTCTGATCCCCGCCGCGCCTCTTTTTGCCAGCCTGTCGGCCTTCTCGTTACCTCGAATGCCAGCATGGCCAGCTACCCATTTTAACTTAATATCACACCTCCTCGCTAAGTCATCGAGTGATGTCCTGCACGCAAGCACCTCATAAGAGGTGATCGTCACCTTGCTAAGAGCCGCAATGGCAGCCCTGCTGTCGGAGTGTATGACAACCTTCCGATTTGTCCACTCCTCCTCAAGCATGGCTGTCACGCAACTTTTTATGGCTATGACTTCCGCCTGGAAGACCGTGGCGTGGGGTTCTAGTGAGAGAACAATCTCCCTACTGCTCCCCTCTAGCCACGCCGCCGCACCTACACCCAGTTCGTTTTTCGAACCGTCCGTGAACCATTTATATACGTGGTTCCCTTCCGTCGCCTGATGTGTATCCGCAACCTCAAAATTCCTTTCGAATCTGTAGTTGCGGGTTACCTTATCTAGCTTAACACTCCGCTTCTGATACATGGCAATTGAATTGACGATCTCCGCATCCTCGTGTAAGTGCCAGTCCTTAGAAACCCTGATCTTCGCCTTAAGTGCCGCGGCCCTTATCATAGTCTCAAGGGGTGGGAGGCCCAACACCAGCTCTAAAGCTTTCAGTGGTGTGGACTTTCTAGCTCCAGTAATGCCCCTTGTCACCATCCCTTGCAATCTATCTAGGAGCAAGTTACCTGTTTTTAATTTGCAACGAGGCCACCAAGCAATGGCCCCATGCAAGAGCCTTGGTCTGAGGACCGCCGTGTAGAGCCATAGGATCATCTTGGGTTTTAATCCCCAGGTAGCTCCAAAAGCTCTCCTGCAAGCCCAGAAAGCAGCCGTAAAGCTAGCTTTCTTGCTTTCCAAGTGTTTGCTCCAGTTCAGCTTCGAGTCGAAAATCACTCCCAGGTACTTTGCCTCATGGGACAAAGTGAGTGTTTTCCCGAATAGCTTAATGGGATCCATTTTTTTGACCTTATATCTGGTGGTGAAGTTGACCAGTACTGTCTTCTCAGGATTTACAGACAGTTCAACCTCTTTACACCAAGCCTCCACGATGCCTAACGCAAAGTTCATTAGGCCTGCTATTGTGTACTCGTCCTGCCCAGAAATCAGGATCAGGACGTCGTCCGCATACGCCTGCGCGTATATGCCTGCCTCATTTAACCTAACCAGCAGTTCGTTCACAACGAGGGACCATTCGGTGGGCGAGAGGACTCCTCCTTGCGGACAGCCCCTCCACACCCGGCCCTCCCTCGTCTCGGATCCCCACTGTGCCTGGACTACTCTCCCAACTAGTGAGTTATGTAGCCATCTAATCAGGGACTTGGGAATACCATGTCTCTCTGCACCTCGGCATATGCTGCTACTTGTCGTGAAGTTGAAAGCCCCCTCCACGTCCAGGAAAGCAGCTAATACCATACCTTTCTTTTTCATCCCTTTTTTAATTCTGGTGGTAGCCTCGTCAAGTGCGGAGTCCACAGACCTGCCCTCTCTGTACGCGTGTTGCGTAGCGTGCAGAGGACGAGTCATCAGGGCCCCCTCCTTGATTTCCCGATCCACCAGTCTTTCCAGTGTTTTGAGCATGAAAGACGTAAGGCTAATCGGTCTGAAGTCCTTCACGTTCTCATGAGCCTGTTTTCCGGGCTTAGGTATAAAAATAACCTTGGCCTTCTTCCATTCGTTCGGTACATGACCAAGCGCCAGACAAGCCTTGTAGGCTGTACCCAGCGGTTCCAACAGCAAGTCCACGCCCTTTTGTAGTAGGGCCGGAAAAATACCGTCTGCTCCCGCTGCTTTGTAGGGTTCAAATGAGTCAATGGCCCATCTAATCCTATCTTTAGTTATGACCTTATCCGCCAGATCCCAGTCTTGTTCGAGGAACTCCTCTGGAGGTTGCTCCGGCGGATTCGTAGAGTTTAGTCCCGGGAAGTGAGCCATCAGAAGACACTCGAGAGCCTCTCCATTGTCAGACGCCCACTCCCCTGAGGATTTCCTGATCTGGTGCTGAGCGCTTCCGGTCGGCCTGGCCAGGATCCTATTCAGCCTAGCCGTTTCCGGAATACTGTTGAGTTCCTCACAGTAGCGCTTCCAACCCTCCTTTTTGGCCGCCTCGAGAGCCTTTTTATACTCTCGTCTGCAGTTACTGTAAGCCTGTAGCTCCCTAGATCCTCTCTTCTTTTTCCATCTGTTAAACAGCTTGCCGACCTCTTTGCGCAGGGCACCCAATCTAGGGTTCCACCAGGGTGTCGTTTTGCCCTGTCTGCGCTTCGTTGGTCTACAGCTATCCTCAAATGCACCTACTATGGCTGCTTGTATACTGCCACAGTACTTTTCAATCTCCTCCATATTCTCCAGCCTGCCTGCTTTGTCCGGGAGTCTCTCCCTTAGACGACTGCAGTACAAGTCCCAGTTTGTTTTTCTGGGATTCCTTCTCGCCTGATCATCCTTGGTCAGATCGCCCAGCTCAAAGCGGATCTGCTCGTGGTCGGACATGGAGACCTCATTCGATACTCTCCACCCCCGTACCTTCGAGAAGATACCCCTTGTTGCCAGTGTAATATCAATGACCTCCTCCCTCCTTCTGTCTCTGAACGTCGGAACCCTGCCTCTATTGAGGATATCAAGCTCCGTCGTGCAGAGGTACTCCAGGAGTCTCTCGCCTCGGTCGTTGCAGTTTGAACTGCCCCAGACGAGGTGATGCGCATTAGCATCACATCCTACTATAACCTCTCTGCCTCTACTGCGGCAGTCCTCAACTAGTGCCCTCACCTCCTCTGGGGGTGGCGAGTGCGCTGAGTCGCTGGGGAAGTATGCCGAGGCCAAGATAATCTCCTCCTCAGCTCCCTCCTCCGTCCTTCTCTTCACTATTATTGTGGTGAGATCGCTGTGGCAGTGAAGGGGCCAGATCTCCCCCTGCACGCCTTTTAGGAGAATGCAGGTACGTACCCGCCCTTCCCCGGCCGCCCGGAAGAGCCGTCCACAGCCCCCTAATCCTGCCACCCTACCACTCGCATTGATCCAAGGTTCTTGAATCAAGGCGATGCCTGTCTGCATCTCTGCCATGCACTTAGCCAGCACAGCCGTAGCGCTTTTGCAGTGATGCAAGTTGATTTGCACGAAAGGAATTATGGCTCCTGCCTTGTCTGCCCGAGCCATGGTTCCTTCGCCTTTCGCCTCATCCTTGGCATGCCAGGAGGCGGCCACTCTCCATTCCCGGACCCGCAGTGTTTCATTCTGCAGGCCCAGGCGATCCATGACCACCTCCACGGCATGCTGACCTCTTACGTACAGCGTGACTCTCTCCATCTTCTGGAGGGAGCTCTGCTCCACAACCCGGAGCTTCGCCCCCTCCCATGGAGCCCACGTCGGAGCATAGCGCTCTAACCACTCCTTGTCTGCTGCGGTGGTGCAGTGAAAAATCTGCGCCCCCCGCAGCAGCCAATTGTCCTTAAAATGTGGGGTGTGGCCGTCCACTCTGCCGTCGATGGCTTTCTCCACCGACTGGACGACCAGCACCCCCTGAGCCTCAGTCAGGCGCACCTCGGGATACAGCTCAGGGACAACCGCCACCTTAAGGTCGCTGGCCGTCGCCTGGCTGTACGTTGGAGCTGGGCCCTCATGCATCTTTTTAACCTGCCGGGGGGTAGAGTCACCGGATGACCTCTCCTCCCGACTCCTTTTGAGTGAGTCCACAGGGGTCCTCGGAAGAGCGGCACCTGCAGGCTTCGTCGCTCCCGTTGCCGGTGCGCCTTGGCCTGCCCGCTCTCGCAGCCTTTGCCGTCTCTTCCTTTCGGCCCCTGTGATCTTCTTTTTCCTATTAAACGCAGAGTCGGTCGGCGCCCCCGAGGTCAGCGGAGTCCCACTGCCCAAAGGACAGCGGAAGCCCGCCTCAATCGGTGCACAGACCTCCATCTGCGTGCCTTCTGCTCCTGCACTAGTCCCGGGCCCGATGGACCCTGTCCCAGTGGGGAGTTCCGTTGAGCTAGGGAGCTCGTCGCGAGATGTCACGGTTAACTCGCTTTCCTTAATTTTACTATCCATGGTTTTGGGAATGGGTTGGGTGGAGTGTAAAGTGTATGTGAGAATCGTGTGACGGCCATTGAGCCCCGGTGAAACGCAAGCCCGGGACACTACCGAAACGCCCTTCGGCAGCCCCATCCCGCAACAGTGCTGTGGCCTCGGAGGAGCCCCCCCCCCCGTCCCAGCAGGGCCCTACCCGGTCGCCATCCGGCACTACTAGGACGAAGGGGATTTTTCGCCGGATGATGGAGCAGCCGGTCCGATCGGCTACACCGTAACCCGGGCTCCTGTCCTATCCGGCGGCCTAGCCGTGTCATCCTAGTTTATCCCCTGTACCCTCAGCAACTGCGCCAAGATGCTACCCCCTCCAGGCCAGCAGCGCCCAAACCCGCGCCACCGAGAACTCCTCGCAGTGTAAGTGTGAATGTGTGTATGTGTGTATCGTGGGGTCCCACCCGACCGCCACGAGGGTTGTTCCTTGGTCGTCCCGTCAGCCTCAGCCACCTGCTCCCCCGCCTCAGTGGCAGGTACGAGCACCCCTTGTCCCGGGGAGACGCCTTGAGGGCCACTGGTGCCTTCTGGCCCCTCCCTACAATCTCTCCTCATGCAGACTCCACATCCAGGGAAGAGCCCTTTTTACGGGGATTCCTTCTCATGCACCGAAGAGCCCTTTTTACGGGGATTCAATCAAACACATGAAGAGCCCTTTTTACGGGGATTCCGTCCCATTTATACACAGTCATACCAGTCTCATTCACATGACGAACCCTTTTTACGGGGATTCCGTCCCTGTCACACTCCTGTCAGACGGTGCAAGGGTAAGTGGCCCAAACGGCCTGACGAGACTCAAGCCCTTTCACCATCGTCAAGGTCGCACAACCCACAGATAGAAGTGTTATAACTAGGTTAATGAAATTAGGTTAAGTGAAAACGTGCTCTATTAGTTTTAAGCTTCCGGTATCGATGCTAGCGCTTAATCTTTGTCGCGACTGACATTGTTATTATGCATTGTTTCACGTGCTTAGTCGGTATCAGCGATTGCGTCTATACAACATGCCCAGTTGTGTACATTGTAAGCATCTCATAGTATACCAACGTGTCCGATGTAATGGTTGCTTGAAGTTTTTTCATGAAAGCTGTATTCCGCGTTATCTAGCCAGCAATAAGCCTAAGCTAAGTTGTTGTGTGAGGAGTTTTTCAGACATAAATCAGTGTTACTCTGGACTTATAGGTTCGCGATCTATTGAGCAGGCTATTGCCCGTACTTCAAATTTTGACTCGGTGCGTGATCTTGATCCAAATAATTGTAGTTCTTTTACTTGCTCTTTGTCACTTAACCAGTCGATTTCATCAAATATGTCCTCCAACGGAAACCCTATAAATCATTCTTTTAATTTTCCGCTGAATAATGGTAATTTCCAGCAACCTCAATATGCTCAAATGTAATTAGGTAATCAACAAATGCAGAATTCATTTGTTAACCCTGTACAGCAGGATTCTGTTATACCGGCTCAGTCTCCTAGTTCGAATGCGCAGCTCCCTCCAAATTGGACTCAAATGTCCTCCGCGGATCGCTCAGGTTTAATATATCAAATGTTACACTCACTCTCTGAAGAGCACAGAGAGTTTAGAGCCACGCTCTCTGATAACACGCGTCGTATTACTCTTCTAGAAAATCAACGTGATGTCTCTGAAAATCGTTTTTCTAACGAAATTAACCATTTGAAGGAGTTGCGTAGGCGAGGCTTATCTACTGCTGAACTCAAGGTGAATTTCCCTCGTACTGATTCCGATATCGAGTTGAATTATGAGATGTTGGTTAAGAAACTTTTTGATATTTTAAAATTGCAAGCATTGTCAAGCGACGTTATTGATATTCGTGAAATCAAACCTAAACCTAACTCAAATTTTGTGGCTTCTACTAGTAGTAATAATGTAAATACAAATCAGGCAAAAACATTTACTTCAATTATTGTTAAATTTAAGTCAAGCGTCATCAGCCAACATGTATTAAATGCTAAGCGTAAGCATGGTCCGATTAAACTGAATGATCTTATTGATACAAATTGTGATCGACCTATTCAAGTTCACGAGTGGTTGCCTCCATTGCTTAATGGTTTACGCATAATGGCCAAGGATATTGCTACAAAAAAAGGCTACAAGCATGTTTGGGCTTCTCACGGTTGTATTTATGTTAAGAAAACCGATGACTCAATTCCGATTGTTATTAGTACTGAATTAGACATAAATAATATTGTATGACATGCTGCCGAGTCATGTAACCTCACCCGTTTGGTAATTAAACCCAATGTACGAGTTGCTCATGCAAATGTAAATTCAATTCGCGATCATTTTTCCGATGTGCAAGATTTAATCTTAAATAAAAATATCGATGTTTTTGCTCTTAATGAGACTTGGCTTACTCCTGATATCCCTGATAATGATATTGCTATTGATTCCTTTAGTTTTGTTCGCAATGATAGAGGGTTAATAGCTAACTCTACATGTAAACGTAGCAAATAGAACAAAATTGTATATGTTCAAGGCGGAGGCATCTTAATTTATTTGCGATCGGGTTTATTGTTTAAAGTTCTGGCTAAGTCTAACATTAAGAGTGTTAATGAAACTGAGTATATTATACTTGAGATTGCATTTGAGAGTGGACAGCGTGTATTGTTGGCGTCAGGTTATTCTCGGTGATTTAAATTCAGATCTTTTAAGTGACCAGAAGAAGACCATTGCAATTGTTTTTGGCTCGGATCAAATGTTAAATAGGATCTCTATCCCTCAACTTCCTCCGATTATGTTAAATGGACACACGATAAAAGTTGTTGATTGTGTTAAAAATCTTGGTGTCATGTTATCGTCTGACCTTAGTTGGAATAAGCATATTTCTCGAGTCATCTCTCAAATTCATGGTGATCTTAAGCGACTGCGATTCAGAGCCCACTTTTTATCGCATACTATTAAGAAGCAGCTGGTCTCCTCACTTATTTTCCCACACCATGATTATTGTTGTCTGGTTTACTGTGACCTTCCTGCTTATCTTAATAAAAAGTTGCAAGTTCTACAAAATCATCTAATTAGATTTATATTTCGTTTACGGAAAGATGCTGCTCTTGAACCTTTTATGAAAAAGTTACATTGGTTGACAGTATCTGATAGAAGGAAGTATTTCATGTCCGTCACCACTTATAAAACGTTAAGCAAAGAGAAACCTAGTTATCTTCTTCCTCTCTATCCAAAGCTTGTGAGTGATGGAGAGGAGGAGAGGAGATCACAACGTACGCTTGCGACAGCAGCATCGTCGGAGTTTGATATTCCTACACCCTCGACAACCACTTACAGCTTGTCTTTCAGTATTCAGGCTATGAATCTCTGGGATTCTCTCCCTAGCTCGATTAAACCTAAGCCCTCCAGTCAGGCGTTTAAAACGGCGATATTTAATTACTTTTTAGGCAGGGATTGTGATACATTAGATTTTTAATTTTATTTACTTTATATATTATGTTATCTTATGCTGCGTTTAGCGAGAATTTTTTGTATTATCTAAGAATTTGTTTTTTATCTTAAGCTCGATTTATTTCACTTATTGAATCTAAATTTACCTGTATATCTCATAATTTTGTTATAATTTGTAATAATTTTTGCGGTATACGGTCCAATGCGATTTTACCGAAAATAAACTAGTTTCAATTCAATTCACTCTCTCTAAAATATCCGCACACGCGCTATCGCGCGCAACACGGCGTCACGCATTGCCGCACGAGCTCGCCTCCACCGCTCGGCCGGGCCGCCGTCCGGCTAGGGGGGGGGGGGGGGGGAAAGCCAATCAGGCCTGGCCGGCCTCGCTACTCCGCAGCAAAGCAGCGGCGAGCTCCGCCACCACTGACTCTCTCTCCCACCTCTGGCTCCAAGGCTACTCTACCTCTCGCGCTCTCGCAGCAACTCCACTATCTCCATTTCACTCGCTCCTATGGCTCTAATGACACCTCGTCACACCCCCCCCCCTTAGGCTGGAGGTATCGCCTCCGATACCTTCAACTACTTCCTCCCCATAACTCTTTTTTTTTTTTTTTTTTTTTCTGTTCACAATCACTATCTAATCTTCCCACTACCGCACTTTCTCTTCACCACTTGGGCTCTTCGCTCTCCTGCGTAGACCCCACTTGAAGTCTTCGCTCGGCCCGCGCTCGGATCCTAGGGTCGATCCTCTGCAGCAGGGCCAGAGCCCTCACCGCCTCCACTTCTTCCCAATCCGCGGGCTTCGGGCCTGCAGGAAGTGCTGGCATCGGAGGCTCGCTTCCACTGGGTAGAATTTGAGTGGACCGGCTGACTCCCGCAGGTGGCAATGTCCAGGCAACTCGGCTTGGCCCAACTTCCGTGGCGACGGAACCCATCACGAGTACTGGCAACGTCCCGGCGAGGGATGTTTCTCGCCAGGCCGGGGCCGTCGTCGCTTGCGGTGGCACAGGCCATTGTAACTCCGCCCGCTCCGGGAGTCCCACCAAAGCTCGACTCAACCACTCCTTAAGTTCCACCTCGCGCCGAAGGAACACTTCGCGTAGGCGGAAACCTTCCTGCACCCTCCTCGTAGCTCCCTCGTAGATGCGCGCGCGCTGCATGGCTGTCTGTGAACCAGCAGTTAGCCGCTGGATTTCCTCACCAGCTAGCTGAGGAATCGCTTGGACTACGGGCGTCGCTGCAAGCCCCAGCCTACTACTCTCAGGCCGGGGAAACCGCGCGCACGGCTCTTCCGTAGCCTCCATCGCTTCGTCTCTCTCTACTCTCCTCTCGGTCTCTCCCTGCACCTCTCGGCTCTTAATATCGCCGTCTTTTTCGGCCATCACTCCTTCTCTTCGGGGCGCAAACCTCTCCTCCACAAAGGCCCTATGCACCTCCGCGCAACGGGGACAGGAGTTGAGAACCTCTCCCCGCCTGCCGCAGTTGTGGCAATATCTATGGGACCTTGGCCTAGGGCATCGCAGTAAGGGATGACCTTCCTGCCAGCAATTAAAGCAGGTGAGCGGCGGAGGGTCAACCAGCGGGTTGGTCGGGATTTCTGTCAGCCCGCCAAACATCACGCCGTCTAGCCTCACCGGGAAGTGGCCTGGTTTGGCTGCTCTCTCCTTCCTCTCGACACTACGCGCCGACTGCTCCAACGTTCTCTTCTTCGTCACCTCGATAGCCGCCTCGGCGCTCTTCTGCTCCACTCCTCTGGCTGCATTCTTCCTCGCCCCTCTCTTTCCTCGGGCTCTTCTCTTCTTCGGGGCCTTCTTAGACGCGGCGGTTTCGCCGCCCGGCTGCGGAGCCGGAGCGGCGATCAAACCCCGAGGGCTCACGGCGACAGCCGAGGCCGCCTCGGGGCATGCCGCTCCCCTCCGCGCCAGAGCGTGATTCCTTCGCGCGATGGCCTCACTCTGCTTCTTTGCTCGGTTCCTCTCGCGCTCTAACTCCTCCCTCCTCCGAACTCTATCCATCCTTGCTCTTTCGGACTCAACAGCCTCGACGCGTGCCCTCTCCGCATCTGATTCTTCAAGTAGGCGTCGCTGATGTTCCTCATCTCGCTCCCGTAGTTGCCGATGGTGTTCCTCGGTTCTTCTTCTTAACGCTTCTTGTTGCTCCTTCCGTTGCCGATAGTAAGCTGTCTCTACTCGTAGCCGCTATTCTTCCTCTTCCTCTCTCCGGCGACGGTCCTGCGGTAGCTCCGCCGGGCCGGGAGGCGGCAAGTCATCTCGCGCCTCCTGGGTTACCACCACCGTTGACTCAACATCATCGACCGTTAGCTGCCGATTCGGATTGTATCCCCGCCGGCGGCGCCTTCGACTCCGCCGCGAGGCGCTTGCGGCAGGTTCCGCTGGCGGTGGCCCCGCGAAGAGTCGATTTTCCGCTTCGGTTAACGGTGGAAGATCCTCAATCTCCCGAAGGAGGTCGGCGGGGAGTGGCAACTCGATCCAGGCTGCTTTCTCTTCCTCGCCGTCAGCCTGACCTCCTCGTTCTTCGTTAGGAGCTTCTTCCGTAGGCCTTGGTTCCGATACGTTCGAAACCGGCGCTTCCGCTGGAATCGCCTCCACCTCCATAGGCTCCACTTCGTCTCCGACGGGGAGCGCCTCGCCATTGCTGCCAGGTCGGGGACCTCCCGGCAAGTCGCAGGTCTCCATTGGCTCTGACACCATGCCGCGCGGCGGCAGAGATAGCGCGGGGGCTGCTCCCCTCGTCTTCATATCCCTCTCCACGAGCGCGTCGAGCGAGATTACTCCGCTTAGACGCGGCGCCGGTGCGCTGTCCAACGTCCCTTGACTCGGCTCCACCTCTGGCTCCACCTCCTGAAGGATTACTTCGACCGGCCACTCCAAGACGGCTTTCTCGGCATTGGCGGCCGCTCTTCTGACCCAACTCGTGTTTCCCCACAGTCGGAGCGCGCCAGATCGATCAGCTCCGCCGTCGTCGGGACAACGGCGGGGCCAACCTCCTCGGCTTCGCCTCCGTCTGGCGGACTTCGATGGGCCGAGAGTGCTCCTGCACCCTCACTCTCCATGATCGGCTCTAAATCCTTGACTCGAACCCACGCCTGAAAATAACGACTCAACATTAATCCTTCGCCTCAGAGCTCTAAACAGTCATTCATCCCTCCTCACTTTGCATTCTCCCGCACACTCGCCTTAACCCCTCGTGGAGGTACGAATCTCTTTAGCTCCGCAACCGGAACCTTCAGGATTCGCCTCTCTTTTACCTCAACGCGCTCTAATACGTACACGGTCGGAGATAGTATCTCGACGATCCGATAAGGACCTTCGTAACGCGGCGCTAACTTGGCCGTGAAGGCCTTAGGCGCGCTAGAAAGAAAGTGAGCGCTTCGCATCACTTCATCGCCTACGGCAAAACTCACATCTCTATGTCCGCCATTATAGGCTTCTTCTTGCCTTTTATGAGCCTTCTGAACGAACTTCCCCACCAAGTCTCTAATAACCTCCAAGCGCTTCATCCGCTCCTCCCAAGCCCCAGGCGCGATCTTCCGAACTCCGTTCCTCTTCTCTACTTCGCGGCGCAAACTCTTAACCGGCTGGGGGTGTCGCCCGTAATTTAAAAAGGCCGGCGACACTCTCGTAAACGCTTGCACAGCGGTGTTCACAGCGTGCCGGAACTCATGCACGTGCGCATCCCAGGAGCGGTGGTCGCACCCAACGAACGACGCTATCATCGTCTTCAGGGTGCGATTACTTCGCTCGACTGGGTTCTCCTGCGGCCAATAGGGCGGCGACGTCACGTGTTTGATGCCATACACTTCGAGTATCTTTTTCAAGAGTTTATTATCAAACTCCCTCCCATTATCACTGAAAAAGTACTCGGGTGTTTCCCAGCGAAACACTACTAACTCCGCTAACGCTCTAGCCACCGACTTGCCGTCCACCTTACGCAACGGCTTCACCTCTACCCAGCGCGAGAATAAATCCTGGAAAACGAGCAGGTACTTATTTCCGCTTTTGCTACGAGGGAACTCCATTACGTCGGCCGCAACTACTACCCATGGCCTCTCGATTACTCGACTCCCCATCAATCCCTGCGCTCCGGTATGTAACGCCTTATACCTCTGCCACTCATCACACGCCCTCACTTACTCAACTACGTCATGGTAAAAGCCTCTCCAATAATACTCGCGAGCCACTCTCTCGTATGTCTTATCGACTCCGAGATGGCCCGCAGAGGGTATGGAATGAGCTTCTCTAATCACTCTTTCTCTCTCACTCGCGGGCACCACTAATCTCCACTGCTCCTCTCGACTCTCCACCGGATCCAGCAAAGGGTCTCGCCGGAATCGATAGATTATCCCGTCTTCCACTCTCCAAGCTCTATATTTGAAAGGGGCGCGCACGATTTCGTCGCGAAACCGCGCGTACTCGGGGTCGCTAACCTCCGAGAACGCCGCCACTTCCTCGCCCTCCGGCTCAAACATGCGCGACAGCGCGTCGGGGAAGTGGTGCAGCGCCCCTTTTCTGTGCACTACCTCAAACTCCCATTGCTGCATGTTGCAGTATCCATCTTGCCAATCGCCCGGTTGGCTCCTTAAGGCTCTTAAGCCACTTAAGCGAGCTATGGTCGGTGATTACGCGGAAAAAGTATCCTTCGAGGTAGGGTCGGAACTTGAGAACGGCCGATACCACCGCGAGGCATTCCTTCTCCGTGGTGGAGTAGTTGCGCTCAGCAGGGGTTAGCACGCGGCTCGCATACACGATCGGGTGCTCGCCGTCGTCAAACTCTTGCGTCAAAACGGCGCCTATAGCATAATTGCTTGCGTCCGTCTGAACTGCAAACTGCCGCTTAAAGTCGGGCCTCGCCAGGACAGGGGACTGCGTCAGCGCCTTCTTCAACTCTACGAACGCCTCCTCTTGCTCATCACTCCACTCCCACGCCCTACCTTTTTGCAAAAGGCGCATGAGCGGGACTTTCATCTCCGCGTCGCCTTTAATAAAACGGGCGTACCACCCCACCATCCCCAAAAATCTCCTCAACTCCTTCACGTTTTTGGGAGCGGGGTAGTTCAGCACCGGGGTCAGGCCTCAGGCCTTCCTCGTCGAGCAGATAGGCCAGGTAGGTAAGACTCCGAACGCAAAACTCGCTCTTCTCCTTATTCACGAACAACAACTCTCCTCGCTTCCTCCTGATGCATGCTCTCTACCATAATATATCGCGGCGGGGAACGCACGGGCGTCTGCACCTCCGCCCGATTAACTTGGCCGTCAACACCCTCAGAGCGCACACCTCGCACCATTTGAGTAGAAAAGTATTCAAAATTGTTCGGCCTCTCGATTAGCTCGGCCAATCGAGACGTCAGAACAATGCTGTTCGAGTGCTCTGGCAACACTCCACAGCACGGCCTGTGCGCCGGAGACACGGTTGTGATAGCGCGCAACGAGCACGAGCCGGCCGTAGTCGTAGCTATCGTCACGGTACTCGTCGACGGCACTAGCACCCTCGCAATCGTATACTCCGGCGGCGCGGGCGCCTCAACCGGCCGTTCGCTCGGCGAGCTGCTCCGCGCGGCGTCTCCTAACCTCCTTTCCACTTCGCGCACACGTTCGCGTTCGACGGCGCTCGCGCCTCCTTCCTCTGCTCAACACTTAGCTCTTGTTCCCTCCCCGCGATGTCGGCCTCTTCCCTCTCCGACTCCACGACTTCTAGCTCCGACGGTGCCAATTTCCTTGGCCGGCCGCGCCGCCTCCTTGCTGGTATCGCAGGTTCCGGCGTCACTGGCGCTGGTGGGACTGCGGAAGAACTGGCGTTGTCCCACTCATATCAAGGAACGCGCCTACCGTCTGGTTCGCCCTCGATTAGCATCACGCGAATCAGTCGGTCGCGCAACACCTGCTCCTCTCCGATACTCGCCGCTCCTCTATTCTCCAACTCGAGGCGCAGCTCCTCTAAACTGCACCGGCCGATTTCCCTTTTAAGGATTTGGCCATCCCGCGAGTTGAGGAGCGCAGCCATAATCTCATCGTGCTCACCCATTCTCTCAAAATTCTCTAACTCGACAAAAATTCAAGGTGACTCGCCTCAGTTCGTCCAACCTTGCTTGCGGTCGCGCGGTTTGTTTACTCCGCGACCTTCCGAGAATCTCTCGGCTTCTCGCTTTTCACGGAAGCGAGGCTCGGCGGTTCTCAGCCGCGTGCTCGCACGTCTTCCCCCACTCCGACGCTGTACGCGCTGTAACACGTCGCGACTTGCGTTGCTGGCTCTAAGGCGGGCCCCACGTTCGGCGCCAATTTGTGACACGGCCGTTTCTCCCGCAATCCCACGACGCTGGGGGCGTACAGCCGCGCACAAAAATTCTTTCCGCGTACGTAATCCGCGGTTCTCCCGGCTAACGCGACTTGGGTCGCAGGTCCCCGGGACCGAAGTCCGGACCTTGTGCCGCGCGAACGCTGCTAATCACAAAGGCGCGGTGCCTTTCGGCGCCGCCGACTCTACTAACCGCACACGAGCGCTTCTCTACTCTTCCTAAAACTCCTCACGACTCTCAGACCGCGCTAAAAAGTCTTCACGGCACCACAGACTCTCTCTCTGTCTCACTCTCTCTAAAATATCCGCACACGCGCTATCGCGCGCAACACGGCGTCGCGGCGGAGTCAACTCGACGCCGCGCATTCGATTGCATACGCAAAGCAGCGCTCATTTACTCAACTCTGCTCACTCCACGCTAAGCGAAGAGCGGCGAGGATTCACCCACCTTTGACTCGGATGACACTTAGGCCTCCACTCGCTGAAGGTCTCGGGGATTTCCTGGGACTGCTCCGTACCTCGGGCGGAGTAGCTCGATGCCCTGAGGTACTGCGGTGGCTTATCAGATTCCCAACGGCTGTGTCTAGTAGGCGGCGGAGAAGTCCTTTCGCTTCCTTCACTTCGTCGAATCACTGCACACACTCTCTGAATTTTCGCTACCTCACTTGCTGCTCGCTCACGTCCGACTCTCACGGCTAGCCAGCACCAACTGCCGCGCATTGCCGCGCGAGCTCGCCTCCACCGCTCAGCCGGGCCGCCGTCCGGCTAGGGGGGGGGGGGGGAAGCCAATCAGGCCCGGCCGGCCTCGCTACTCCGCAGCAAAGCAGCGGCGAGCTCCGCCGCCACTGACTCTCTCTCCCACCTCTGCCTCCAAGGCTACTCTACCTCGCGCGCTCTCGCAGCGACTCCACTATCTCCATTTCACTCGCTCCTATGGCTCTAATGACACCTAATGATACAAAATAATAAATTAAATATTTATTCAGAAATATCTTGTTTATTCAAATAATTTGTTTCCTTTTATCTTGTTATTCTTTTATATGTATATAAAAAAAAAGAAATATAAAATAAGGATATATACAAATATTGCCAATATATTGGCCATAAATGGGTAATATTTTGCGATCGGTTCTTGGAGACACATTGGCAAATCCATTGGCGACATTTTGGAAAGTGAGCAAAACCGTAATTACCCCAAGATTTTTCCAAAGCCTTTTCGCACGTATTTGCCAAATGTTGGATATACGTATGGCCAAGGTATTGGCAAAATTTCTCCAGTAGGATCAATTTTTACGCGGGCTGCAATGCTTATAATTTTCTAGCTGAAGGGATGCAGAAGTGTCAAGGTCAGAAAAGTATCCAGTTGCGTTCGGTACATGCGGGAGCATCGAAGGAGGTAGTGCTGATGAAGCGCTACTCTAATCGCGAAACCGCTCTTACTGCCTGCAGGCCCCGACTTACAGGGTACTACGCTAACACTCTAACCACTAAGCCATCGCAACGTTTGAGTAGGCAAATATTTTTATAACAAAACCTTTTAATTTAAATAAATCATTTGCTATTATTATTAAATAACAATAGTAATTTATTTATTTCCTTTAAAAATTATTTTTCAGTTGCATAAATCATTCCTTTTTAATTTTTTATCAGTAAATATAAATATGAATGTTTTAGATATAAATGTATAATTCGCAGCCAAGATTTGATTTCCTACTCATGATCTGACTTATTTTCCCTGCCTAATACTATCCAGTATTTCTATACATACATCTATGTATTAAATTTTACTGCGATGGATTTTTCAGTGTAAGTTTTCAATAGGTAGAGATTTACTTTTTAATAAGGTCGTTTATTAAGAAAATAAAAAGAAATTATTTCTTAATTAAATACATTTCAGTTATTATTATGAAATAAAAATATTAATAATTTAGTCAATATAATATAAAATAATAAAAATTCTAAAAATATTTTTAAATATGAGTTAGTCTTTATCTAAGTATCTTACGGATTAAGCCAACCTTTTTTTGTTTACTTTAATTTTCACTTATAAGCTAGTGAAAACTATGTTGACTATGTACACTAAATTTAATTAATTATCATACGAAAAATATATGTGATTTGTTATTCTTATTTTTCCCTTGCATTAAATATACGGGCACCTGTTGCCCCCTACCACCTTCCGCGCTGTGAATCAGCCACCTTTAACCGGGGACACCTGCTTATTTTCGCATTCTTTCTCTCAAACAATTGTCATTCCTTTTTGGTTATAATTCAAACGACAGTGGGAGTTTAGTATTCGCCGCAATAACGAGCTCGGTACCTGATTTTCTTCTAGGTTTTAACTTCCTTTTAAGAGGTTTCTATATAGTTTTAAGTAATCTATTTAGTTTTTCTTCAAATTTATCAGCACTGGCTCCGTGTTTAATAAAAATATATAATAAAAATCGAATTTGTTGCTTAAGCACCCGGGCTCGTTCGCGTGTCAGAAAAGCGTCTCTGTGTCGCGTGTAACGCTCCGTCGCTGTGCGCCGTGTTGCTAAGCAACGCACACAAAGAAGCGTCTCTGTGTCGGGCGTTGCACTCTGTCGTTGTGCGCTGTATTCCTAAGCTATGCACACAGAGAAACGGCTTTCTGCGCAACGTGCCCAAGCAGTAGCTTAGTAACCATTTACACTAAAACCAATTATTATCGACAAATGTTCTAAGCCTGGATAATAGTTTTTTACACATTGTAAAGTAGTATATGGTAGTGCATGCGATGTATCGATTATCGTTCCCTGGAACTTTGGAAACGCTGCTACGACAAGATTTATTATAACATCAAAATCTTTTTTTTTTTATTTATAAATTTTGTAAATTGAAAGAGGAAATATTATTAGAATACTTCTATTACAATTACTTCATCTGGTAATGAATATTTACTATAAGAAATCTAGGAAAATTTATAATCCAAGATGGTAAAATTGTGAATATCATGTCAGTCTGTGGTAAAAAATAGTAATTTGTATCTTTTTTTTTCTCAGTGTATCGGAGCTTACACAGGTCATGAAAAAAGATACAAAATGCAATCTTGGAAGTTCGCTTAAGTTCATTAGCATCTTAAATACTAATATTTCCGGTCAATCACACACCGAGTAGTAGTAGTAGTAAATATAGAGTGTGAGAATAATTGGATATATTATTTCTTCGCCGTGCATAAAAATTAAAAAATTTAATTTTCAAAGTCTCTAGGTGGGCAAAAATAACTGCATGATATTATATACATCAGTTTCACACGCTATTTTATAGGACCGAAAAGTGGTTTTAAGTTGCCATTTTGAGGTTAGAATGCTATAATATTGATTTTCAAAATCCAACATGTTTGATAAAAATTAATAATAATAATAAATGCATGTCTTTTCTAGAACATCAATAACAAATAATATGATAATAATAATAATAAATCTGAGAAAAAAAATGCATAATTGAATCGTTAAAAAATCATAAACTGCCGCTGTAGAGTAATGAGTGGGATGTTCATCGAACAATAATTCTTGTCGATGCTTCATCCCAGGTAATGTATTCGCAATCCTAATTAAAGCGGTCGTTCGTTGGCGCGATATGCAATTTCTGAGAGTGCACCACCGATCGCGTGCACGCCTGCTCCATTTTTTTCTTCGCGCCTCGCGCACGAGGATTTGACGTAGATCGGTACTCGGCACGCATCACACACCGCTCCGGTAGCCAGGATTGTTTCTCTGCACTGTCTAGCTTTATTAATAAACAGTTCAGTCAGACATATACTATATTTCAGCGTACACACTTTAAAAATTCTACTTCTAATTTTTGCCTTAAATTAAAATTAAAATATGAAAATATTCACACTAAATCAACTGGAGGGAAATAGAATGGAAATTAACTCTAGAATAGGAAAGTACTCTTTAATATTCTACTCTACATTAGAGTAAAATTAAATCACTCTATTGATGCAGAGTTAAATTTTGACTCAACAAGAGTTAAATGAGTGGTTTCATTATAAACTACAGGAGAAATTTGATTACAACCGTTTTAGTATGTTACTAAAAAACGACATGCTTTGTTAAAAGAGTCATTTCTAGTTAAACGACGCTAAATTTTAAAAGGCTTGGGTATGTATTCCGGAAGCTACTCTCTTAAATTTTTAGAGTGACCGAATCACTCTAAGACGTGCGAATCACAAATAGTGCGATTTCCACTCTAAAAAAGTGATTGCAATCGCTCTATTACATTTAATTTTCAACTGTAGAGTGAATTTGGTTCCCTCCGGTTCTACAGAATGGTTCATTCACTCTAAGCACATAGTTTTTTTCTCCGTGATAGAGTAAACCACTCAGAAGAGTGGAAAATTAGAATAAAAGTAAAAATTCCATCTACGTAAGAAAGTGAAACCTTCACTCCGCTAATGAAAAACAATCCAAACATTATCTGAACTATATATTGCTGCAGCTAAGAATAAATTAGAATATTAGACAGAACGGAACAGTTGATGTTATACTTTATCAAGAAAAAATATGTTCACCTAAAAAAATAGAATAGTCACTCTAAAAAAGAGTACTATCAAGTGACCTTAGTTTTAAAAATTTTTTTTGTTTTGCTCTACCTAAGAATAATAATTGTCTCTATGTTAGAGAGACGTTTTGCTGGCATACAGTTAAAATAATATTAAAATTATTTATTTGATTATTTTTTTTTGAAATATTGTAAACGAGAGAAACCAAAGGAATGTCTAAAATATATTTAGATACTGCGAGACCGACATTGTTTTGATATGCGCATCGCCGTGCAAGCCCTATCTGCATGCGCGCGCGTGTGCATGTGCGTCGTTGTACTCTAAATATTGTAATATTCTGTTTAATTGGAGTGAAATTTTCAATTTCTTAGAGTAGATTTAGTGCCAACACTTCGCTCCCAGAAGAATGAAGGGTCCACTCGATGATAGTGCGACAGTTCACTCTAAGCCTTAATATACCATTTCGACTTTTTTTGGAGTGAGAATTGAATCTATTGAAGTAATTCTCACTCTTAAAATTAGTAGATTAAAAAAAATTAAATTTTCTAAATATTCTGTTATTTTTTAAATAAGCAATTTTATAACTAATGTATGGCATTATGATTCACTGCATTTCCTCGAAATAGTTTAAGTTAAATTCAATATTGTAACAGATATTTTCGATGCAGTATGCAGTATGCATGCAATAATTTTAAAATTCAACTTTACGCCCGCGAAACGAAGCGTAAAGTAGTACTTTACGCCTACTGCATCAAAAAATAATGTTTGCAACTCGAGCGTAAAACTTACACCCTTACGTGCTATGCGCGACACTCGGGCCGGCTTCGCCGGCCCTTGTGCGTGACGGACACGTGCGGGCGTAAAGATCCACTTTACGTTCTTGTGACGAAAACTACTATTAGAGCTTTTCGACGCTGAATTCAAAACTAAATTTAATGCAAAAACTGCGTTGCAAATATGTACGTTAAATTCTCCTAATTTAAGAAAGTGAAATATCACTCAAATACATTTATAATCACTTATTTCACATTTGACAAAACATAAATAAATAAATAAAATAAGACATTTGACAAATTCACTTATTTAAATGAAACTTTATTGATTCAACTTTACGCGAGCGGAGAGCGAGAACTTAATGAAGTGCGTGGCGGGCATTAAATCATTAAGAAAAGAATGATTCGCGAGCGCAACCGCGTGCTTGCAAATGGTATTGCAACGTCGGGACAGGGTGTGTCCAATTTCGCAGAGACCCGAAGTGTGAGCTCGTCGCTCGGTAATTAACTTCGGGCCTAAAGGACGAAAGTCATTCGCGTCATCAGCGTCGCTGAACACTGTACTGGGTGCAACCCGCAGTCCGGACGAAACCACCCGGTCATTACGTATGCACAAATAGCGCTGATCCTTATCAACCGCCCCGTGCGTACGACTTATATCCGCCTCGGCTTTTCCCGCGAGTTCCGTGTACAAAACTTATTTGCGCGCCTTATCACTGTTAATATATCGAGTACTGTATATCTCTCTCGCTCCCACTTTCCCTCTTTCATGCTCGGGAAATAACATTATCTCGAACTACCTTTGCAACTGGCTGCAGAGTTATAAGCTCTGTTGAAGACGTTAAATTTCATTTTATTTGAAATAAACAACTCATTAATTGTGTTTCTGTATTATAGTTGATGACGTTTTAAAATATAATGAATTTGCATTTTTCAACCACATTTTTCTAATAAAATAATGTTTGCAGAATTGTAACGATCACCATAGTACTAACGAAAACTCTTGACAACTAACAAAATACAGCGCGCTTAGCGCACTCTTTACATTTTCCTTCTCGCGTAAAAATTATAAATGGAGCCAACATATTGGCAATATGTTGTTACATTATTCATGCACTACATTGATGATATATTGGCAAAAGTATGTCCAATATATAGCAAATATTGCATTAAGAGAACATTAGAAAAATTTTGCCCATACTATTACAAATATTTCTTGAATTAAATTAGCTATATGGGTGCAATAGCGCTGCAGAATGATACATCTATAAATTTTTTTAAATTTATTTGGATTTTTTGCTTAGCATACTACTAAAAATATGATTAAAGTTTTTAATACTTTGACATAATTTTTTAAAACCCTTTTTTACCGCATTTGAGAAGATCATATTTTGATTATTTTTTTATAAATTGAATTATAAGTTCTTATAAGTTTGGCACAACTTTGAAAAAGATTTAAATTTTGGCAGAAGCTTATCGAACTTTTTATAAACTAAAGAAATAAATATTTAAATTTTTATTTAAAATTAAATCTACAAGAAGATTTCAGTTGAATTTTCTTAAATTTAGCTATTTGTTTTGTTGCCTCTCTTTCTTGATCTTCACTTTCTTTTATCCTTTCGCTTATCTTCAGCTTTCTTTCTTTTTGCTCCTTATTGCTTTACAATCGATGTCTACACGTTCTGCCGCTTCTTTTGCTTTTATCCTTTCTTGCTCTTCTGCTTTTTTTCGTTTTCTGCATGATCTACTCTCTAAAGTTGAATTAGTGGAAATTCCACTAATTTTTTTAGTGAACAGATTTTTCACAAATTAATTAGTAAAATCCACTAATCAATTAGTGAAAACCACTAATCCCCGTGTAGAAATTGGATAAAAAAATCTCCCAGGATACGGACTAGGATTCCCTACTTACCCAACATTTCCCTGGTTTGTTCCATAGGGCACATATATAAGAAACTGACGAAATCCGACGAGGATCCAGCAAGTTTTCCCTACTGTTTCCCTGATACCTGACAAATCCCTGCCTTTTTCTACACGGGTCAATTAGTAAAACCCACTATGAATTAGTACAATTTCACTAATTGAAATAGTAAGAAAGTGTTCTACTATTTAATTAGTAAAAACCACTTTTAAATTAGTGGAAAATATTACGATAGTGCGCGTGCGTAGACTGGGGCCTAACTTTTCCTGACAGTGACGACTCCGCGAGGCTTCCGTTTCTTCATGCGCTGTCGTTAGTAAGTGCTACGTGGCAGTAATTATTTTCTGGAAACTTCATCATCACACAACAAAAGGTATGTATAAAATTATATTATTATTATTATTTTTAAAAACAATGTATGCTGACATATGTAGACATACGTAGACATATATATGTATATATATGTACAGACATATATATGAATAAGAAAAAAGAGTTGTTTAAAATTATTACAATCTCACTTGAAACTTTTTGTATAAAATCTTGAATAAATATAATAACTATAAATGTTTTTTTTTTCTATGATTTTTGCAATATATTTAATAAGAAAATTAATTAAAAATTATAAATTTTAAAGAAATTTTTAAAAGTTGTGATCGTGCTCTCTCATTGGATAACGGAATATGACGTCACGATCACAAGAATCCTTTATAGCCTCATGAAAATAGCATGGGTGAATATTTTCTATTGAAAAAAAAAACGTCAATGACATAAAAGTAGATTAAAATCATGCTTATCGTCATAATTATATTATATCAGGATATTATATTCTTCTTTTCATTTCTCTGGACTGAAAGACTTTTGAGGCACCGATAATTTTATTTACTAAGCTGCCATCATTCGTTTTACAATGTGCAACTTCATAAATAATGGAAGCAGTTATTCGGCCATATCTTAACTCAAACCACAAAGGATTGTCAGTTTGTGTTCTCGTTAACATCTCAAATCATCTTCTAGCTGAAACAGAGAACATCCAAATATTTAATTTAAAAAACTACAGTTTTAGAAGTATAAAATATAACACGTATAAAATATTATAATTAGAATTGTTTAAATATGTCAATAATCATATACTACATCAAGAAATATCTTGGTATCACAGAAATTACTTTAACGAATACATATTATTTTAATTACAATATAATATAATTATAACAACAGTCAGGTAAACAAGATATTTCTGTTATTATAATGATAATATTTTGTAATATTACTATTTTTATTTTTCATATTACTATAAGACTAATAGAAATATTTGTTGATACAAAATATTAAGGTTATGTAACTTAAAATTTAATAGAAACTTTTGAAATTATATTTGTAAACTTATAAATAATAAATCTTATAGCAGGCTTAAAATATACTTACATTAAAATGATCTTCACAGCAAAAAAAGTGTGAATTTGTTGGCTTGTCCAAACGACGCGCAAGATCAAACGAAATTTTTCGTTTCTTCTTGTCTTTAGGAACATTAATAAATACCTTATGAGGTGTTTTTGTAGTACTATTATTACACAATGTTACAAAACATTTTTTATACCCCATAGGAAGCTTTGGAAAAACATTTTCTGTCATATTATTATTCATTTTTAATTAAAATATATGTGCGTTGTATGTATATACTATACGCCTGAATCGGAGATTTGTGATCATGACGTCACATACTGCCAGCTGGTAGCATCGGTCGTTTGAGCGCGTTTTTGGTAACATTCAAATTTAGGCTTTTAAAATTTGATTTTTACAAGGAAATATGCTCTTTTTTTCACTTGAAAAGAAAATTACTATTAAAATTAGCATTAAACTTTTATATAACGGTGTTATCAAAAATCACTAAAACAACTCTATTCTAACCTATATTAATGTTGTTACTTTTTTCAGATTTTCTCCATTAGTATATTATTATTTCATTGGATAGAAAACAGGAATTATGTCAATAAAAGGATTGAACTCCGAAGGATTAAAAAATTATCTGAAGGAAAGCTTCTCCATTGATGAGCAGACCCTTATAATATAAATAATGTTAACTTAGGAGAACATAGCAGCAACGGTAGCAGTAGCGCGACAGAATAACACGATTAAAAAATTTTCCTGTTTATAAAAGAAAGTTTTAATAAACTGTTTTATAATACATATAAAATCAGTATATTTTTTTTTGTTTTTTACTAATTGAATTAGTGGATTCCCCAATTTAAAAAAAATTCATTTCACTAATTTATTAGTAGTTTTCACTATTTTAATAGTGCATATATTTACTATTTCAATTAGTAGATTTTATTCACTATTTCAAATAGTAGTTTTCCACTAATTCATAGTGGAACAATTTTCGCAATTCTAATTAGTGCATAGTCACAATAAATTTGTGGTTTTCCACTAAATCAACTTTAGAGAGTACCATTTCTTTTTCTTTTATTCTTTCTTATTCTTTTGCTCCGTCGGCGGCGGCGATTTCGCCGTGACGTTCCCACAGCCAACTCTGCTGGTTGAGGTTCCGCAAAGAGGCGACTCTCCGCAGCTGTAAATGGCGGCAAGCCTTCGAACTCCCTCTGAAGGTCTGCAGGGAGCGGAATCTCTATCCATGTAGGCTCTCCCTCCTCTCCGTCGGCTCTATCTTTCGGGCTTCATCTTCTCCGGCTCTACTCGTAGAGCTCTCCATGGGAGCTGGCTCTTGGGGGTTTAGAGCCGCTTCTACCACTGGAGCCTCTTCCACTTCCATAGACTCCACTAGTCTCTCCTCTTGGCTTACCGCACCGCTGTTCTGCGGTAATGGGATTTCTGGTAGCTGGCTGACTAGCATTGGCTCAATTCTCTCTACACTGAGCGGCAAGGTAAGTGCCGGAGCTGTCCCTTCGGTCCTCATATCTTCTTCGATGAGCGCATCGAGGGTCGTGGAAGCACTCGTTCGCACTCCTGGTGCGCTATCCGGCTCGGTTGGGCGCCGTTCTTCCTCTGGCTCAACTTCCTTCAGAATCACTACGACCGGCCACTCGAAAGCGGCCTTCGCGGCGTTGGCGACTGACCTCTTAGCCCAGCTTTTAGGCTCCGCTTTGTCGTCCAGGCTATCTTTAGTATTTTCGCCGTCCGAGTGAGCCAAATCAATCAATTCCGCCGTCGCCGGAGCGACGGCTGGGCTGATTTCTTTGGCTTCACCTCCGTCCGGCAGGCTACGATGGGCCGGGACGCTGTCTTCTCCTCCGAACTCCATACTCGACTTAACCTCTGGCTCGAACCCACACCCTAAAACAACGACTCAATTAAAACTACGTCTCAACACTCTACCTAATTATTACTCATTCACTCTTCTCATTCTCTCGCACTTACACTCACTCCGCGAGGAGACACGTATCTCTTAAGTTCCGCAACCGGAACCTTTAAGATTCGTCTCTCCTTTCCTTCGATGCTCTCTAAGACATACACGGTCGGAAATTTAATCTCAACGATCTTATAAGGGCCCTCATAACGCGGCGCTAGTTTTGCCGAAAAGGCCTTAGGCGCGCTGAAGAGAAAATGCATTTTCCGCATCACCTCATCTCCAACGGCGAATCGAACGTCCCTTCGCCTGCGAATATACGCCACCTCTTGTCTTTTATGCGCCTCATCAATAAACTTTCCTACCATGTCTCTAATAACTTCCAAGCGCTTCATCCGTTCTTCCCAAGCTCCAGGCTCTATCCTCTGTACTCCACTCTTCTTTTCTACCTCACGACGCAAACTTTTCACCGGCCGCGGGTGTCGCCCGTAATTTAAAAATGCGGGCGACACCTTTATAGACGATTACACAGCCGTATTCATGGCGTGTCGGAACTCGTGCACATGCGTGTCCCAGGAGCGGTGATCGCACTTTACAAAAGTCGCAATCATTGTTTTCAAAGTGCGATTGCTACGCTCTACCGGGTTCGCCTGCGGCCAATAAGGCGGCGATGTGATGTGTTTAACGCCGTACTCCTCGAGCACCTTCTTTAGAAGTTTATTGTCAAACTCTTTCCCATTATCACTGAAGAAGTATTCGGGAGTCTCCCAGCGAAAAATCACCAGCTCTTCGAGAGCTCTCGCCATCGACTTGCCGTCCGCCTTACGTAAGGGTTTCACCTCGACCCAACGCGAAAACAAGTCCTGAAAAACGAGTAGGTACTTATTTCCGCTCTTGCTTCGAGGGAACTCCACCACGTCAGCGGCGACTACCACCCACGGCCTCTCCATTACTCTTTTCCCCATTAACCCCTGCGCTCCACTCTGTAACACCTTATACCGTTGACACTCGTCACACGCCCTCACGTACTCTACTACATCATGATAGAAGCCCCTCCAGTAATACTCTCGAGCCACTCTTTCGTAAGTCTTATCGACTCCGAGGTGGCCTGCCGAGGGTATGGAGTGAGCTTCTCTCAACACTCTTTCTCTCTCACTCTCGGGCACCACTAACCTCCACCGTTCGTCGCGATCTTCCACTGGGTCTAACAGTGGATCTCGCCGAAACTGGTATATCCTTCCGTCTTCTACTCTCCACCCTAAATATTTTAAGGCGCGCGCACGATTTCATCACGAAGTCGCGCGTATTCGGGGTTACTAACCTCCAAAAACGCTGCCGCTTCCCCCTCCTCTGGCTCAAACATGCGCGACAGCGCATCGGGGAAGTGGTGCAGCGCGCCCTTCCTGTGCACTACCTCGAACTCCCACTGCTGCAGTTGCAGTGCCCATCTCGCCAATCGCCCGGTCGGCTCCTTCAGGTCCTTAAGCCATCAAAGGGAGCTGTGATCGGTGATTACGCGAAAGTGATACCCCTCCTGGTATGGCCGGAATTTGAGGACAGCCCACACGACCGCGAGGCACTCTTTCTCTGTAGTCAAGTAGTTGCGCTCTGCGGGCGTAAGAACGCGACTCGCATATACGATTGGGTGTTCGCCGTCGTCAAATTCTTGCGTCAAAACAGCGCCGATAGCAAAATTGCTCGCGTCTGTTTGCACCTCAAACTGCCTCTTGAAATCGGGCCTCGCGAGCACGGGGGCTTGCGTCAGCGCCTTTTTCAATGACTCAAATGCCTCCTCTTGCTCTTCGCTCCACTCCCACACTCTGTCCTTCTGTATGAGGCGCACAAGCGGGATTTTCATCCCCGCGTCGCCCTTATTGAAGCGCGCGTACCATCCTACCATACCTAAGAAACGCCTCAATTTTTTGACATTCCTCGGGGCATATATCCGTTTTGTTTAACGTGCGACACCTGCCTTGTGGCTTATTCACACGGCCTCCCTAGAGGCGTCGGGAATGGGATACGCCCATATCTTCGTGCAGATCGTACAAGACGACTGCTTCAAATTTCTCACTCTGTGGTTTCCAGGCACAGCGATCCTCTTTGTTGGAGGCGAGGCCCTTCTAAAGCCTCTACCCGCTCTGCAGGCGGGATGCCCGAGTTGTGCACCGCAACTCACACGTCGAGACCGAAGTCTCTAGCCCGCATATGGGCTTAACCACTGCCACTACGAGGCCGACCTCAATTGACCCGGACGGGGCAGCGCCCCGCGGGCGCCGGGTCTCCCATAGTACCTATTTATGCTCTAGGTACGAGTGCGAGACAAAAATTGCCTCTCCCAACTTCAGGACCTTCCTGGTCTGTCCCCCGGTTCGGTATCACCGCTTAGCTGGGGCCGGGGGCTTGCTACACCCCGGGGATGTGCCGTGGCACAGAGCCCCCCTTGCGGTCATACATTCGAAATTACCACTCAGCTTTTATTCACCCTGAGGGCGTCAGTCATTCAGTAGACACATACACTCCACCTGGCCTAGGCCAGTCTACTGCCGGTAACTTACCGGCAAGAGCGTGACCGCCTTCCAAGGTTGCCGTTCCGACGACCCACACACCAGTCGGAGGCCCCGTCCATAGCTTCTCGACTACTAAGCCATGCCCCACACATTCATACAGGTGGGCAGCTAAGGCGAGTGCGGACCTCGACTACCCTCCACAAATCTACTTTTAAATACAAATCAACTACATTCATACCTCACACGCTGGGCACGACCTTTCGTCTTACGCTATCCCGGTGCCCCCAGTCGATGTGAGGTATCGCCTTACTAGGGCCGAGGCCGACCATCACTCCCACATTAAGGCATTGGTCAAACCGGCGCTTCGACAGAGTAGGGTCGCCATCTCCCCAGGGGACGGACCCCGTCTGCTCCAACGCTTCGGGTCCGCGGGGCCGCTGATATCCCCGAAGCATCCCAGTGATCGCACAGCCACCTCTTTTATGCAACACCTATTTAACCCTCATCATACTTTCAATACATCCATCACTTTCATTACAACGCTTCTTTTATCTACATTCAAGGACAAACTTTCATTTATACGCCACTACAAGCCAATACAACACTTCATCTACATACAATCTTCAACACATTTACACTTTGTCCCTTTTTCATTCACAGTTGTCCCAACAACACAAACATACTACATGGCTGCGCGGGAACACCTTGAGTCACCTAGACGCCCCCTGCGGGGCATTCCTCGGGGCAGGATAGTTTAACACTGGAGCTATCCGCTCGGGGTCAGGCCGAAGGCCTTCCTCATTGAGCAGATAGCCCAAGTAAGTGAGCCTCCGCACACAAAATTCACTCTTCTCCTCATTGATCACTAAACCCGTGTCCCTCATGCGCACTAATACTCTCTCTAATATCTTGAGATGCTATTCGAAAGTCTCTGTCACGATTATGGCGTCATCGAAGTAAATGACTACTTCGTCTTCCCATTCGGGGCCGAAAGGTGCATCCATTAATCGCTGCAGAGTCTTTCCAGCATTCATCAAGCCGAAAGGCATCCGCTTGAAATGAAAAAGGCCAACGCCCGGCACGGCAAAAGCCCTGTATTTTCAGCTGCCTTTTTCCATCATTATCTGAAAATAGGCCTGCTTGAGGTCTATTTTCGTGATGTAACGGGCCTTCCGCAATAAATCCAGGACGGTGTCCATGTTTCGCGGAGGATACGGTTTGGTTACTTTATTAACCGGACGGTAATCCACGCAGAAACGCCACCCGCCGCTAGACTTCTTAACGAGGACCAGCGCGCAGCACCAGTCACTCGCCGAACGCTCGATTATCCCTTTTCGCTCCATTTTCTCTACCTCCTTCCGCGCCACCTCGAGCATCGCCGGGGACATGCGCCGGTAGCGCTCTCGCACTGGCGGCGCGCCCTGGACGTCAATCTGATGTTCAATCAGAGTCGTCAGGCCCGTCCCCGGCGGCTTCTCACTCAATATTCGCTTTACCAACGCGTCCACCTTCGCTCTCTGCTCCTCGGTAATGGCGGAAATTCCAGCGCATTCGGCGCGAATTCCCGCCTGCTCACTATCTCCGCCTCTCGACTCAAAAGGTACCCACTTTCTACCTCGCAATCGCCATACGCGCTCGCCTAAACTCACGTCGCAATTAAATAGACGACAAAAATCCATACCCAAGAGGAGATCGTGCCCTAAGTGTTTGACTGCGTGCAAAGGGAGAGTTTCTACCTCGCCCTGCACCTCAACAGTCAAATTCAACACTCCGAGCACTCTCTCTGCACGCCGGGTGACGGTAAGGATTTCTAAATCCGTCTGAGCGAGGCGATCCTTAAATCGCTCAGCGATCCTTATACCCGCAAGACTTAAAGTCGCGCCAGCGTCGAAGAGCGCGTCGTAAGTTTCGCCTGCTAGCTTCACTTTAATAAAACAGCAATTATCGCTGGTGATAGCTTCAGCCTGCGGCTCCGACTCATTGCGCCGTTTCCTCTCGTCTTCAAACTCTCTACGCCACCGATTCCTTACGCGTCGCTTTTTAGTCGCGCACGACGGCTCGCTGCGCTTAAGCGCATTATAGCGGCGCGCGCGCCGTCGGCGTCTAACCAATTCGCGAAGCCTTGCGACAAGCTCTCTTCAGCCTCAGGCGGCCTATAACGGCCTGAACAGAATCCTGTCCAACTCTTCCCCTTGCCTCTCTAACTCTAATCTCCTCGCCTCTTTCTCCTCGGCGCTCGGTACCCGGGGACATACATTTACTGCCTGTCCCCGGCCTTCGAGTTTCCCTGTAGGAAAAAGTGGCTGCAGCGATCACATTCGCGCACCAAGACCCCTCTCGCTCCACAACCTTGGCACGAAATTTCAGAGCGCGGAGGTTGTCGTCCGCGTCTCGGGCAATTTCACGAGATGTGCCCTCGTTGCTGACACACAAAGCATTCGATATCCGGGCACTCCGCCGCTCGATGCCCAACGGCATGGCAGGTGAAGCATGGCCCTACGAATGGCATGCGTGGGATTCCGGCAGCGACTGGTCGCGGGCTCCATTGGCTGTACGGTATGCGCGGAACAGTCCCCGCCGCATTGCTATTCGGCCATCTATTGCCCGCGCCTCGGTCGCGCACTTGTTCTCCCCACGAGTTCCTTTGCTCACTCCTATCGCTCTCTATTCTATTCCTTGGCGGCGTCCTGCCCGCCCCCTGACCTCGACTGGCCGGCCGCTCTCGCCTTTGGTCGCTCGTCGCGTGCACGCAAGCAGGCTCTACGGCTCGCTTCTCGGGCGACTTAGGCGATACAGCAGCTGCCTCGTCACTTTTACTCTCTGAACCTTTTTTCGCTCGCCTACCACGAGTGCTCTTTTTCTTAGCGCTACCCGCATTCTCCTTTTTCACCTTCTCTTCGCTACTTTCCTCCTCGACCTCAGCAACCTCTCGCTCCACCGCAGCCGCCTTGGCGCGAGAACTGGGCGCTTTTACGTACGCGGCCCCCGGGACATACATCTTCTCCGGCGGGGGAGGCGGCGCGTAGCGGCTATCCAGTTCCTTTTGTCTCTCCCACCTCCGGCCCAACCTTTTGATGTCCTGAAGGGACTCGATTATTTTGTCGGACATCGCTCTCCAATATTCCGGCAAGAGGTTGCGGTACGCTAACTCTACAATCGCGTCATCGGTCGGCGGCCTTTTAAAACGCGAAACGATGTAACGTACGCAAGTCAAGAAGGCCGACACCTTCTCACCCTTACCTTGCGTGCGTTTGCGCAAATCCTCAAGTAAATCCTCTCGATCGTATTCAGGCACGAACTGTGCCCCAAATTCCCACTTAAAATCCTCCAGTGACTCTATTTTTAAACGCGTGGCTTTAAACCATCGCGCCGCTCGCTTGCTTAATACGCATGGAAGTGCGCGGATCGCTTGTTCGTCTGAGAGATTCCCGGCCGCACAATAATCGTGCAAATGCTCTAAGACTTCTACGGGATCCTCATTTTTCTCCTCCCCGGTAAACCGGATTCCCCAGCCCTTGAGCAGTTTTACCGCTCCAGCGCAGTCTGAGTGCGAGCGATTACTTCCATGCGATCTCGGTAACTCTCCTCTGCTGGCTCTATTCCTCAGCCTCCTTGCGTCGCGATCCTCACTACTATTACTCTCTACCTGGCATACTCTATCTAACTCTCGTTGTCTCCTCTGAACTCTAATCGCTTCCTCGTCGCCGCGCCTAGTCAGGCAGGCAACGAGAGGCTCTCGCGCCGCCTTCGCTGAAGGATGTCGCGCTCGGTAAGTAGCGCTTACCTTCTCAGCCAGCCGGGGCCGCGCCTGTCCTTCGGGATGTGTCTCGCGTGACTGTACCACCTCCGCGTACGACCTTTCCGTACGCGGGGTTCCAATTCTCCCGAACCGAGAAGGCGCAATCCTTACTCGCGGCATCTCCTCTGGCGTAGGCGCCCGCTCAAACGCGTTTCCGGCGCGTGCAAGGCACCTCCGTCCACTCACTCTGTCCGCGCGTAATCGCAGCGGGCTCCGACTCTACTTCCGCGGTTCTCTTTCGCACCTCCCGGGGAGATCGGTCGCTCGCGACCGTGCGATTGAGGAGGCGAGCTGCGGGGGTATAGTACTGTTGTGCACTCGTTGATCCCGCATTCGAAGAGACTCCCTCGCGCTCTGCCTCCACCTCGCTCTCCCCACTCGAACTCTCATCGCCACTCTGGGGCAACGGTACTCGACTCGCTTCGTCGTTCGGCAACGCTTTCGGCTACGATATACCGTGACGGCGGTTTAGCGGGAGTCTGTTCCTCCGTTCTACTATTTCCGGAGCGCGTTCCTCGCACCATTCGAGCGGAAAAATACTCGAAATTGTCCGTCCTCGCGATCAGCTTCGCTAATCGCGAGGTCAGGACAATGCTGTGTGAGTGCTCCGGCACTACTCCGTAACACGGCCGATGCGCTGGCGATACCGTAGTTATCGCGCGCGACGAATACGAGCCGGCCGTAGTTACGGCTATTGATACGGTACTCGCCGTCGGCACCATTACTCGCGCTATTTCATATTCAGTCTGCTCGCGCGCATCAGCCGGCTCTTCGCACAGCGAGCTGCGCGGCGCCTCCCCCCTCTGTTCTCTCATCGCCACTTCTTCATTGCGCTCGCCTTCCGCGGCGCTCGTCTCCTCCCTCTCCGACTCCACTATCGCTCTTTCGCTCGGCGCTGTTCCTTTTGGTCGGCCGCAGCGCCTTTTTGCCCGCGCCGCCGATTCAGGTGTCCTTGACACAGGTGGGACAGCGGATGAGTTCGCATTGTCCCACGCGTACCAAAGGACACGAGTGCTGTCGGGCTCATTTTCTATTAGCATCGCGCGAATTAGCCGATCGCGCAATATCTCAGTCTCACCGATGTTCGCGGCTCCTCTGTTCTCTAACTCGAGGCGCAGCTCCTCTAGATTGCATCGGCCGACTTCTCTTTTGAGAATTCGACCATCACGCGAGTTGAGGAGTGCAGCCATAATGTCGTCGTGCTCGCTCATTCTCGCAATTTCTCAAAAATCCCTCGCTTGAAAATAATTTAATAGGTGACCCGCCTTGATTTGTCGGTATTCTTCCTCGCGCCTCCGCGGTTTGTTTATATTCACGGTTGCGCGGCGACCTTCTAAGAATTTCTCGGCTTCGCGTATTCGCCGAAGCGAGGCTTGGAGGTTCTCAGTCGCTGGCTTCTATCGCTTTCCCCCACTCTACCGCTACTCACTCCACCGCGCGCGCTACTCAATACGTCGCGACATGCGTAGAGAAACTTCTCGATGCTCGGCTCTTCTGCGAACTCGTCCGAACAAAAATCTTTTTTAGGCGGGCCCCACGTTGGACGCCAATTTGTGATATGGCCGTTTCTCCCGCAATCTTTAAGACGCTGAGAGCGTACAGCCGCGCACAAAAATTAATTAGCGAACGTTGTCCGCGTAAAATCCCGGCTAGCGCAACTCGAATGCTGCTAACCTCTTCGTAAAAGTCCGGACCTATGCGCCTCTCGAATGCTGCTAACCTCTTCGACGGCGCGGTGCCTTACGGCACCGCCGACTCCACTAACCACACACGAGCGCTTATCTACCGCTTCCTAATTCCTCTGACTCTTGGACCGCGCTTAAAGTCCGAACGGCACCACTCTCACTCCCTCTCATTCGCTCTCTCTCACACTCTTAACGCGCTGCGAGTAGTCGCGGCGGAGAATCCTCGACGCCGCGGCCTCCTGTTCTGATGACACAACCACCATCAAGTGTCTGGCCAATGAACTCTCCATGCGAATAGTCCCGCATGGGCCGACCCATAGAACATCTTCGTCTCACACTTGGATAGACTTAATATTGACGGATGACAACGATACAGTACTGGACTTTGGGAACGAATGGCTGCCACACTTCGGGAGACATCATTTATTATATGTCGCTATTGACATATTTTCGCCAGATCCTGTAAGGGAATCCTTTACTTACAGGGATTTCAATAGCATAAATGCAATTTCTTTGAATGAGATGCTCTCTCGTTGTGATTGGTTGGCCGTAACTTCTCCGGAGGTTGGTCTGGAAGAGGCGTTAGTGGCACTGAACCACAACCTTAGCTGCACTATTAATAGTTTGGCGCCCCTCAAGAGGGTCTTGCCTAAGAAAAGGAGTGCTCCTTGGTTTGGTCCTGAGCTGAGGCGACTTGTAAATAAGCGAGACGCCACTCTAAGGAGATACAAGAGAACATCTCAAGTACCACTCCTTGAGGAGTACCTACAGCTGAGCGAGGTGGTTAAGGCACGCCTTATTGCAGATCGTAGCTCCTATATGCAAAAACATCTTACTGCATCTCTAGATGAGAATAAGAACATCTGGAGGGAGTTGCGTAGCCTTGGCCTCCTCCCGGGGCGAGCGATGGGTGGAACCCACAATTTTAATCCTAACAGCCTGAATGAGTTCTTTTCTGGGGTGTCTTATTCCCCCCTTGAGAGCGCACATACAGCGCTGAACTTCCTAAATTCAGCAAGCGAAGAGGGTTTCATTTTTAAACCTATTAACCTGAATGACGTGATCATTGCGATCTCTCATTTCTCATCGCAAGCAAGGGGGGAGGATGAGATCCCCCAATCTGTTATTGTGAAGGCTCTTCCCACCATAGGAGAGCTTTTAGTGGGAATATTCAATTCGTCCTTTGCCCTGGGAGTTTTTTCCGGAGGCTTGGAAGAGGGCGCGGGTTATAGCGTTGCAAAAGGGCGCAGCTCCGGAGTCACCCTCCGATTTTCGTCCGATTGCACTGCTCTGCTTCCTCTCTAAGGTTCTGGAAAAGATCGCTCATGACCAGATCACGGAGTACCTTAATCAAAATAATTTAATGGACCCCTTCCAGACCGGCTTTCGTAAACATCATAGCACCCAAACAGCACTGGTAAAGTTAACGGATGACGTGCGCATGGCCATCGACAGAAAGAACGTCACCTTTCTTCTGTTGTTTGACTTTAGTAAGGCTTTTGATACCATCTCTCATCCTAAGCTGCTTTGCAAGCTGAAGGATATGGGTTTTTCCAGGGCAGCTCTACTGTGGATTAAATCATATTTAGAAGGCCGCTCCCAGATGGTTCTTTCCAATAAATATGGAAACTCAGAATTTATAGAAACCAATCTGGGAGTTCCACAGGGATCTGTCCTGGGACCCCTATTATTTAGCCTCTATGTCAATGACCTACGTTACGAACTTGACGGACTCACTGTTAGTTACATTTTCTATGCAGACGACCTTCAAATCTATCTTCACACTACCAAAGACAGACTAGCTGAAGGTGTGGCTCTACTATCTCTTGCGGCACAGAAGGTGGCTGAATGGGCATTGCGCTGTGGATTAAAGCTCAACACTGGCAAAACCAAGGCCATCTTCTTTGGTTCCAAGAGGAACGTAAACGACCTAGAGAGTAGATCCTTGCCAGGAGTTGAGCTAAGAGAAGGAGTGTTTATCCCATTCAGTAGCGAAGTTACTAGTCTTGGTGTTGTACTGGACAGCAAATTAACGTGGAAACCGCAAATTGATTCCGTTACCAAAAAGATCAACAAAGCCCTATATAGTTTGCGGTTTATTAGGGATTGCACCAACGAGGAACTCCGTAAGAGATTAGTTGAGTCACTTGTCCAACCACATCTGGACTACTGTGCAGTTTTGTACTCTGACGCAGCCGATGAGCAAAGAATCCGACTTCAGAGGTTAAGCAATTCATGTGTGAGATATGTTTACGGAGTTAGGAGGGATGATCACATCTCACCCTACAGAAGACGCCTGGGGTGGCTCAGAGTCGACTTTCGCAGACTGTACTTTACAGCACTGCTTCTTTATAAAATCATTCGGATGCGAGAGCCAAGCTATCTCGCGAGTCTATTCTCTGCGCATGTCCCCAGATCTTCTGCTAGAGGTGAGCCGCAGGAACTTAATATACCCAGAGTGAGCACGGAAACTGGAGCCAGGACATTCCAAGTCCAAGGAGCACGTCTGTGGAACTCACTTCCCACCCAGATCCGCCACCTGCCATCATTTTTTGCGTTTAAGAGGGTGCTTCGCCAATATTTATTCGGGCTTGACCCTTGACCTCCATTGCTGGTCGGGCTTCATGGCACCGGTATTTTAAAACAAATTATCACAGTGGACTACTTACTTATTTATTTATTTATTAATTCGTGTATATGTACTTATTTATTATTATTTATTTATTATTTATTTATTTATTATTTATTTATTTATTTATTTATTTATTTATTTATTTATTATGTACATGTACTTATTTATTTATTTATTTATTTATGTATATGTACTTATTTATTTATTTGTTTATGTATATATACTTATTTATTTATTTATTTGTACCTGACTGTGATATTTTATATCTAATGACTTAATTTCTAAGTAAGTGAGTAGTATCATGTTTTGAGTGTGATATCTTATCTGTGATATCTGACTATAATTTCTGACTGTGATATCTTATCTATTGAAGTGATGCAATCTGTACAAATTATTTATATTTATAAGTTATTTTATGTAATGTTTTCGTTACTTTATATGATGTAAAATTTTGCCAAATAGGCGAATAAAAGGCTATCTATCTATCTATCTATCTATCTATCCTGTCGCTGTTGCTAAGTGGGCGCGGCGCGATTATTCGCAGCCGCTGCCTCCACTTAATCGCTCTAACTCGCTCTACGCAGAGAAGGGTCACGAAGTCTACTCACCTACTCTCGACGACGTTCCCCATCACTCACTGGGGGTCTCTGGGAGGCTCGAGGTAGCTCGCTGATGCCCGGCGGAGATATCTCGACGCACGGGTAACTGCGGTGGCTGTCAGGCGACCCAGTAGATGACGTCGGGATGATGGCTGAGAAATCTTCTCGTAGATCCTCTCCTTGTCTCGCTCTCCTTGCACTACTTGCTCTTCAATCGCTCTTCACGTCCTATCTGCTCGGCAAGCCAGGCTGAACTGCCGGCGCGCACCGCGCGAACCAGCTCCGCCGCTCGGCCGGGCCGCCGTCCGCCGGGAGGGGAGAACCAATCGGGCCCAACCGGCGACGTTGCTCCGACAGCGAGGCAGCGAATGAGCTCCGCCGCCTCTACCGCCGACTTCCCCTTCTGGCTCCAAAGCTCTCTCTCTCTCTTCCTCTCGCGCTTGCGCGACGACTCCACTATCCCTTCTCCTACTCACTCTCTCGGCTCTAATAATGACATCGTCACACTCTGAAAAATGCCAAAAGTGAAAAAGTGCTTAGAATGTTATTCTGAACACGGATATACTGGTCGTGCCAGTTCATTTTTGACTGAACCGTGTATATTTATGGTGAAATTCCATATAATTACGTATAAGGCGCTTCATAACAATTCTATTAAATTTAACATCATATTTAATAAAAAAAAAAAAGAAAAGAAAATGATATTTTTAATAGCTACTCTATAAAATTTTAAGTAAATTATGTCTGTGTAGATCCAGCAATTTCTACTTACACTCTTAGATTTAAACAAAGACTGATGCATACGAGGGCGGTAGCAAACATGTAATAATATTCTAACTTACACATTATCATACGAATTATTGATATGGCTCCATGTTTCTCTTGATAAAATTGGTTGAGCTTGTATAATCAATTCGTTTTCTTTTGATGCCATATTTTTGCGTAAGTTTGACAGCTGTTTCTCTTCTCTGCGCTTATTTTGTCGGAAGCGTTCAAATTCTTTAAAAGAGCTTTGAATTTTTCCAGATGTTCTCACTTCCAAAGTATCTAACCATTCTTTATCGCCTAATACATAATATAACATTTATTTTTAGGTTGCATTCAAAATAGAAAAAAAATACTTACTTCTCTTTTGCAAAATTTTAGCTTTATGCCAAGAATTACCCCACTTTGCCTGCGTTTCTTTTCCTACAAGAGTATCACTCGTTGAAATAACGCTAATTTCGTTAGTTTGTAACCACAATACTAGCGAGAACATTGCGTTTGCGAGGTTCAGTATAAATAATTGATCATGAATGTAGTTGCAGAGTCAATTGAACATTGAAAGCGCAAATAACCTGGAAGTCAGTACTTAAATTTCTTGAGAATTTCTGTGCGTAAAATAAAATTGACTGCCATCATGAAAAAAAGAAAACGGTCTTTTGAAAACTGTTACCGTGCAACAAAATATCGAATTATACAACAGTTAAAGGAAGATAGTTCTTCAAACTCAACCGATGAATTATCGAATAATTACAGCATTTCTTCAAGCGGCGCAAGTTCGAACAATTATACAAGTGATGCTGATATTGACGGTAAATATTTATTTACTTATTTACCTTATAATACGTTTGAACAATGCACTACTGTGATTAATTAACCGTTTTCAGAGCAAATGTTAAGGTGCGCTACAAATGAAACTGAGGGATCATGCAAAGAGACCACCAATGTCAATAAAAGCGATAACCGCGATTCTGAAGCGTCAGATCAGTCCTTGAAAATTTGAATTTTCGCAAGTTTTTACTAAGACAATTAGGTAAGTCAGTTACTAAAAATTACATACTTTACAAACATTAATTATACTTCATTTATCTTTTTTATAAAAAAATCAGTGCGGTCTAGTGTGCATAAAAAAAGATGATCTTGTTTATCATTGCGTACAAATTTATTTTCTTTATTTTTAACAGATTCTTTTGAAGAAAAATATGATTCGGATACAACGAACGTTGACTGTAGTACATCAAGAGAAGAGGACACCCTAAGTGATACTTCTGAGAGTACCACATCAATAGAAGATTCAGACAAGGACGACGATATAGACGAATATAACAAGTCTTTCTATACTGGTGCTCCGCTTACAGCAGCAGAAAGTGCAATAGCTATTTTCAATATTGCTGTTCCCAATCCATAAGGAAGAATAAAAAAAAAAAGAAATATATCCTTTTTGTGACCGCCTAATTTCCTTAAAAATATGGAAAAACTTCGTCGAAAAAGGGACGAATTGCCGGGAGGCCCGCGTGAGCGAAAAGGATTTATTAACTATCCTCGGGGCCGCACTATTTCTTTTATCTAAGTGAAAGACATCGTCGCATGATTAATTGCGGACGATCTTCCGGGAGGACCGCGTGCACGAGGGTAGTTCCTTTGTATCGTTTTTTGTTTCATTTTTTATTTAGTTGCTATGGAAAGCAATGTTTGGTTCTTTTTTTCTGCGTTGACGGGGCAGTTCGAGTTTCTCTGTCGAAGCGAAAGGTAATTTTGTTTTAACCTGTAATAAATAAATTTATATTGCTGAAATATTGTTGTTTATCTTATTTCTCTTTCCTTTTAATCGCTACGAGAACATTTTGGCGACCGTGACAGGACACTAGAATACATTTGGCTTGCGAAATGAAAAGGAGAAGGAAAGCTGCGACGTCGATTCCCTCTGAGGAACCTCCAGTGAGGCGGCCACGATTACGTTCGTCGAAAGATGCTGCTGATGCCGATCCTGTAGCCAACGTCTCGGCCACGACTTCCCAGCAAAATGTAACATCCCAACAGGGAAACACATCGTCATCTCGCCTACGTAAAATTCCAACAGGGGCTTCAACTGTTGGTCGAAGTTCCTCGACCGCACAACAGCGAGATTCGCTTCCTCTTCATGGACCTCCAACTGTCATTGAGAACCTTCCTGTTGGATCTACCCTTTCACTGTAACATTTACCACCCTCCAGACTACTCGATCATCATAATACTGATTTTGAAACGATAGAGAGCGAGAGGATACAACCATCAGCAGATTCTACACATCGACAAGATCAGGGATCATCAGTGCGACATATGCCTAAGATCATTTCCGACGTAAATATTGATTTAAATCCTCGACTTTTCAATCAAATTCCACTGTTAAATACAACGCGATCTGCTCACTTTCCGATTTCCGACAGTAATGTAGTTAACAGAAATAGCCTTAATAATTCTCGTTTAGAAAATTCTGAAAATTCTGATCAAATTTCACGTTTAGTAAATGCGTTAGAGACAAGTTTTTCTTATTTACGAAATGCCTCGAGTAGCGACGAGAGCATCAGGCGGGCACGTCGCATTAAATTGACTGAAAAATTGCCTTGTTTTTCGGGTGATCCGTTAGAGTGGTCTCGTTTTAAACAAACTTATGATTACTCTACAGAGATTGGAGGTTATTCGGAACGTGAAAATAGTCTTAGATTAATTGAATCTTTAACGGGGGAAGCTCGAGACATTTCGAAGTCCTTATTTGCGTCAGGAAGTTGCGCTCAAGAAATCATGCATTCGTTAGAAGCTCGCTACGGAAATAAACAAGCAATTATAGATCGATTAATTTTAGATATAAAACAACTACCGCATTTAAATTCCGGAAAGATACAGTTACCTGATTTTGCTGCAAAATTAATAAATAATATAAAGGCTTTAAAATCATTAAAGAGTATAGGTTATCTATACAATCCAGATTTCGCAAAACAGATTTTAGAAAAATTACCTACGACAATGTGGCGTGATTTTGGTAAATTCGCGGCTTCACAAAGCGAGGATAAATCAAAACTAGAAATAATTGCAGACTTTATTTCCGAAGAAGTAAAAATAGCTATGAACACAGGAATCTTAAATTTACGTGAGTTACCTTTACAAAAACCAACAGCTGTAGAAAATGTAAAATCTACTCGAAATTTATTACAGAGAGGAGTATTTTCAATTAATTCAGATTACAGCAAAGAAAGTGGAGTAGATAATAAATCTTGCAAATTTTGTCTTAAGGATAATCATTTTATCACAACTTGTAGAGTTTTTGCTCGATCACCAGTCGGAGATCGCTGGAAGTTTGTAAAACAAAAAAAATTATGCTTTAATTGTTTACTTGCAAATCATCTACGTTCAGAATGTAATATAAAAGTAACTTGTTCAATATGTAACCGTAACCATCACAAATTATTACATTTTACAACAGAAAATACTCCTCGTAATTTGCAGAAACATAACAACGATGTACAAAATCCAAATTTTGACTTAGCTTCCGTAAATGATCGTTCGTTTTCAAATAAAGAAAACCCATTATGACTATCCAGTCAGATTTTATTGAAAATATTACCAGTGCAAATTGTTGGCACTAACAATACAAGAGAAATTTTTGCATTATTAGACGAAGGATCTACCGTGACAATTGTAAATCGGCAAATTTTAAAGTACATTAGTACAAAGAGTTCTAAAACAAATGTATCTTTACGGGGGGTAAGCCAAGAATCCCCAATTGCTATAGCTTCTGAAAAGGTTACATTAAAATTAAAATGGCTATGGAAAGCAATGTTTGGTTCTTTTTTTCTGCGTTGACGGGGCAGTTCGAGTTTCTCTGTCGAAGCGAAAGGTAATTTTGTTTTAACCTGTAATAAATAAATTTATATTGCTGAAATATTGTTGTTTATCTTATTTCTCTTTCCTTTTAATCACTACGAGAACAATTGCAATGCGCCATAAAATAACTGGTAGCTTATTATCGAGCATACTATCTTTGATTGAATTGCACTTTATTAAAGCGAACAGATGCATAAAAACTTTATATAAATTTAAAAAATTTTTTGCCAAAATACAATGTCCGCTTATTCGGCACTATTACTGCTCTAAATGTTTTTAAAAAAAACAATTTTTCAATCACTGTAGAGAAACCAGCGATAATTAATTATTTACAGTGTACGCGCGAAAAATTCCGAATTAAATTTTGAAGTTATTTACGATGGCTCAATATACCAGTCGCTGCCTGAAGATTTCCTTCAAAATAATAATACCATTACGTTTACTTGGAATTCTGATGGAGTATCGTTATTCAAATCTTCTAAATTTAATATTCGGCCATTTTATTTAATGATAAACGAGTTACCTTACAAATTACGCGTTTAACAAGAAAATACAATATTGGCTGGATCATGGTTTGGTTCAACCAAACCTTTACCTTGATTACCTGATTGCACTACAGATGTATCTGATCATTTTTCTGAAAAAAATTACATAAAAGGTTATTGTAGACACTTTTTGTCCATTTTCGTGCAAAATATTAGTAATTGCTTAATATTTTGGACAAAAAGTGTCTACAATAACCTTTTATCTGATTTTTTTCTGAAAAGTGATCCGATACATCTGTAGTGCAGCTAATGAAGAGTATTTTAAACCTGGTCCGGTGACATATAAGTTACTTTATTGAGAGAAAAGCTATGGTAAGTGGACAAATAAACAAACATTTTAAATGTTTTTGATGGAACAATACTAGAGGTAAAGAACACTGTTTGGGTCTTAATAATGAATAAATAGCTTAAATTGTGCGAGTAGTTAAAGTGTAAAAAGTTCCAGCAATCAAAAGTGATGAATACAATTGTTATACCTATTAAACTGGAAAGTGTAATTTTTCAATTTAACCCAGGCTGGCCCCCTTAATGAACTAAAATTTCATATTTTTCATAGACTACTCAAAAATCAAACGTACTTTGAAACAGCAGCATATGCTCGAAAAAAAAGACAAATTCTTCCACTGTTAAATTTAAATTAAACGACTTTTACAGTGTAGGCATTATCAAATATTTTGTTACGACTTGTAAGTGTAATTGTTTATCCAAGTGTGTCAAGTGTAGTGTAGATTTTAACCCGCGTAAAAATAAAGAAGTTTGGCATAAGTTTTTTTAAAGTTTAGTTTGGCAAAAGTTTGGGCTAAACTTTTGCAATGAGACGATGCCAAACTTGGATTTTAGGGTTAATATCCCAATGTAAGTTTGGCTTAACTTCTAAAAACTTATTTAAGATCATATTTTAAGTTTACTTTTTTCTCTTGATTATGCCCGCATAAAAAAAAAAATTAAAAAAAAAATATTTTTTACTTCTATCTGGATTCGAACCCACGAACTTCTGCTTTCTAGGCTAACGTTTAGCCATCTGAGCTATTTCATTGTTTTTATTAAATGACTAAATTCCAAATATAACGAAATTTGGAAGGTTAGGTCTAATAATTCTAATGTTTTAACCTTAATCTAATTATTTAACAAAAACAATGAAATAGCTCAGTTGGCTAAACGTTAGCCTAGAAAGCAGAAGTTCGTGTGTTCAAATCTAGATAGAAGTAAAAAATTTTTTTTTTAATTTTTTTTTTATGCGGGCATAATCAAGAGAAAAAAGTAAACTTAAAATATGATCTTAAATAAGTTTTTAGAAGTTAAGCCAAACTTACATTGGGATATTAACCCTAAAATCCAAGTTTGGCATCGTCTCATTGCAAAAGTTTAGCCCAAACTTTTGCCAAACTAAACTTTAAAAAAACTTTTGCCAAACTTTTTTATTTTTACGCGGGAATACTTACGTTATTGTTAATGAATGTATTATTCTTGAAACATTTTTCTGTCAATCTAACAAAACGTATATCCCAAACAATTTTACCTGTGAGGTAGGTGAAAATTTATTACTTGTAAACTTAAGGGATATTTTAGACGTATTATATTATGTATGTACTGATGAATATATTTATGTAATCGAGCGTCCAAATAAATATGAAATGGAGTAGTCCATTTTTTAATTAAATTTATATTTATTTCTGTTGAATTAAAAGAAGTTCGAAAAACTACTGATAAAGTTTAATTTAATAGAAGAAAATCAAATTGTTCTCTTGCGTTTATTGCGACAAAGTATAAAAAATCTTTTTCAAAGTTCTGCCAAACTTATAAGAACTTCTATTTTCTATAATTCAATTTATCGAAAATAATTAAAATATGCACTTTAAAAAAATGTTTTAAAAACTTATGACAAAGTATTAAAAACTTTAATCCTACTTTTATTAGAATGCGAGGCAAAAATGCCAAGTTTGGCATTGTCTCATTGTTAAAGTTTAGCCCAAACTTTAAAAGTACTAAACTTTAAAAAACTTTATCCAAACTTGTTTATTTTTACGCGGGCGTAAACTGCTTATGTTAGCTTACGATAGCTGATTCTGCAACAAATACCTAACAGGGAGATTGATTGATTGATTGAATTTATTTAAGACTACGGGGTACAGCCCCATATAGCCCAGCAATATTGTACAAAAATAATAACAATAATAATAATAACAAAGCGTTGTAAAAACATTACGTAGACTCATGTATATAGTAACATATTAATTTTAACAAATTAGAAGTATCAATTTACTACAACAAATCAATAGGACTAGATTCAGTAAATCTGGTTCACGCAATCTTAACAGTATCTACAGTTACCTGCCTAAGAGACTAGTTAGTACACTGTTATGTGGTAGTGGATTTAGCATTAAGTTTGCATCATGTTCAACCCTAAAACGCCAATGGTCGACCTCCGTTTGTACAAGTTTTTCACGTATTTTTAATTTAAATCTACATAGATGTTTCAAATCAAACGGGATATTCAGATACTGTAAGGAATTTAGGAAACGTGATGCAATCAGATGGAATGAATTATCAAGAGTTTTTGTTCTCGAGACATCTGTCAGTAATGGAGCAGGAGGATAACGTGAGGTAACACGTCTCTGCACAGTAGCATCCCTTAGTTTGAAAAGATTGAAAAGATAAGCTGGTTTTCTAGATGAAATTACAGTGAATGCTAAATTCGCAATGTTATATAACCGCCTATTCTCAACAGTCAGCCATCCAAGAGCCAAGCGATATGGTGTTATAGCGGCTTGCCAAGGAATATAGTCATAAACAAATCGAATACAAGTGTTTAGTAGACGATGTAGTTTTAGATTTTGTTCCTTCGTTAGGTCATGGTATACTGCTGTTGCATAATCAAAATGAGGAAAGATAAGCGATTCTACAAGTCGTTTTCTTAGAGATCGTGAAAGTGCACGCCTGTGAAAACGCAGAGAATAAAGAGCTCCATGTACACGACTAGATATCTGTCTAACATGTTTATCCCAGTTTAATGTGGAGGAGAGTTGCACTCCAAGATCAGACACATGACTAGAGTAGTCTACAGTGACACCATCAATTATCACTGCTGGAAGACTGGAAAAGTCTATATTTGTAATATAAGATTGACTACCTAAAATAATTAACTTAGTCTTATCTGGATTTAGCTTAATCATATTATGTTGTGACCATTTAAAAACACTACATGCATCTTCTGAGAGCTTAATTATGAATTCATATAGTTCACTGGGTAGGCAGTGAAGATAAATACGAGTATCATCAGCATAAATGCCGTGTTTGGTGTGTACTAGACATCGTGGTAGGTCATTAATAAAAATTGCAAAAAGTAAGGGTCCAAGTACGCTCCCTTGAGGAACACCTGCGAAGGTTTCAATAGGTTCAGAGGAGGCACCATTCTCATCACGAACTACTTGTGTTCTGCCTGACAAATAGCTAGCAAACCATTTGATAACTCTGTCAGAGCAGTTTAGTGCACGCAATTTTTGAAGTAATATTTTGTGCGAAACTGTATCAAATGCTTTTGAGAAATCAAATAGTATCAGTGGTGTGACTTTTCTTTGATCAATGCCAATTCTAACCTCCTCCACAAAACCCAACAAGGCAGTTTGAGTTGAGTGTCCCGGTCTAAACCCAGATTGACGAGGATCCAGTAGGTTATTTACATTGAGGTACTCAATCAGCTGCTCATGTATCACCCGTTCAAAGAGTTTAGAGAACTCAGAGAGAATAGCTATAGGGCGTGTGTCCGATGGTGTATTTGGTGGATTTACCTTAGAAAGAGGTATAATTGAGGCTAATTTCCAACAGCTAGGGAAAATGCCTTGCTCCACAGATCTGTTGAAAATCTCAATTAAATATGGTCTGAGAACTGGATACGACAATTTGAGCATTTCGGTTGAGATTGAGTCAGCTCCAGTGCAATTCTTTTGAGTTTTAGACAATGCTCGGTCAATGTCTTCACCTGTTATGGGTTTAAACTCAAAGAGACTCGGTAGCTTACTATTTAGTGGCTGGTTCAGTATCTCATGAATTTCACTCGATCGAGTAGGTTGTGATGCACGAGAGACAGCAGCAAAATGTTGATTTAAAATATCTGAGGAAAAATACTTGAGCGGAGAGGGAGACTTTGGTGCTGTTAAATTCATGCTTCTAAGTATGTTCCAGGTAGATTTTGAATCTGATGTAGAGTTTAATACAGACTCATAATAGGTATTTTTAGCAATATCAATGGTATTCCTAACACAAGCACGTAGTTCAACAAATAATTTCTTGTCTGAACTACGGCCATAACGATGTGCTCTTCGGTATGCCGCATTCCTTTGCCGCATCAAAGCTCGTATATCAGCTGATATCCAGGGTTTATTCTGCGCTCGAATTGTAATAGTTCGTTTAGGTGCATGAGTATCAAAAGTATTACGTACATCAGTAACAACAGTTTCGGTTAAAGACGATAAACTATCAGATTCTAAGGGGGAATGTACTAATCTATTTAAGTTATTACTAGAAATGGGCTCAGCTGGTAAAACCTGCGCTAGTAGTGAATTTAACTCACCATAAAAAGAGTTTAGGTTTATGCTTTTTAGATTTCGAAGAGTAATCCTGTTTGATTTAGCACCTAGTGAAGGAAAATCGTACTCTAGTGAGATGAGATCATGTCCACCTGCTAGTGGACTGTCAGTCTTCTTATATGAGCGAATCAAATCAATATTTGGAACAATAAATAAATCGAGCCAGGTGTGACTTTGAGTACCATTTTCATGAAAAATATGATGAGTAGGTTCAGACGGAACTAGCGCTAAGTTATGCTCAAGAAGAATATTACGGAAATAGTTAGAATCCGGATGATTCCTATGCATGGGTAAATTAAAGTCACCTGTGATAATAAAGTTAGTATAATTCGCTGTTAACCTTGTGTTCATCTCAAATAATTCTTGTGGATATGCTCCATGTGGTCGGCGATAAACAGCTGCCAGTAGAATGCTAGTTGAGCCATTTAAAACTTCAACTATTAAATACTCTGCTTTATTATCAAATTGGTGATTAGAACTAGCTAATATTTTAGATTTATAACAATCGCAAATGTAAATAGCTACTCCTCCACCTTCCTTCCCAATACGATCTTGACGACAAAGGTTATAGCCATCAAGTTTGTAAGCCGTAGTGGGGTCTCCAGGAGTAAGGAAAGTTTCAGTGAGTGCAATAGCATCGTAAGTAGGATTCATTAAAATAAAAGCTTCTAAACTATTAAAATTAGCTGAAATATGATTTATATTACTATGACAACATCGGAAATATCCTCTTGAGTTATAATATTTATTTTGCAGCTGAGCATTAGTATGTTATTGTGTGTGTACTGTATCTCGTTGACGTGGTTGAAGCTTATTTAAATCTTCAACTGAGTACACTGGAATAAGTGGATCCGTATTACTAGTGCGCATACAAACAACTAGATTCCTAACAACTGGATTTAGATAATTCAATGTTTTGGCTTTTGAACTAGCTGCACGAAGTAGATCATAAGTTGGCTTAGGCCAGATAGGATTTATATAGATTCGGCGACTACCACCATATCCAAAAATAATTTGTGCCGTTTTATCCTTTAATAAATGGGCCTGCGATATAACATTGTTTCGCACTGTCTGTGATATAAGTTTTACTATCACAGTTACAAAATCAGTGGATGAAATAGCACTATTCTGCATAACATCAGATGACATAGCTGCCGCATCAGCTGTTCGAGAAGGTGTCCAAAGTCGAATGGCAGAAACAAAATTCAAATTCTGAACATATTCAGTCGCTTCAAATACTTTTCTAACCTCATTCACATAATCATTTGTGCTATTCTTCGGAATACCAGTAATTCGTACCTCGCATGCATCCGAAAGTAATTCCCAATCTTTAATATTTTGCAGAGAGGATTTCACATTATTTAATTCCGTACGGTTTAAGCGATTTTCAGATTCAAGATCTGCAATGCGGGTTGATAAATTTTCTAATCTTTGGCTAACATCATTAACAAACGGATCAAATTTAAGTTTTGACCATGTCTTAAACCATGACGGCATCTTATCACCCATATTAGCAACAGAAAATGAAGAAGAGTTTGGCGCACAGTTAATCTTATGCCTTTGCAAATTCGTCGGGGACGGAGGTGACCGATCGTCAGTTAATCTTTTTCGAGATATTTCTCTTGAAGTGTTTGAAGACACTGGAGTTGAGAGAAGCGACAGTTCTGACTGATTAGCGTTTTCACTATTCCGATTTTTAACAGTAATGGAAGTACCGGATGAATTACAAGTAAACGGTGAATGTGCCCTCATACAGTTTGCACAGCAATGTAATGCTACATTCCATTGCCAAGTACCCTTTAAACACGACGAATGAAAAGTGCTACCACACAACTTGCACTTTTTATAAGACTTGTATCTCGCCTTTATAACAACACTACTTGCAGGGCAAATCCTATCATTCATAATTCACAATTTTGCATAGGTCATAAACATCGCTGCTAGTATAAAAGTTTCTTGAAATCTTAATACAAAACAAATTAAAAGTTATTGCACAAGAGTAAATACGCTAGGAAATATATATACAGCCATACGCGTTTAGTCTTATAATGTACGCCCCTGCACTCATAGGCAACTAGCTACACCTACTTGTAGCACTGTACACGACGATGCGGTAACGAAAATGAGTCCACGTTGATTGTGTTTTCAAGTGTTCGCGCGGATTCCATCGATGAACAGCGCATGCGTCAACCAGGCGTGATGAATAGCGTACGTAGCGACAACTCAGTGATACCAACTGACAAATCCAATAATTCCCAGAAACAATTGATGCTCTAACCTCCAAATTTTCGCAGCGTGGTCACGTGACTTGGCGTTGATTTTGCAAGAAAGTTAACCTCCAAAATTGATGCATTCAGACAAAATCAAGAAACCTGGCTCAAAAATGTGAGTCGTGCCGTAAATGCTCAAAGGTGCAAAGCCAGCGGTCTCTCGATCTGTCTGGAAAAAACTCGGAAAAGAAAGAATGTATGAGTCACCTGTATTTCATGTGACAATACGGAGCAAAAATTACACGTGTAGTAGGACTTACAGAGAGAGAGAGAGAGAGAGAGAGAGAGAGAAATTATTTTGTTCCGTTTTTATTCTTTACAGCTGCAATTGCTAGGTGGAATTTTTGGAGATTCGGAGAAATATTTCAAGAATTGTTATATCTATTACAAAGATCAACGTAGTAACGAAAATATCTTTCGTTGTGCGAAAAGGCACCAACCATTTTCAACATCCGTTGGAAGAATATGTTGTTGAATGGCACAATTTCCGAAGGGAAGTATACAATTTGTGCGAAATAACTTTCTTGCCCTTACAAGAAATATTTAATGAAGTTTCGCTTAGGTAAGTGCGTAGGCCAAAAATTCGCTTCGGACTCGCTTCGCTAGGGCAAATCTCGTTTCACTAAGTGATCGCAAATTTGCAAATTAGCCTCACTTATATTAAAAGTTTTTAGTTTTTAACTTATCTTTGTTTTCGTATCACTCGCATACTGTGATGCAGTTTCTAGAAGATTAATAGGTACAATTATGTGTAAATATTGAATGTAATTAGTAGAAAACTTACTTAACCCATTACCGCCCACACCAACAAAACTTTGACCTTGACTTCGACCGCCCATCATTTTCAAACAAATAAGACCCTTTAATTCATGGTATCGTAGTAAACATGTAATAATATTGTAACTTGCACATTATCATCAGAATTATTGCTATGACTCCATGTTTCTCTTGCGAAAATGGGTTGAACATGTATAATCGATTTGTTCTCTGTTGATGTCATATCTTTGCGTAAGTTTGACAGCTCTTTTTCTTCTCTGCGCTTATTTTGTCGGGAACTTTCAAATTCTTTAAAAGAGCTTTGCATCATAATTTTTCCAGATGTACTGACTCCCAAAGCATCTAACCATTCCTTATCGTCTAATACATAATACAGGGTGTTCGAAATGTTCCGGACCCCCCACTTATAACATAAAGTAAGCATTTTGGAAAAAAATGTTAAATACAAAAATTGTTAAGTTTTGAAGGTTGAACTAAATGATGACCTTGGATTTGTTATTGGTTATCATTTTCAATGTCATTTAAAGGTCATCTTCAGTTTTTTAAATAGGGACCCCTATTTTTTATTTCAGATTCTGAAAGAGCACAAAATTTTACATCTGGATATGTATCCACGTTATGGCTCAAAATGACCTACAGAGGTCATTTAGTGGTTAAATGATTATTTAGTAGCAGAAAGCTAAGAAATCCCGATTATTAAGAACTTTGGGTGTATTTGACGAAAAGAAAAAAAAAATTTCGTACTTTAATACTAAAGTACATAATTTGATTTTCTAGGACGAACTTTATGGTCACTTTAAAATTGGCCTTCATTTTTAAGGTCATTTGAAAGTTATCTTCAGCTTATTAAAAAGGGACTCATTTTGTATTCCGGATTCTGGAGGAGCATTAAATTTTAGGTCTGGAGATATGTACAATATCCACGTCATGGCTCGAAATGATCTACATAGGACACTTAGGGTTATTAATTTCAAAAGCAAAATAATCTAACCGTTTTACATGAACAGTTTTTATTGCAATAATTTTTTGCAAGGGTTACGAGTTTCTACGCATGATTCATAGCATTTTCAGGATCGTTACTTGTACCTTAGAAGATTTTGCTCACTATTCTTTTTAGGAATCAGTTCATTTATAATTGTTAATTAACAATTGTTTACTCCTATTTACTTTTCTGTTTTCAAGAGTTAAGTGAAGTTCTCTTACTTCGAAATTCAGATAATTGTATTAATTTTCAATAATTGTACTTTTAATCGTAGTGAAAAATGGCACATCTTACTGAACGAGAAAGAATATCTTTGTTGATGATGCGAGGGTGGGGTGATCAAGAGAGAGGTTACAAACAGGTACAGCGTTTATTCAATGAAACATTCAGAGTTGAAGAAAACAACCCTATTTCAAAAAGTACCGTAATTCGTACAATTAGACGTTTTGAAGAGACAGGTGGTATTAAAGATCGTCCTAAATCAGGTAGATCCAAATCATCGTCTAATGATGAAAAGAGCTTAGACGTATTACAATCATTTATTGAGGACCCCCATTGCAGCATCAGACGTTGTGCACAACAGCATGAAATGGGAGCTGCATCTGTGCACAAAATTTTGAAACTCAACAAATGGCATCCTTTCAAATTAAAGTTGGTACAGGAATTATCTGAAGATGATTTTGATAGAAGGGTAGAGTTTTGTGATGTAATGATGCAAATGATATCTGATGATCCTTTGCTCCTCAATAACATTGTTTTCTCTGATGAAGCCACGTTTGAGTTAAGCGGAACAGTGAACAGACATAATTGTCGATACTGGAGTAACATTAATCCACATTGGATGAGAGCGGACCACACGCAACATCCTGAAAAAGTAAATGTTTGGGCTGGCATATTTAATGGAAGAGTACTTGGCCCTTTCTTTATTGAAGGTAATTTAAATGCTGCAATGTATGAAAACATGCTTCGAGACCAAATTATACCTGCTATACGGAATTTAACGGGTGGAAATCTGGACGAAATTTACTTCCAACAGGATGGTGCTCCTGCACACTACGGTATTCATGTTCGCCGATATTTAGAAGCAACATTTCATGATAGATGGATTGGGCGGAGAGGTACAATTGAATGGCCACCTCGGTCCCCAGACCTAACGCCTCTTGATTACTTCCTTTGGGGATACTTGAAGGATAAAGTTTATGTTATAAAACCACGTGACTTGGATGAATTACGCCAAAGAATCACTGATGAAATAGACTTGATACCTCAGCAAATCTTGCGAAATGTTGTTGCAGCCTTTTACAATCGGTTAGCACATTGCCAAACTGTTAATGGGCAACAATTTGAACAGTTGTTGTAAAAAGTTCCTGTCAACGACATTTTAAAAAAATTCAGTTTGGGCGAATAGTCCACTGTCTTGATTTAGTTAGCTGGGCCGCCGATAGTCCTGCCTTAGCTGACTGGGCCGCTAGTGTTCTTGTCTTAGTAGGCTGGGCCGCCGATGGTCTTGCCTTAGTTGGCTGGATCACCCATGATGTTACCTTAATTAGTTGTACCTCCCGTGCCTGAGCAATAAGGCTCATTTTGATTAGACATTTTTTTATTTATCATTTTCTCCCTAGAGGTATGTAGTTGTTGGGCCTAAGGCTTATTTTGATTAGACATTTTTTTATTTATCATTTTCCCCCCCGAGGTATGTAGTTGTTGGGCCTAAGGCTTATTTTGATTAGACATTTTTTTATTTATCATTTTCCCCCCCGAGGTATGTAGTTGTTGGGCCTAAGGCTTATTTTGATTAGACATTTTTTTATTTATCATTTTCTCCCCCGAGGTATGTAGTTGTTGGGCCTAAGGCTTATTTTGATTAGACATTTTTTTATTTATCATTTTCCCCCCCGAGGTATGTAGTTGTTGGGCCTAAGGCTTATTTTGATTAGACATTTTTTTATTTATCATTTTCTCGCCCGAGTTATGTGGTTGTCTGGCTTAAGGCTTATTTTACGCCAGTGTCAATTACACCTTCTACAATCCTAATGCAGAATTTAGCGCTGGTGCAAAATGGAGAATTACAACTAGGAGGCTTAATTTGGAAAACTAAAGTTAACCTTCAATTGACCTTGAAAATCAAGGGCAATGTCAATTTAACGCCACCATAAAGTTTGTCTTGCAAAATCAAATTACTTTAGTATTGGTCAGATACGCTCAAAGTTCTTAATAATCGGGATTTCTTGGCTTTCTGCTACTAAATAATCATTTAACCACTAAATGACCTCTGTAGGTCATTTTGAGCCATAACGTGGGTACATATCCAGATGTAAAATTTTGTGCTCTTTCAGAATCTGAAATAAAAAATAGGGGTCCCTATTTAAAAAACTAAAGATGACCTTTAAATGACCTTGAAAATGATAACCAATAACAAATCCAAGGTCATCATTTAGTTCAACCTTCAAAACTTAACAACTTTTGTATTTAACATTTTTTTCCAAAATGCTTACTTTATGTTATAAGTGGGGGGTCCGGAACATTTCGAACACCCTGTATAATAAAACTTATTTATGACAAAGTGTAGTGTGCGAACAGCGCCTACTCCGCCAAGATCATTGTTTCCGCAAAATATCCGAACAACTGGGCGAGATGCAAAACATTGAAAGATGGATTTACGTGCTAAATTTAAACTATCCGCCGTTTTTACTAAATTTTTTTAACTTAGCCGATTACTATATTTATAATAGTAAATCTTCACTGTGTATTAATTTGAAGAAGTACTGGATATGATTCCGAATAATATGAAGTTATATATTATATTAATAAAAGTTCTTAAAAATAAATATTCATTTTTTAACATTTTTAATTCTGAATTTATTTTTATATTTACTTTCCAGTGAATATTCACTGTAAAACAGTAAAGGTTCACTTTATGGAATTTAGAGAGCAGTATTCAATAAATTATTATAATGAAATATATGATTGTATATTATTTGTATTTGCTAGCTTTATTTTGACTAATTTTTATTATAGTTAATTTGTTCCATCAATTAAATACAATAAAATAAAATAAAATTATTTTTTGTTATTTTAAAATTCATAATTTTCATTTCAATATTATTCATAACTTACTTATTGCACCCATACTGTTAATTTAATGCAAGAAGTATGGGTAATATGTGTCTAATCTTCTCTTAACGCAATATTTGCTATGCATAAGACATACTATTGCCAATATATTATCAATGTAGTGCATAAATAATGTAACATCATATTGTCAATATGTTGAATCCATTTACGATTTTTACACGGGTTTCTAAGGTTCGATTCCTTTTTTTAGTAATAACAGAATTTTTTTAAAGAGATAATATCAAGCCGTATAAAAAATTTTTTTGGCGATAGTCTGATCAGACCATTCAAGTCTGGCTATCGATACTACGCTATGTAGTTTGTAAATTTGGGAAAAAGTGTAACAAAAAGAATAGCTGTAAATCTATTTACTAAGCGTCTGGTCGGATAGTTCCAATAGCCAGACTATTGCCAAATTAAATTTGTTTACACGGAAATAATCGTCATGATTATTATTAGATAGTATTTAAATTATATTTAATTTTAAAGTTTTATATTTAATACAAAATATATTTAAAACTGAATTTATAGAATCGCGTTCGCGCATTCTATAAAAGCCAAGCAACTAATCACATGGCCTAATTTTCAGAATCGTGCATTAAAATCTTCACAATAACCTTATAAGATTTTTTTAAATTTAATTTTAAAATATTAGTAAGCCGGATATTCTTCTATTATATAATCAGTCGTTATATGCTGTCAGAAACTACGTCTATAAGAAAAAGAAATCTAAACGAGCTTGACAAAAAAGATCAAAATCAAGTGTGGCCCGCTGAATTACACCCCAGGGGGGAGGGGGTAAAACACGACGCTTTAATGCGAATGAGATTTAGGCTAGCCACACTGCCGAGAGAACGATGCTAATTTACATAGGGAAGAACATTAGTTAATTACGGTGGACTATAACCAATGATTGGTGATTTCGGATGGAGACCACAATTCACCGCGTCGCGGTTAAGCCCAAAGTTATTGTACGGCTCATCGATAAAAGTCCAGACGCATCAGCCAGAACTGAACTATTGCAACTTCCTTTTTGTATTAAACCTTAAAAATGCAATTAAATTACCAGAAAAATATTTTACTTCATAGGATAGATGAATATGAGTTACACCTATATACTACTACCATACTACAATGAGGGTAGACTAATTTTAGCATCGTCTATCGGAAAAAAGTGAAAATTGAAAAATGAGTTTCTAATTATCAATTCAAAAAGTAAACCGATTTAACTGTATTGCAAAATAAAGAATGGGGGGTGGACGAGCGGAGCGAGTACAAGGGTACCCCCTAGTATATATTTATATATATATATTTCAGAATTTACGATTTTATGTAAATATTAATTACGATTTATTTAAAGATACTGCAACTGCCATGGGTTTAGTGAAACACGATTCACAAATTTATAATATTTTTGAAGAAGCGTGTTGAATTATGTTAGCATTTCAATTACGTAAATTTTTTGTATGGTTTTTATTAGCAGAAAATATCCAAGGAAATTTTTTATGGAATAAATTTGAACTATTTTTTATGGAAGATTTTATAGAATATAAAGAAAATAAAGCTCTTTCTCATATTAATGAATGTCTTATAAAGTTTTTGGATTACCAATACCAATTGACAATTTACAAGAAAATAATAATTTAGATAAAGAAAATTTTATTTTAAGTAAAATATTATTTGATATTACATACAGGGTGGGGAAAAAGTATGGAAACCCCTAGGTTTCCGTCAAGGATTGGTCAAAAATAAAATAACCAAGGTCAGACCTAATGTAACTTTCAATGAGTAATTTGATGGTGACTCTGGATTTGACCTTGAACATCATTTACAAGGTCATTTCAAGGTCAGGTTTGTTTTTTTAAATAGGAACCCCTATTTTTTACACCGGAAACGGAAAGAACGGAAAATTCTACGTTTAGATATGTATCAAATTATGAGGTCAGCATTACCTCTAGACGACGAACAGAGGTCAAATAAAACTTAGTGTGTCAACCATGTGGAAAGTTGAAATTACAAAAAATTGTATGCAAAGAAAATCTTAAAATACAAAAAAAATTAAAAATCACATGAGTTTCATGTGACCTCTGTTCGTCCTCTAGAGGTTATGCTCACCTCATACTTTGATACATATTCGAACGTAGAATTTTCCGTTCTTTCCGTTTCCGGTTTAAAAAATAGGTGTTCCAATTTAAAAAAACAAACTTGACCTTGAAATGATCTTGTAAATGAGGTTCAAGGTCAAATCCAGAGTCACCACCAAATTCTTCGTTGAAAGTTACATTAGGTCTGACCTTGGTTATTTTATTTTTGACCAAGCCTTGACAGAAACATAGAGGTTTCCATACTTTTTCCCCACCCTGTATAAAAAATTAAATAAAGATAAAAAAAAAAATATATTTGAAGTAATTTCTACTAGTAAACATAAAATTTATTTTATTGGTGGTCCAGGTGGGTCAAGAAAAACATTTCTTTATGAGACATTAATATATTACATTTTATCTTTAATAAAGAAAATTTTATCTATGGCATGGACAGGGATTGCTTCAATTTTATTACCAAAAGGTATGACTTGTCATAGAACTTTTCGGTTACCTTTAGATCTAGACAGTATTGAATGTTCATTTTTAAAATAAGATTCTGAAAAAAAAAATTACGCGAAGTAGATCTTTTAATTTGGGATGAAGCTTCTATGATTCCTAAAAAAGCTCTGGTAATAGTAAATAAAACTCTTCAAGATATATGAAATAATAATTTACCTTTTGGAAATAAATTAATAATATTAGGAGGTGATTTTAGACAAATCCTTCCAGTTGTAAAAAATGGATATAGAAATAAAATTATACAAGAAACAATAAAATATTCTAATCTTTTAACTCTATTTAAAATTCTTAAATTAAAAAAAAATTAGATACATTGATGAATCATTTTCAAAATTATTATTAAAGATCAGAGAAGGAAAAATTTTAAAATTTATAATTTTAGAAACATGGAAAACTGGTGATATTTGTTTTAAAATTTATGGAGATATAAATCAAAATTTTAAATTAAATAAAGTAATATTAACAACTCATAATGAAGATTCAATTAATTTAAATAATAAAATTTTAAAATTACTTTCAGGTGAAACGATTACTTATTACAGTTAGATTATGCTTTACATAAAGGTGTTGATTAAACTGATAACGATATTTACTTAAATTATCCAATAGAAATGTTAAATAATATAAAAGAAGACCTTCCACCACATAAATTAAATTTAAAAATCAATGCTATAATAATGTTAATAAGAAATCTTAGTATTGATGAAGGATTATGCAATGGTACGAGACTAAAAATTACATAATTATTTAAATATAATATTGAAGCAGAAATTATAACTGGTGAAAAAATAGGAAATATAGTTTTTATTCCAAAAATTACTTTAAATACGGGAGATTCTTTGTCATTACCATTTAACTTATATAGAAAACTATGATGTAGAAGAAATGAATGTACACTTAATTTAATGTTTAAAAAATTACATACAAATTAAAAAAAATATTTAATTAAATATTAATAATGAAAATATAATTTTTTTGTTAATAATCCAAATAGATAGTTAGAATTTTTTTCATCGTTTAGTTCAACTTTTACAAATTATTTAAAATATTTATTTAATAATAAAAAAAAATTATTTATGAAACTTTCATATTTATGGAGTGGCACGCAAATAATGAAAATAATTTTAACTAAATTTAACTAACAACAAAATTAGGAGGGCATATTGATAAAATACGTTTATTGATCTGAGAAATAAATTTAGTTTAGTTAGAAAAGATGAATGAAATCATGGAATACCGTTTGACTCCAAAAACATTAGAGAAAGTATTTATTAGTTGCTCGTTTAGCATATTCCACAATTTTATTTGTAGTTCGCATATTTATATTTTCGCAATATGGATAAGTATGTACTCTTTGAATCGTTTCTCCTCTTATCTTGCATTTCGGACAGCCGTAGTATCCATTAAACTCCTCTCACTTTAACTAAACCATGTCGATTTGAAAAAAATACCTTTAAATAATTTTATTAAACTTATGCGAAAACTATTAAAAAAAAAAATTAACTGTTGGTTGCGTTGTTGCAAACCAAATCTCAGCTAAAATCATGTTTTCTTTTTTAAAGCGATGAATAATTGGAATTTTGTTAATAACCAAATATAGAAAGGGCAAATATTAAATTTTGATGACTTCTAAAGCGGTACACCATCCTTATTCCAAGTAAGAGAAATGTTATTACAATTTGATAAAAAAACTATTAGAAATAAAATCTAGATAGACTGATCTATAATCTATATCTTCCAGTTTATTTTCATTATATTTTCGTCTGCAAAATCTATTTGTAAATTTTTATGTAAACATGTATGTATGTAAACTTTTTTTTGTAAACATCTCAATGAAATAATTGCTTACAGTTTTTTCTTTGCAAATCCCACAATCCTCTTCGTTGTCATCTTTTTACATTTAGACAAGCATTCTGAACAATAATAATTTTGCAACAAAAGTGTATTAGTATCCCGCAATTTTTTTAAACTTATACAAAATCTTAATACATAAGTTTTTAACCGGGCAGTGCAATCAATGCAATAAGCTTCAAAATACTTGAAAAAAAAACCATTAACATTAAAATGCACCATCAAAGATAAAATTAAAAGAGTGCGGCGTCTCTGCATTTTAAAAAAAACGAATCGTCAACATCTTTACTGAAAGAAATAGTAACGATAATTGAAAACATTGGTTAAAATATACAATTAACCTAATTATTAAAAAATAAGTGTAAATAAGATAATTTTAAATTGCTAGCTTACTATGTATACGTATATGTATACGGAGAGAAACGTTCGAGGAAAAATTACTATACTCCATAGTAGGCGCGGGACAGACTCGAATTATAATAATAATTGCTACATATTTTGAAAGTTTTAACACAGACAATATTAAAGAATATTAAAAATGCTGTAAAAATTACTAGATTGCATAGTAAAAATTATAGATATAATAAACGATATACGATCTTGGAAATTTTAAACGAATTTATTGTAATTTTTTCTACAATTTATATTAAAATTTTGCTATACAGTATAGTAAAATCTAAAGCTTAGAAATATTATTATATGTCCTCACAAGTCTTACAATACAGAATAGTAAAAATTAAGTAACTCTGTATCGAAAATACAGATGTCGCGGTATGTCACGTGACCTGCACCTCCGATCTGCGGCGAGTTTACAATGGTCGCGACTACGCTTTCTTTTCACTGTAATGTTTTTAGGTTACATTTTTAAATTTAGCGCCATTTAATCGTATACGACAGAACTAGATGGCGTCTACCCCCGCTGTACAACTCGCAAGTGGACAGACATCTGTTCAGTTAGTATATAAGGACGATTTGAATGATCTTCAACACTGTGAACTTGCGTTAATATGTTGCGTAAAATATTATTCTCACGCGTCGATAAATAATCAGTTAGTGTAGGTGTAGGCAGGTTAAAATTATATTTGTAAGCGAGCGAATTTCCAATCGTAAAGTTATAATATACAAATAAATAAGTACAAAATGTCAATATCATAAAATCTTCGTAGGTTCCAAGTTTGAAAAGAGCAGAAGGATTAAATAAAAAGGATACACAAGAGAATTCTCTAATTCTCTTTTTCCTAATCAGTTGCATGAAAAATTACTATTCTGGCACAGTAAAAATTGCCATACTGGCATAGTAAAAGTTCCTATCCGGTATAGTAAAAATTACTATGTTGTATTGTAAATTTTCGTAAAATATATGTCAATTTTTATTGTATTTAAAAATTACTATACTGTAAAGTAATTTTTACTAGAATTCAAGTCTGTCCTCGGACTCCTAAAAGGTATAGTAATTTTTATTAAAATTTTTGTATTTTTTACTTAAACTTTTCTCTCCGTGTACAGTATCTTTATAATGTATTGAATGCTCCTGTACATTTCTGGGTTGCGAGGGTTTACATTTACAGTTCTATTTACTTTATTAATTTATATTTTTGAGATCTACTGCACTATGAAAATTTGGATTTTTCTTTGGCATATTTAAATATATTGTAATAATCTTTTACTTATTTTAAAATATAATTATTTTTCCTCAAATTTCAAAAAACAAAATTCGTTTGATTTTAAAACAAAGTGAACATAATCAAAGCCAACAACTGAACAGTTTTACACGAACTTAGCTTTGAATTTTTGTGTTCGCGGTTTAGCTTCTTTAAGGCGGTTGTTGTACAGATAGTTGTACGTTAAAAGAAAAAAAAAATTGTAATGGAATACTATCATTTGATTTTATGGAAATCAACGCTGTTCTCAATGTATGTTATAAATTCGGAGGAGGTCAAGAAAAGGAAGAATAAAGTCACTAAATAGAGCGGAAAATGGTACGAGGCAAAAATAGTCGAAGCGAGTAGTAAGTATCTATGAAAATATAATATAATTATTTGTATGCTCTTGCGTAACTGTGTAAAATTATGCGTTGTGCGCGTTCTATCGAAAAATACTCTTCGATACATTAGCAAGATTTTAGTTTTATTAACCTCTTTAATAACACGTCATACACAGCTAAAATCCCGTTATCGTACTAGTATCAAAAGGTACTATATTACTTTTTCCACTTAAAATTTATTTTACTTTCATTTTACTAAGACGATAAAATTTTTTTGCTTGGACGTAGATGTAAATGGAAAATTGATGACGACAGCAAAGGGGAGGTCTTATCCAGAGACCATCGTTGCAGAAAAACACCAATGCAAAGAAAATAAAAAACAGGTATGGCTAAACAAGCAAAATTAAAAAAATATAACGATTTAAAAATTTTAAAAAGTCATTCGATATTCAGCGACGTATCCAGTGATGAAGGCAATATGTAATCAATTAATACAATTTATAAAGTAGTTAATAGTATTGTTTACGTAATTTTACTTATAACTTATTTTTTATTTTTATAAAAAAGTAAATAATCAAATGAAAGAAAAAGAAGAGAGAACCATTGGTGACAAAGAAGAAAACGACACAAATGAAGATCAGGGAGAAGAGGTACAAAAATACAGAAAGATATAGCCCAAGGAGAAGAACAAGAACAGCCTGCAAGTGAATGTGAAAATGAGATTCAGAAAAAAGTAGACGAAGTAGAACAAGAAAATTTAAATTCTGTTAAAACTGATGGCCTCTTCTTGTAAAGCCTATTTTTTTTACACGGGATGAGAAAAAAATTTAAGCAGAGCTTTGCCACGACATTTATTTCGTGTCCAGGTGAACTGTCTCAGATGATATTGTTTGTAGATTTCCTCATAGATAAGAGTATATTTTCTGAATGTAGCAAATATACGAAATTCAAAAATTCATTTATCAGTAATTTTTTGTATTCAGTATCATTTTCATTGGATTCAGATCAATGGCTAAATTTCGAAATTATCTTACCTATAGATATTATGAATTTGGATTTTTTTTTTCATATAATTTTATTGTAAATTTTTTTTATTTTTTATTCATTAGGTCATCATATGCAGCAAGATTTAATGAATAATTATATAAAAATGCATGAATATGTAATAAACTACCCATCATCAATATCATACTACATACAAAATCTGCTATTTTCGAGTTATTTTACGCTTTCGTTGTAGTCATAAACTGATTTTTTCATCAACACTATTTTTTACACATCCAAAGTAAATCTATATCTCGACATTCGCCAACACACAATCTCGCACTCACGTATATGGATGAAAAGGGGATTTACGACGCGGAAAATATAGGGAAGCGGTGACACGTGACAGATAACGCAAAACTGCATGATGAAGTGCATGATGAAAACGGTGGCACACGCGGGGAGAATGGCGAGTGCAGCAGGGCGGCGACTCCATTTCCCCAAAAAAATAAAGGAGAAACAGTTTGATCGGCATCATCACCTCTTTCCATTGTGTTCTTTTGTGCCGATCGAGCGACCTATAAACAATGCAAAATTACATTTTACTGAAAATTCAGGCTTTCCGGAGATCCCTTCATAAAGGGAATTATGGACCGGACAATGTTAAAATGTTTTTAAGCGACTGTTTCGTTCATTTTTTTTTTTGTAAACCTCTCCTGTAGCTTCCATGTTTCTTTGTAACAAAGAGAATCAATTAAAAAATTACTCTATTAGTAATGTATTGGCACATTTTATTGTCGATATATTGAGGATGTATTGAATTTGATAGCCCTGATGTATTGGACTTATTTTTACAAAAAAAACTGCAATATATCACTAATATATTATCAATATAATTATTTCAAAGTAACCTAGACAATTAATAATATATCGCCAATATATTGCTAATTTTTTAAATAAATTTAAGTAGATCACCTACCCGCGTAAAAATAAAGAAGTTTGGCAAAAGTTTTTTTAAAGTTTAGTTTGGCAAAAGTTTGGGCTAAACTTTTGCAATGAGACGATGCCAAACTTGGATTTTAGGATTAATATCCCAATGAAAGTTTGGCTTAACTTCTAAAAACTTATTTAAGATCATATTTTAAGTTTACTTTTTTCTCTTGATTATGCCCGCATAAAAAAAAAATTAAAAAAAAAATTTTTTTGCTTTTATCTGGATTCGAACCCACGAACTCCTGCTTTCTAGGCTAACGTTTAGCCAACTGAGCTATTTCATTGTTTTTGTTAAATAATTAGATTAAGGTTAAAACATTAGAATTATTAGACCTAACCTTCCAAATTTCGTTATATATGGAATTTAGTCATTTAATAAAAACAATGAAATAGCTCAGTTGGCTAAACGTTAGCCTAGAAAGCAGGAGTTCGTGGGTTCGAATCCAGATAGAAGCAAAAAAATTTTTTTTTTAATTTTTTTTTTATGCGGGCATAATCAAGAGAAAAAAGTAAACTTAAAATATGATCTTAAATAAGTTTTTAGAAGTTAAGCCAAACTTTCATTGGGATATTAATCCTAAAATCCAAGTTTGGCATCGTCTCATTGCAAAAGTTTAGCCCAAACTTTTGCCAAACTAAACTTTAAAAAAACTTTTGCCAAACTTCTTTATTTTTACGCGGGTATGCAAACATTTTTCCTATTATGACGCATTTTAGGGCAGAAATACATAAAATAAATTCTATAACGTTAAGAGCAGCCTCAGGGTAAAGCTAATCTCTTAATTTTTCTTTCGACGTATTTATCATTGTGATCATATTGTATGGCTGATGGGTTTTGCATCTGTCAAACAAAACTTTTGCAGCAGCATATCGATATAATGAAATTGATTAAGATGATAAATTCCTTCGCTATCTCTCTCTTTATTTTTATTCCTAATTTGTGGTGTAGGATGCCATGATTTGATAAATTAAAGTAGTCTGAGTTTTTCGGTTATATCATCTATTATATTCCTTTCCTTGTAGGCTATTACAAAGTCATCTATATATACTACTAATTATATAATTATATTGGAGATCCTTTTAAGGACGTTGTCGTAAAAATCACTTATCTTCGAATTTGTCTTAAATTAACACAAAATGTTCATTAAAGTATCCTTTATAATTCCGCGAAATTTCAATATAGCAAGTGGTATTTAAAAAGTTAAAATTGTACTTGAAAGTTGCATCATTTAACATGGGAAGCATAGGACGAAGCTCGTGTTACAGAGCATTTTTTTGAATTATGAGCGCAATTATCTTGTAATACTTTTAAAAAATTATATTAGAGTATTTGATGATATAAGAAACAAAATATACTTAAGTAGATATGGGGAAGTGACATTCGTTTTTTAATGGCAAGCGTTTAAAGTAAGAATCTTTTAGTCTACCGCAAGCGCCGGAGGAGGACGATGATGGCGATTTGACAATGTCGCACGCATCAAATAGTGCGGCAGCATCACGGAGCATGTGTCTGTCCGCTATGCGTATATAAATTTGTATATATGTATATTGCGGACGCTCAAGTCGCTGTTGCCGGATCGCCCGAGGCTGCGCAGAAGATAACTTTTGTACTTCTGCGCATAGAAAACGGAGAGAATGCGTGCAGTAGTGCTCAACTAATACTAGTACTAATGCAAATGAAGTTTAAGTTGCGCACGACTGATCCGCGACAACGTCCTTAATATACAGACAAGGGTCGGCTTTGCTCCGATTAAACCCAAAATCTTATAAAGCGACACTCAGCGTGTCATTCCATGCTTTAGCTGTCTGCTTTAATCCGTAAATGCATATACAATTCTTCCTTTAGGGTATTGTAAAAGAAAGTTTTCTTGGCGTTGTAATGATGCGCATGCATCCCTTTTATACCTGCGATCTACAGTAGCGCCAAAAAGGTCTGATGTCTCTCGGGCGCAAAAACCTCATCATAATCCGTGCCAAATTTACAAGCCTTGCTTTATACCAATTTACTACACCATCCAGGTTCCGCTTGGATTTGAAATGCCCATTTTGTTTATGATATTCCTATCCATTGGGCGGTCAACCAGTGTCCACGATTTATTATTCTTTAATAATAGCACTTATCCAGCTATGCTTGTCCGGCCGCAATAGTTCTTCCTGTCGAGTCTTCGGATCTTCATGAGTTATTAAATTAATTTCTCCCATATAGCAATTGGGAGGTACACCTTTGTTTACTCTGCGCGATCTTCTGACTTCATTTATTGAAACTTGTTCATCAGTATCACTTGATGTTAATTTGTCGTTAACTATTTCTTCTATTGTCTATGCATTATCGTTATATTCAACATATACACGGTGTTCAAAAATGAACTGGCACGACCAGTATATTCGTGTTCAGAATAACATTCTAAGCACTTTTTCACTTTTGGCATTTTTCAGAATTTGGGATAATTATGGAGTTATTGTTAGTTAAAATCTACAATAATTATCCAATCAGCGCTCGATTTGACGATGATCCCCGCATGACTCTCCCCGCGCGGCCCATGCTGCTCGAGTAAACCCCGCCTACCAGCGTCAGCTAGAGCGCTGATTGGCTAATTATCGAAGTTTTTGATTGATCATAACTCGATAATTAGCCACAATTACGAAAAATGCCAAAAGGGAAAAAGTGCTTAGAATTTTATTCTGAACACGGGTATACTGGTCGTGCCAGTTCATTTTTGAACACCCTGTATAAATTTTTTATCATACAAATGTGCTGGTTTAAAAACTGTAAAAAAATTAAAACATTTATAATTTTAAGAACTTTTGTACTAATATAATTTTATTTAATTATACAGATAAAAATTTTAATTCCTACCACTCTTCATCCGGAAGCCACATGAAATACCAACAATTTAAGCTAAACTCTATGACAATTAATTCACCAGGTTAAGTCTCCAGGCTACGCCACTCACAAATTTTTATAAATATAACATTACTTAAGATAAAATGAGTGTCCATAGAGGCTCTTACCTCTGCTCATTTTATCAAGAATTTAATAAATTTTAACAATATTAAATCGAAATTGTAAAAATTATTATAAATTTTTAGAATTTGTTGATTTAAGACCCCCTTAATTCCGTGAAAAATATTATAATTATTTTTTTCCTGGTAATTGTCTTAACAACCGTTCATAATATTTAGTTTTGTGAAATGTCTCTCAGTGAATATTCCTCGAAGTGAAGAACTTTATAATCGTAAACACGACAAAGCAAATGACCCTCTGTCCAACCTAAGTCGGTGTAACGTCTCAAAAGAGCAAAGCCGTGGCGACATCCACGAGAGCTCGTCGAAATTAGGAAGTTCATGATTTACGCGCAATTTTAGCCGGTTCAAGAAAATTTAATGGCGCACCGGACATCTATCAATTTAATTGGGTAATGTTAATTCCGGCGACGATGGCCTATAAAGCCGGCGGGGCGGTTCTGCCACCGAGGGAAGGAGCCGCTGCTAACGAGACGCACACGTATACATATACAGACAAGCCCGCTCGCGCGTGGACTGCACGGCAGTTACGCGGGCAACGCGCAGCGAAAGAGGCCGCGCGATAGATAGGCGAAATGCCCCGGCCGATTGCATATATATTGCAGCGGGCAAAGCCTCGGCCGGCAGCCACTGTTAATCAGTTTAGAGTTTATGTCCCCTCATAAAGCCCGGTACGGGTACTTTGCGCGGCCCCCGCTATTAATGAAAAGCCCCACGAGGTCCGCTGATAACTCGAAAAGTCGCGGGGGCGAGATACGGACGGGGTCGCACACGCGAAACTCGTTCCGCGTTACCGCGACGGCCGCCTCGCGAGATTTACGAAGGCGATGAGATTCTTCGCTGTGCTCGAGTGTCTCCCGCCAACACGCCTCCACCCCTCGAATTTTCATTCGCCCAGCGCGAGCCCGAGTAATATCCCAGTTGCAATTGAGGGGTCGTGGTATTTTTTACCCATGAGATGAAGAAATATTTTTTAATTATTAGTACTGAATATGCGACTCAATGTCGTACCAGCACTGTAAGCTGACTGTTATTTTTTCATTCCCGAGCCAACCATGATCCAGTACTGAATTGATAACAACGGGCCAACATCAGGTGACATTATTGTACCTGTACTAACAAAAGACTCTAAAAAGATACTCAATTTATTAATTATTTATATGGTTAGAAGTCAGTAGTGGCTGCACTTAACATTCAATACTACTGGCCAATTCAGTGCTTAGTGTATTCAGTCAGTACTGGGTGTAGAGTTACGGGCCGCTGTTATCAAACCAGCTATACACCAGTACTTTACCATGTATTTTTAACAGTAGTGGAAACTGTCGGTGGCAGTAGTCGGACATTAGTGGTCCGTAGAATAATTTTTTCCTGTGAAATTCCAAGCTTGCATATGTATTAAACTCATTTTATAGTCTGGAAAAATATATAATTATAATAATTTCTTGTAAAATTAATGGTAAACAACTCAGTTAATGCACTAGTAAATAGATACGCTATCAATAAATCCATTATTCTAAATTTCTATAAGCAAAAATTGAATAAATCGTTATTGTGTAAGTGAAAACAAAGTTTTCATTTTCGTTTTCAATGAAATTTATTTTTTCAATTTTTCAATTGCGCAGACAAAACAATTTCGAAAGTCGACATCTCGTTGCAAGAAGCGGAAAACGAGATCGGTAATAACATTAAAATGGACTTTTGTAACTTTTAGAAAAACTTTTTTGTTCGTGCCAATTTTAAAACAAACAGGCTCGAACAAGGAGTGAGCAACCAAACTGCTTGCTATTATTTCCTTATTACTGATATTCGCCAATTTTATCCCTGAAGTTTGCTAAGCCACAATCGTTGTTGCGAATAATAAAATATGCACGGGCTCGCGATTCAATGATTACAGTTCGTTTAATGAAAATCTAATGGAATGTTATCGTGCCATTACAACCCAATTTTGTCTAAACACGAGCTGCGCATCATCACGGCAGTAACGAGCTTTTACATTGGAGCAGGATCAATTTTCTCCGAAATAGATAAGCGACCTATGGAAAATTGACTAAAATTATCAACTTATTGCACAACATGCAGTTAATTGATGCATCATAAATTCTGTTATCCGTTCAGTTCGATAATTAATAATCGGCAAAGCGCTTAGTTAATTCGTCATTTTGTCTCGTGCGCCTTGTAAAGCCTTTAATAATGCGTGAAATTCATCGCTCGCTCGTTAGATGCGTAATTTTGCCAGAGATGATATAATATTATGAATTAATTAAACTGTTGGCGATATTTAGAAATGCGCGATCGAGCGGAAAAATTATTATTAATAATATTATTAATATATTGGTAAGATGTGCAATGAAAGAATTTTTAAAAAGTCAGTTCTCAGCACATCTACAAACTGTAGTAATGTGAAATTTCGACTGTAGAAATATAAATTTGCTAATATTATAATACAACTCTTCAACTGAGCTACATAATCACTTCACAGTGCTCTGCCACTCCGTCTATGGTATTTTAAGAGTTCAGTAATATATGAGAATGTACGTATTCAAAATATTGTGACGTTTCAAAATTTGTTTCAGTGTGTGTCACTTACAATTGCGTAGTTAATAGTTTTGTATAGATAAAAAAATTACAAATCATGTATACTTTTTAAATTTGACTTCTGCGATTTATAACACACAATTATGCTTCGATCCTTGTTTTCCTGATTATTTGTAGTACACCGTGAATTCGGTGACTTGACCACGAATGTTTTTTCAGAGATAAAAAACAAAATACATACGGTTATCGGCTGACCTCCATGACAGCTTCATATCGTTTTTTCGTGTTGACGAGACCACACACGAAAATTCAGAGAGAAGTCTTCTCATTAAAAAATGGGAAGATCCCGTTATTCATCGTCATCAGAATCCGAAGCGGTCGAAAGAAGAAGGAAAAAAGCGAAGAAAGAAAAATCAAAAAGTAAAAATCGTTATGATATCTATAATTCTCCATCGTCGGTGAGAAGCTCTCCTTCCTCACCTGAATCTCGCCCGTCCCGGAGGCGGAAGCATAGTAGGCAGTATACGAGTTCTGTAAGCTCCAGAGCCTCTACACCCTATCGACGACGCCGACACCGTTCTCCAAGTGTGAAGAAACGTCGCCGTGACAGTCCGAATGCCAAGAGGGAATACAAAAGACGTCGAGTGACCCGACAGCTAAGTTCTTCACCAGCAACGGAATCTCCAGAAAGGTCAGTGAGATCTAGTCAGCCTGAAAATAGGCGACACCACCGCTCGCGATCAACTTCGAGGTTACGTCGGTCAGCGAGCAATCACTCGCACTATACTCCACCTCTGCCTGCGTCACCTTTACAACACCTTTCTGGGATTCAACCGGATTCGCCTACACAGCAGAGTGTAAAAATTGCGGATGGCGCGGCAGATAATTCGGCATCTACTGCTGAAACGGGCAATGGATCTCACCCGAGAGGTGACACATATATTGACCCTTACGCCTGACGATCTTACACGAGATGTAAGGCAAGCTCAGAGCTAATGTTTCTTACAGACGAGGTATCAGCAAACAACCTACCAACGTCTGGAGAAAAGGATGCTGTTGGCGAGAAAACAAACGCCAGCAAAGCGGGTACGACGACGACAGGCTCAGATCCTACGGCTGAATTGGATGAGGAGGCCTTACGCATCCTTGGAGACGACCCAAACAAACCTAAAGAGGTTAAGAATCTTCTTCGACCCGAATTAGTCGTAAGATGGGTGTCTTGGATCTCCAATGGCTTGGAAAAAGAAACCAAAACTAATCTTTTACAAAAGTACGAAAATTTAAATGATCTAGGGGCCCAAAAATTAAACCCCGAATTACTATCTTTTCTAACGGAATTTACCCGGAAGCGAGACACTCATTTTGCAGACACGCAAAAGATTACGGGCTCAGCTTTGACAGCTCTTGGATCGGCCATTACATTATTACTAAATGGAAAAGACTGGTCACGCTCAAATTTGTTAGAAAGCCTATATGATGCTGGAAAATTATTGTGCGAAATTCATTTTAATCAATTATCTGCTAGAAAATCCTATATTATTCCTATCATTAATAAAAATTTAAAATCAGTATTACAAAAAAGCGGATCAGATGAATTTATATTTGGTAAAAATCTGACAGAAAAAATTAAAGAAGCAAAAGCTATGGAAAAATTAAGTTACGATTTAAAAGTAAATGAAAAGAAAACCTTTAACAGAAACCAAAATTTTTATGGAAAGAAAAATTTCAACCAAGCAAACTCAAACAAAACCCGCAAAAAACCTTTTCCAGCATCATCAATGCAAACGAGATCACAAAATGCGCAGAACGCAACTCAATCACGACCGAATGTTGTTCGTCGAAAATAATATCTAAGAATATTAGTGGCCGTCTACGTGATTTTATCGATCACTGGAAATTATTCACAAAAGACCCGTTTATCCTAAACTGCATTAAGGGGTTTGAAATCCCGTTTAAATGTGCTGTATATCAAAACACTCTTCCAACCGAACCAAAAAGAACTGCCGATGAGCAAAAAATAACACATGAGGCAATAGAAAAATTATTATTATCCGGAACTATCGAGACCTGTGAATCGAATGTAGACCAATTTGTTTCATCATATTTTTTAAATAAAAAAGCAGATGGAACTTATAGATTTATTCTTAATTTAAAAGCATTAAATAAATTTATAGAAACTAATCATTTTAAAATGGAGGACTTAAAATCTGCTTGTAGAATCTTAAAACCGAAGGAATTTATGTGTACACTTGACTTGAAGGATGCTTATTTTTTGGTTAACATTCACAAAAAAAGTAGAAAATATTTACGATTTATCTTTAACGGTAAATTGTATCAATTTACAGCTTTACCCTTTGGCTTGTGCCTTGCTCCATACATATTTACAAAAATTCTAAAACCGATAGCTTCTTATTTACGCAAAAAAGGCTGGAAGTCAATAATTTACTTAGATGATTTTTTACTATACGGAGATTCTTACAAGAGCTGTTTAGACAATTTGAATATAACAATAAAGTTATTAACTGATTTAGGATTTATAATAAATTTTAAGAAAAGTAATTTAATCCCATCGATGAGATGCAAATTTCTTGGATTTATTATTGACTCACAAACGTATTCAATTGAATTAACAACAGAAAAAAGAATTAAATTGGTAGAAAAAATTACAGCTTTTAAACCAAAAAAGCATTATAAGATAAGAGAATTAGCCAAGTTATTAGGTTTGCTTATTTCTTGTTCCCCGGGAATTGAATACGGAATGGCATACACAAAAAACTTCGAAATGGATAAATCAAAGGCTCTAGTAGAAAGTAAAGGAAATTATGAAAAAAGTATGCTCTTGTCAAATAATACTTATGAAGATTTATTATGGTGGAAGAAAAATTTACCTACGTCTTTTCGACTTATTCGTCAGAATAATTTTAAAATCACAATTTTTACCGATGCTTCGTTAACAGGTTGGGGAGCATTCTGTAACAACAAAAGAGTACATGGGTTTTGGAGCACGACCGAAAGACAACATTCAATAAATTATTTAGAATTGCTAGCTATATTTCTAGGTTTAAAATCGTTTGCAAAGAACTTAAAAAATTGCGAGATTCTACTACGAGTCGACAATACAACAGCACTATCTTATATCAATCGAATGGGTGGATCTCGCTTTGTAAAATATAATTCTTTAAGTTCGACTATTTGGAAATGGGCTGAAAATAGAGGTTTATGGATAGTTGCATCCTATATACCTACCTCCCAGAATATTGAAGCGGATATACAGTCTAGGATTAAGAATATTGACACTGAATGGGAATTAGCACCCTATGCATTTAATAAAATTAAAAAGTTATACGATACTCCTCAAATAGATTTATTTGCTTCACGCATAAATAAAAAATGTAAACTTTTTTGTTCGTGGATGAGGGATCCCGATGCAACGGTAATTGATGCTTTTACATTGTCATGGAAAAAATTCTACTTCTATGCGTTTCCCCCGTTTTCTGTAATTTCTAAAGTCTTACAAAAAATAATTAATGAGCAGGCTACGGGAATTGTAGTAGTTCCACTTTGAACTACACAACCATGGTATCCGGTTTTTATGGATTTACTTTTAGAAAAACCATTAGTATTTAAACCAAATGATAACTTATTATTATCTCCGTGTAGATTGATTGTTCATCCATTGGCAAATCAACTTACATTACTGGCCGGAAAATTATCAGGGAATCGTTCATCCGAAAGAATATAAAGGAGGATACAATAAAAATTCTATCGGCATCAATATCGGATAGTACAATCAAACAATATAGCTCCTGTTTAGTTGATTGGGTAAAACATTGCAAAACACATAATCTATGCCCTTATTCGGCACCTATAACGGAAATTCTAAGTTTTCTAACTAAGAAATTTAACAATGGATGCTCTTTTGGCAGTATTAATACTATAAGATCGGCAATTTCCTATATATTAGATTACAATATATCTGAAAACCAACTAATTGCAAAATTTTTTAAAGGAGTCTACAAAATTCGACCATCTCGCCCAAAATACAAAAAAACCTGGGATACTAGTATCGTTTTAGATTTTATTAAAAACTGGTTTCCTTTAGAAAATTTAACATTAGAACAAATAACAAAAAAACTAGTAATCTTATTAGCACTCATTACAGCCCACAGAGCTCAAACAATTGCAAATATTAACATTGACAATATTATTTACTTTGACGAAAAAATAGAAATCGAAATACCAGAAATAATTAAAACATCGGCACCTGGAAAATGTCAACCCCTCCTTCTATTGCCTTATTTTAAAAAACAACCAGATTTGTGTGTAGCAATCACTTTAAAATATTATTTAGAAAAGACTAAAAACATAAGGGGTGATGCTAAAAAACTATTTATATCGACCAAGCGCCCTTTTAAACCTGTAACTGCGCAGACCATTAGCAAATGGATTAAAACAACCCTATCTGAGAGTGGAATAGACACCAAAATTTTTTCCAGTCATAGTACTCGACATGCTGCAACTTCCAAAGCCTTTTGTAAAGGAGTCGATTTGAGTGTGATTAAGAATACTGCAGGATGGTCTGAAAAATCGAAAGTATTTGCGACATTTTATAACAAACCAATCAGTAAAAGCGATAAACAATTTGCGTCTTCAATAATTCGTTAGAAGTATTAGAATTGTAAGAAATTCTTTTTTGTATCTTAGTAAATATTAAATAAATACTGTTAATAAATAATATCTCATCATTTTACCATGTAATTACTATTTCACTCTAAATAACTACAAATAATCAGGAAAACAAGGATCGAAGCATAATTAGGGATCAAACGAACTTACCTGTAAGTGAAGTTCGATCTTAATTATGCGAGATCCTTGTTTGAGTGATTATCTCCCATCCCGTCTAATTAACCCACCCTTACAAATGAAGAAATAGTAATTACTTGTACTTACTTACTCTAAAAAGATATGAAGCTGTCATGGAGGTCAGCCGATAACCGTATGTATTTTGTTTTTTATCTCTGAAAAAACATTCGTGGTCAAGTCACCGAATTCACGGTGTACTACAAATAATCACTCAAACAAGGATCTCGCATAATTAAGATCGAACTTCACTTACAGGTAAGTTCGTTTGATCCCTAATTTTTTTATAATATGTTAATTTTTTATACATTACTTGTGTTTTTTTTTTCTTTACACAAAATACAAGATTTTTAACCGTGTAGGAAAAAATATAGATTTAATTGATTCTTAAAATTGTGTAATAATGTGTCAAACAATATTTTACACACCTATGACGGAAAATAAAATACTCGCAAGTATACAAAAAAGAGTCTTTTATATGAACATAATTAAATAATTGTTTGACTAAAAAACTAACTGTAATAGTTAATATTAAAGTATCCATATGCAGTTTCTGCAGTTCAACTTTAATTTCTCGCTTTATCTTATGCATGACGATTTCGATGCACAGATCGAGCAAAATTTTACTTTTTTGGACAAAATAAACGTAAAAAGCGTACTAATTCAACGCAGGGTCCGACTGCCATCGGGGGAGAAAAAACCAATTACGGACCGATGAAGCTTGCTAAAATCGGGCAGGATTGAATTTACGCAGGGTGCCTGGCTCCGGGCTGTGCGCGGAGCGTCAAATCACGCGAGCCCCCCCCCCCCCCCCCCCTCCGTCCCTGGGGTCGGGCGGCCGCCGGAGTCCGCGCGATTTCGCAAATGACAGAACGGGACCGCGCCATCGCGTATATTGCCGAGGCACCGTCCGCTTCTCTTTCGTCCTCGCACTAATCTGCGGTCCAGTCGTAAACCGTTTAATTCCGTTTCGCGATAAACCGCTCCGCCGTTTATTGCCCTCCCGGTTTTGCACGTATATAGGTAAGCGCACACGCGCGCGGATTCCGACAAGCGAATATAATTAATAGATATTATTCGCTCGCGCAGTATTTATCGTCTCTCCCAAAACGATGAATGATGGATTTAACTCTCGGGGGGTAGCTTGATATTTTTTTCATCGTATGTGATTGCCAGGAGAGATGCATACTTTGAGGCGCCATCAGTTGATCGCGATTGATCGGAATAAAACTTTTTTATAAGTTTTTTTTTCATTTTTATATAAATTTATGATCGTGCAGCAAATTAAATTATAATGGCTAGATTGAATTTTGAGAACAGAACAGTAACTTTTATTTTACCTACTCTCTAAAATCCTTCCAGTGAAAAACCACTGATTTCCAGCATATTCACTAATTCGTCAAGCTATAACTCGGTCACTGAAAATCAGTGAATAGTCACTGTACATCTTAGTGAAACTATAAATTCACTAGAAATTCAGTGAAAAAAATCCACTGAAAAGGCAGATGAAATTTACTCAGAATTAGTGAATTGACAAATCTGAATATATTAAATTTCACATTTTTTACAAAATTTAAAAAAAAATTCATAAAAGAAAAAATGTGTACTTCTATCTGGACTCGAACCCACGAACTTCTGCTTGCTAGACTACCGTTTAGACAACTGAGCTATTTATTTGTTGTTGTTAAGTGACTAAATTCCAAATATAACAAAATTTTGAAGGTTAGGTTTAATAATTCTAATGTTTCAACCTGAATCTAATTATTTAACAAAAAAAATGTTGGCAATATATTAGTACTAGAACGTATCAATATATTGCCAACATATTTTCCATAGGAATAATTTTTACGCGGGTTTTCACACAATACGTAGGGAAATGTGTATTTACTATTTGTCCCAACAATCTGAAATACAATTTTCTTAGTAAAGTACGCTATTGACATTTAACAATAGTGGTTTTCACATTTATTTTAGAGAAGTACATAATTGACATTCACCAACATTTTTTTCACATTTTTTTCAGTGAAAACTGTTTCGCTGAAAAAATTAGTGAAAAATTAGCTGATGTTTCAGTGAAAACTGGTTTACTGAAAAAATTAGTGAATAGTAGCTGATGTTTCAGTGACAATTTTGGCACTGGCAAAATCAGTGAAAATTTCACTGGAAGGAATTTAGAGAGTACGTAAACAGTATAGGTTCAACGTTTATTACGTACTTCTCTCGACTATTGATTTTCCAAGACTCGGGCGAACAACTGTAGTTATAAATATGAATGATTTATTAAAATAGTAGTAACTTATAATACCATTGATTTATAATATGTACTTATATCTAACGTCCTGATAATATAATATTTTGAGGGGGTTTTTCCCGCGTAAAAATCATCACTGTTGACTAAATGTTGCTAAAATGTTGAATAGAGCTATGTGATTAATGTTGTGAATGTTGTAACAACATGATACCAACATTTTGGCAACAGGATTGACCAACATTTTTTGATACGTTGCTAATTAAGACTCTAACAAATGTTGTCCATACTTTCTGCAAAATGTTTACAAAAAGTTTTCCAACCAACATTTGTGCAAAATGTACACTGAGAAAAAAAATTAGTTGGCTTAACAAAATTTTCGCTGTTAAATACATCCAAAAGAAAAAGCTGTAGTTTTGACAGCGCCGATGTTTATTGGAAAGACGTATCATTAATACGACATAACACGCTCTTAAAATAATAGAGCTCTGCTGAAATAACAATGCGTTGTTAAAATAACAAAGTTTTGTTAAATTAAGAGAGTGTTTATTGAAATGATGAATTTTATACTACTGAAACAAACAAAAAACTAAAGCTGCAATAAAACAATGATACATCATTGATTGAACAACATATAAGTTAAATTGACAAATATATTTGTTGTAACCATATATCAGAGAGATAGAATGAGATGTGAGCTATTTTAACGGGTGCACGTGAGAAAGAGAGAGAGAGAGAGATAGATAGAGAGAGAGAGAAACGCTTTAGCTGAAGTGATCAAGGAGTGGGAGTCTACGTACTCGCATATGCGAGGATCCACACAAAAGGGATTGCCAGAGAATAGGACTGCCTTATGTGTTTATAATGCACTGTTTTAAGACTCAAAATCGTCTTTGTATTCTTTTATTATAGTAGAACTTTCATGTAGTGTCGCCTTTCAAGGTGACCAATGCACGCATCGCTTACACGCGCGTAAGCATGTGTTAGATTTGTTAGCGTCAGACATTAGGCGTTCTAAAAAGTTATGTATATACTAAAGACAAATTCAGATGTTGTTTTTGTGTGCATAAAATGCAAAACAATAAAGTTTTCTTCGCATTTACGTGCATATAAAATAGAGAATACTCAAAATTATATTGTAATTTCGTTTAAGGAAATATTATATTCTCCCTTTACTTATAATTTATTTGTTCACAATTGTATAAGCTACGTTTCTTGCGAAATGTCTTAATTTAAATTTCTATTTAAATAAATTTGTTAATTAATAAATATGTTATTTATTCTATATAAATTTTATAATATGTCACCTATCAAAACTTTGTCATTTCATTTTTTAATATAACAAGCACAATTTCTTTAATTTTATTCTTATTAGTTTATTAATTTTTTGTATAACGAACGCAGTATCAACACTTTCCGCGCTCGAGTTGGTCGAATTAACACGAAATCGCAGGATCGTAGCTAACGCTGACTGAAAAGCAAATTTTGGGCCTAGATGGCGGTTTGCCCTGTGCGTCATATAAACTCTCTGCTCGCAAGTGGTTAGAAAAGAGATCGGTTAGTATATAAGACCGGTGAAAAGTGTACTTTCATTATGTGTTCATGCGACCGACCTTTGCGATGCGATAAAACATGAGACATGACAATGTAAAATTTAAATTAGCGTGTATATGTACTTTAGTATTAGAAATAAGTTAGCGTATATAATATGCAGGTTTTTAAATGTTCTTACGACCACAAATAAATTAATAATAAGAGAGATACCCACAATGAAAAACAATAATGAGAATTCATCAAAAAGTAGCATCATAAAAACAAAGAAATTTTTTTTTTATTTGAAAATGTTTCTGTTGATTTAATAATTTTATTTAGTTAATTCAAAAACAAGTTTATGTTTAATCATCAAATTTTCTTCGTTGTATTAACAGAGATTCTCTATAAAATTGACAGATTTACGATGTCAAATTTACCTACTATAAACTGTCAAATCAACGGATTCACGCTGTAAAATTTACATATTGTCCACTGTAAAGTCGACGTATTTACTAAGTTAAATTGACACATTTGGATTGTCAAATAAAACGCTTGTAGTTCGTTAGATTGAAACTGCATATACTGTCGAAATAACAACTTTTTCTATTGGACGTATTTAACAGCGGATTTTAGTTGATCCAACTAAATTTTTTTCTCAGTGTATAAAACAGGTTTATTATACATATTCATATTTAATTTATCTGAAAAGGATTATGCGTTTCATCTTGTTTAATTATTACAAAATGAGTACCATCATACTCGCAAAAATTTTTATAATGATAATTTGTAACTCGAACAAATTTTTAATTTGTTGTTAACACTAATTCGTCTTTGTATTTTATATAAATCGGTACAGTTTTTTTTACCTTTTACTCAATTTCTGTGCTATATTTATTTATTTATTTATAGAAATTAAACGGACTATAAAGTCCTTATAATCAAAAATATATATCATATACAAGATAATGGATATAGCATATTCAATTCTTTTTTTATACCACAAGTAATACGTTCTCAATTTTATATCGCTTCTCATAAGGCAAATCGAGAATTATTAAAAAAAAAAGCCAAATAGTATTCTTAGATGTTCTAAAAATTTTAATTCAGTCTGTGTACCACATGAAAGATGTATTATTTTTACAAAATAAAATTTTGTTTTTTTTTCTGATAATTCTCTGTAAATAGACCCATCACAAAAATCTTTAAAAATAGTATTACTTGTTTTTTATTAAACCCATAATTTAATTTATTATAAAAGTTCTTACGTAAAAATAAAGACTCTAATTGATTTATTAATGGGTTTTGTATGAAATAACTGCTGGTCCATTATTAAGTAATTACATTTATTTAAACTGCTATTGTCTATAAGATCGTCTTCTTCTATCGATTCATCTTTGTTAATATTATATTGAGTGTTATTTACTAAAGAATTACAATGTGAACAATAAAAATGCTTTTGAATAGGTATGTGCACGTCCGAACAAAATATGTTGAGTTTGTATGTACTTATTAGACAGTGATGCAGGTTAATACAAATATTTGCTATGAATTTTAATAACTCGGAAACCGCTGAATCAGTCCATTCATGTAATAACTTAAGTGATGCTATACATAAGACGAATTCAGAAATTTTCATTGGACAGCTTGAGTACAAAGCGTTATCGACGCTTTGAAGTTTAAGTAAAAAATACAAAAATTTTAATAAAAATTACTATACTTTTTAGGAGTCCGAGGACAGACTTGAATTCTAGTAAAAATTACTTTACAGTATAGTCATTTTTAAATACAATAAAAATTAACATATATTTTACGAAAATTTACAATACAACATAGTAGTTTTTACTATACCGGATAGGAATTTTTACTATGCCAGTATAGCAATTTTTACTGTGCCAGAATAGTAATTTTTCATGCAACTGATTAGGAAAAAGAGAATTAGAGAATTCTCTTGTGTATCCTTTTTATTTAATCCTTCTTCTGGTCTTTTCAAACTTGGAACCTACGAAGATTTTATGATTTTGACATTTTGTACTTATTTATTGTATATTATATACTTTACGATTGGAAATTCGCTCGCTTACAAATATAATTTTAGCCTGCCTACACCTACACTAACTGATTATTTATCGACGCGTGAGAATAATATTTTACGCAACATATTAACGCAAGTTCACAGTGTTGAAGATTATTCAAATCGTCCTTATATACTAACTGAACAGATGTCTGTCCACTTGCGAGTTGTACAGCGGGGGTAGACGCCATCTAGTTCTGTCTTATACGATTAAATGGCGCTAAATTTAAAAATGTAACCTAAAAACATTACAGTGAAAAGAAAGCGTAGTCGCGACCATTGTAAACTCGCCGCAGATCGGAGGTGCAGGTCACGTGACATACCGCGACATCTGTATTTTCGATACAGAGTTACTTAATTTTTACTATTCTGTATTGTAAGACTTGTGAGGACATATAATAATATTTCTAAGCTTTAGATTTTACTATATTGTATAGCAAAATTTTAATATAAATTGTAGAAAAAATTACAATAAATTCGTTTAAAATTTCCAAGATCGTATATCGTTTATTATATCTATAATTTTTACTATGCAATCTAGTAATTTTTACAGCATTTTTAGTATTCTTTAATATTGTCTGTGTTAAAACTTTCAAAATATGTAGCAATTATCATTATAATTCGAGTCTGTCCCGCGCCTACTATGGAGTATAGTAATTTTTCCTCGAACGTTTCTCTCCGTGTGGCGGTAAGTAATTAATCAGTTATAAAGTGCTTATGAAGGTTAAGATTAGTTAACGTGTAATAAAAATACATGATATTTAGACGATGCAGATTGTCTCAGTTATTCAAAATTTACAACTGAAGGAGATGTTCTTCAAAAAGAAAAGAATATAACAAGCAAATTGGCTAAGTTTAAGAAAAAGATATAAGATTAAAAGAAAAAGAATATATTAAATAAAGAAAAAATCTTAACCGTGTCAAACCAACAAATGGTGAATGAAAAGTCTAATTTTGAAGAGAGTAAGTCTGATCATGACATCACTCCGTCAGTGGAAAACAAAAATATTGAAGAGGATGATTTCGAAAATGACAATGTATTGGTAATTAATTCTGCACAGACCAAAGTTGCAAAATTAGTTTAGCAACGACTAATTCTGCGGTAAATATTTTACAATAATCTACAATAATCACGTTAAACAATAATAAATAAAATACATTTTTTTAATTATAGGAATCTCAAGACTCCGTTGCAAGGAGGATGGATGACACTTTTACTGGTCCTAGTGGCGATTTTGTATAAATATATGTTTATTAAGTATAACATTTTTCTATATACTTGAAAATTGCATCTTGCACACGTCGTGAAAAAAAAAAACGGTTCGGTACTTGTGCGAGGAATTGGTTTTAAGCTCGTGTAACCTTTTTACACTCGCTTCGCACGTTCACAAACCTTATACGATGATTAATGTTTTTTATTCCATTGTTATTATAATTAAATCATATAAAATAAATTTTTCTGCACGATAAAAAAATAGTAAAATCAAGGCAGCAACGTAAGGTTTGCTAAATTGATTTAATTGAAAATGTTGTATATTTAATAAAAAAATTGGCTGCAATTATTATATTTTATTTTTTAGAAGCTTTTACTTTCAATCTAGCAATCCTAAAATTGCTGCATGAATACTATTGAATTTTTAACGTAAAATTGTTTCATTCAGCAAAATAAATCGCTGTTATAATTTAAATTAGTTTTTAAAACAGCTAATTTTCATTTGTTATTTGATCGTGATCATCGCAGCAAAATTTGCGGGTTTTTTACCTATGTTTATTGCTGTGTTGACAACTTTACGAATTTACATTAGCGATGTGCTGTTGTCATTCATACCATGTTTGATTTTCGGGCTAAAATAGATGAGTTTGCTCTATTGAGGTTACCGCAGAGTATATTTTCAACTTTTATTACAAAATATAGGCTTTGATAGTCATTTTTGTGTGTATGAAGTGAGTGAGTCGAATAAATGGTCTTGTGTGTATGCACATTCGCATCTTGATCCTTTGAAATTCTTATGTAATTTTTAAGAACACAGTTAAAAATCTGTCGAAAAATAAACAAAAAATGTGTGTTTATAATTCGATAAAATTGTGTAAATTCTGAGGTCTTGTGTAAAATAAAATTGTACACACTTTGTGTATTTCATTGAACAAAAATACACAAAGTTTGTGTAAATTTGAATGCGGTAATACACAATTATGTATAAACTAAGCGAGTAACTGTTAATTTCTAAAAGACTGAATAATAATTAAATTTTAAGTATTTTCTTAATAATATGAGTAAAATAAATTCTTAAAATTATTTAATAATTAAATAAATAAAATTTTGTTTGTAAAAGAAGATATAAATATAAAAAAATATATTTACATAATAAAGATTTATTTATTATTTAACATTTTATGGTACAAGAAAATAGTTAGTTATAATAACGCTACATTTTTTTGCATTAATATATTCGTTGAAAGATTTTACTTAAAAAAAGATCTTTACTTAATTTAAAAGACTCACTAATCAATTTTGAAAACTTGCACGTATAAACAAATTCGCATTTAATTTTTTTTAAAATGGGGGAATCATCAATCATATCGTTGTCGTCTGCATTTATCATATGTACAAAGTATTTTAATATCTTGGGCAACATAGTTACATTTAAAGCAAGAGAAATGCATGTTGATTAATTTCGCTATTCTGTTTACGTACTACAATTGTAGTTTATACTCAAATATTTAATTTATATTATTTTTGTTCAACTGATATACTTATTTAACAAAAAATTTAGTACAAGTTGACTTAAAGTTCTTTTTATCGTATTAAATTTAAGTCATAATTTATATTAACGCAATGAATTAATTTTAGTATATAATTCTATGAAACTGGCTGTTACGTTACAAGGTATTTCATAAAAGAAATTTTGGATAAAATTCCAAAAGTTTTTTTGAGTGTCATCAAGATTAACGTTACAAACAAAATGGATTTTAAACAAGTAATCTACAGCAGATATAACGTCGCTAATTGGAAGTAATATATAATTACCATCAATTTTTATGTAATACTTTTGAATAGATTTTTTACTTTCTCCTAATCCAATTAAGAATGGTTGTTTCGTATAACTATTACATTCATTCAAAGGTATACCCAACTAAAAGATGTATTAAATTTTATGAAAAAAGTACATTTAAAATGAAATAATTACGGAACTTTAAATTTACCTTGTGAAAAACAATCAATTTATTAAGGGGGCCAGCCTGGGTTAAATTGAAAAAAATACACTTTTCAGTATAATAGCTACGAAGATTTTATGCATCACTTTTGAATCCTAGAACTTTTTACACTTTAAGTACTCATATAATCGAAGGTATTTATTCACTATTAGGGCCCAAAAAATGTTCTTTATCTTTACTATTGTTCCATGAAAAATATCTATTTATTTGTCCACTTACCATAGGTTTTTTTCTAGTACGATGACTTATATGACACCAGACCAGGCTTAAATTACTTTTCATAAGTTGCACCTTAGAAGTGACGGATTACTTTTCTGAAAAAAATAAGAAAAAAACTATTGTAGACATTGAAGTGCAAAATATTATTTTTAAGCCTAAAATTTTGCACTTCAATGTCTACAATAATTTTTTTCTTATTTTTTTCAGAAAAGTAATCCGTCACTTCTGAGGTGCAACTTATTTTTTTTTTTTTTTATTTATTTAAACCAGAACAATTTACAATGTAAAGCCTATAGAAGGTAAACACAGTTACCTGTACATAGGCTGGCGCATCTTACAGCTAAAACTTAAATCTAATTAAAAACTAAAAAAATACAATGTTGAAATTTCTTAATATTTTTGTAAACAAGGTTAACAATTTTTATATTTTATTTATCTTAAATTTATCCATAAACAATAACATTTTTTATTTTATTCTTAATACTTTTTATATTTAAGTTCAAGCTCTTCAGATCATTTGGCAAACTATTAAATGTCTTAATTGCTACAATATAACTATTTTTATTGCTTATCGCTCTTTTAGTTTGTGGTAATGTAATGCACTTTTTCCTAGTCTTCGATGCACTTTGTAAGTACATTTCTTTTAATTCTTTATAGTGGTACATTATCGATTCTAACGTAAACAATTGCGTAATATTTAATGGTGCATTCCTTACGATAAAATGGTTTTTATTTATTATTTTTAATATTTTATTTTGTACACTTTGTATTAAATTTAGATTATTTTTATATGCACCCCCCCCCCCCCCAAGCAAGTATACCATAGTTCACTATACTATGAAAAAGAGCAAAGTATATTTTCATTAGAGTACTTGTATCCATAATCTTTTTTATTTTTGCAAAAATAAATATTAAGTACTTTGTTCTATTTACCATGTATTCAATGTGCTTATCCCATTTCATATTATAGTCAATGAATTCTCCTAGGTACTTATAGCTGTTAACTCTTTCTATTTTTTGATTTTGTATTGTTATATTTAATTCAAATGGAACACTAGTTTTATAATTACCAAAGGCCATAAAAACGTTTTTTTTTTGTATTTAAAGATAGCTTGTTTGACATTAACCATATAGATACCTTTTCCAAATATTTATTCATTTTATCCTGTGCTCGAGACCACATGTCATCATCGGTAATGATGACTGTGTCATCAGCATAGGATATAATTGTATTCTTATTCATATCTAACAATAGATCATTTACATATATTATAAAAAATAGAGGTCCGAGTATCGTTCCCTGTGGAACTCCTGTGTCAATTATTCTTAGATCACTCTTTTTATCTCGGATTCTAACTTTTTGCTGTCTATCTGTCAGATAGCTTTTTATTAAATCTAGGACACTGCCTCTGATTCCACATTTTTCTAATTTGTCCAATAATATGTTATGATTTATAGTATCAAAGGCTTTAGCCAAATCTAAGAAAACTGCTATAGTAGGCTTACTCTTGTCCAAGTTATTGTAAATTAAGTCCGCTATTTTATTTAAAGCATCCTTGGTGCCTCGTTTTTTTATAAAACCGTATTGATTATCTGCCAGAATCTTACACTCTATTAGAAAAGAAACTATTCTATCATACAGAATTTTTTCGAAGATTTTAGCTAAGTTTGATATAAGAGAAATTGGTCTGTAATTTGATATAGTTGCTTTATCTCCTTGTTTGTGTATGGGAATAACTTCAGCACTCTTTAAAGCTTCTGGCCACACTGATTTTTCAATCGATAGATTGAAAATATGAGCTAAAGGTTTAGCAATGAAAGTATCTACTTCTTTTAGAGTACGCGCATTAATTCTATCTTCACCTCCCGCTTTATTTTTTAGTTCATTTATAATTTTACTTATTTCTTGCGAATTTGTTGGACTTATAAATATTGATTTAAGATTTCTCTTAATTGGTTTTGGTTGTTCATCAGGACTCATTATTCGCTCACTGATATTTTTTCCTACTTCACAGAAATATTTATTCATATAATTATGAAAAGTAATTTAAGCCTGGTCTGGTGTCATATAAGTCATCGTACTAGAAAAAAACCTATGGTAAGTGGACAAATAAATAAATCTTTAAGATATTTTTCATGGAACAATAGTAGAGATAAAGAACATTTTTTGGGCCCTAATAGTGAATAAATACCTTTGATTATATGAGTACTTAAAGTATAAAAAGTTCTAGGATTCAAAAGTGATGCATAAAATCTACGTAGCTATTATACTGAAAAGTGTATTTTTTTCAATTTAACCCAGGCTGGCCCCCTTAATAGCATTAGACAGATCTACTTCAGTAAATTTCCTTTGACCCTTTTTTCTTAGTGGTAAAAGTAAATACAAGGCAATAATTGAATTGGTTTCGTCGTTCCAATCTGGAATACTTATAAATTTAATTATTTCTCTTTTCAAATAAAAAGGTATGTTTAAAATAACGGAGGTACAATGTTATTCACCTAATAAGCCTTTGTAACTACTTAAAACATTCTTTAAAAAAAACTTTCAATATATTGCTAATACACTTTTCAAAAGTATTTTTAAAATTGATTGTAGAAGATTTGGGGTGTAATAGCGAAAATTCTACATCTATCTGAAATAATTATAAGAATTAAAACACTAAAATTTTTTAAATTAATTATATAATTAAAATTTACCAATTGCGGAGTATCTATAAAGCGTGGAAAGACTGTGAAGAATTGTTCATTAATATACTTTTTACGTCTCTCTTCAAATGTTTGAATTGTTTTTTCTATTATAGATGAGAGAACTCGAACGACACTAACATGCAAGGTTACATATTATACACGTCTCAACAAAAACAAATACTTCGAATAACTCAAATATCTGTACCTCATATTTTGGTACAATATAGTATAATATTTTGAGTCAATTCATCAGTCATTTCGAAAACTGTGTGAATCAAGCAGTGTAACGTGCGAGAGCGATGGAAACAGATTCGAACTCGAATATATAGCGCGCCTTGTGTGCTGAATCGCCTAAGCAATCTACAACACATTTTACTTGTGTTAATAAGATGTGTGTGTGTTAACTACAATTGTGTAGTTAACATTTGTGTATATAAGAAATTACAAGCCATTTTACACAAATCATGTGTACTTTTTACATTTGACGTGTGTCATTTATAACACACAATTTGTGTAATTTTTTTACACATTACCTGTGTTTTTCATTTCATTACACAAAGATTTTACACAAAACACAAGATTTTTAACCGTGAATGTTTTATAAATTTAATTACTTTGTAAATGTTTAAATGAATTCATTTATAATATGATTTAAGCTTGAAAATCTTTAAATCCCTAATAATCAATAAAGATATAGTTAAACGCGATTCAATATTTCATTATTTACTATAGTTCGCACACTATGCGTACCTTTAACCTTTTTATTTTCTATATCTATTCATCGTTATTTAGCATCACGCATCATTCTCAATTTTATAGAAACATAATCCAAATTCAATTTAATTAATTTTAAGTTCTTCTGATTGACAATGAACTTTACATACAGTAGCTATATATTTTGTTATAGTAACAATTTCTGTGGTTGAATGTAGCAATGTTGATTGCTCGCCGAGTGATTTTATTTTGTTAATTCGATAGAATAAATTATTTGGTTATGACAGCAATTAAATCTTGCTGTCTCTGGGTTGCAAAAAAAATTGCTGCCGCATTCAAATTTTTTGCTACAATAGCAACTTATTTTTTATCGTGTGAAATTATTTATCTGCAAAAAATAAAAAGTTAAAAAAAATAAATAAACTAACAAATTTCATTTTACACATTTTTTACAAATGTTAAAATGCTTTTGCAAACATATTGTAGAAGGTATGGATTACATTTGTCAGAGTGTTAATTAGCAAAATGTACCGAAAATGTTGGCTAATCCAGTGGTCAAAATGTTTTTATTATGTTGCTAAAACATCCCACATTTTAGCAACCTTTAGCCAACAGAGATTTTTACGCGGGTTGAAAAAATATTGCATTAAAAAAATGCTAAATTTTACTTGTCATCATTAGCAGGCAACCGTAAAAAAAGTTTTTGAACGTCATCATAAAAAAGTTGAACAGATCGTAAAATCGAAACTTTTCTTCGTAAGGTAATCTACTGGATGGTAGAGAAATCATCGATTCCATTAAGGGAAGTGAAAGAGTCATTAGTTAAACTTTGTGCTGATGATAATTGAACACGAACCCGCCTAACGTGCGTTGACGATGCTATTTAAACGCCGCATTAAATTTCTTTTTCACTTTAATGTCTCTGTAATGCATGTGCAATAGTAATTTTATTTTCCTGTCTGCAGAATAGCGGATAGATCTCAGAAAACATGCGCATACTACATGAGACGATGCAATAAAATTTGGACAATTTGTTAATGAATTTTAAGCGCAATTACATTCTAATATATACGGTTAAACATCTTGTGTTTATGAAATATTTGTGTAAAGAAAAAAAAGAGGTAATTTATAAAATAATTCGACAAATTATAGGTAGGTTATAAATTACAAGTCAAATGTAAAAGGTACACAGGATTTGTAATGTACACAAATGTTAACTACATAATTGTATAATTAATATGCAATTTGAATTTACACAAATTTTGTGTAATTATACACTGATAGAAAAGATCCTTTGATCCAAATCCCGTGTCTTTAATATAAAGCCGTGCGCATTTAATATAGTCCAAAGGCATAGGTATTAGATGTAAAGAAACGGTGCATTAACTATTAAGCCATCCACAGGATTTTTGTCAGTAAAGATGATCGCGCATTAACTATTAAGAAATATTTCTTGAATGCTAATGCATACTTCTTTATTTCAAATACCATGACAAAATTATTTTTTAAAGCCGCGAAGACTTTGGGTTAAAGAATCTTTTCTATCAGTGTATTCAATGGAATGTACAACGTGTATACGATATGATTTTACACTCTTTAATTTTCGTTGGATTTTTAACGGTGTAAGAGACAATGTAATTCGCATTTCCATTAAAAACTTGTAATAATAAATCTGTATGAAACTTTGATAAGTATAGTAAAAACTTATTTACTAATATATTAACAGATCAAACTACGATTAACAATAAAAATTGACTTTCTCAATTAATGTACCATAGAGAAATCACATTAAAGCAGTACGCAATTATTGTAGATTTATGAGAATGATAAAATTATTTTTCTAAACACTTATAATAAATTTTTGAACAAACAATATAATTCGACATAACAATCATCTAATAAGCATTGCATTCATATTAAGCAATATGCAAGTGCTGATGTCAGACAAGATAATTTTACTAAACATGGGTAATTATTTTTAAAGAAGTAAATTTTGCATTGGAGTTGTCTAAAAGGTATAATAAATTAATGTTAATGTTAAAGGTCGGTTGTTATAATGAAAGCTTGTATCGCATATTGTCACATTGCAGCCTCCAAATATGTTCAAAATTTGTTATACAATCTGTCCAATGAACAGAAGATTTAATATTTTATACCTAAAAGCTTCTTAATTTTCCAGTAGCGTATATGCGCAATTAATGTAAATTATAAAAAAGAAAAAATTATTAAATTGTGTACATACTTTATTCAATTTGTTTTCAAAATGAATGTAGGTTTTTACTTTATAAGCAATTTGTACTACGAATTAGGATAAAAATTAAAAAATGAAAATCAAATCAGACGATGCAATGGATTATGGAAGACTAGTGCTCTACTCGTCGACCGACTGCATCGAATATACTTCATCCCAAGCAATTTATTTTGCCGAATAAAGGGGAGCGAGAGTCATTAGAGTATTTTGGTCGCATATATTGCGTGTACACTCCTATATACATGACAGGCAGTCGAAAAGAGTTCCCACGAGTGTGCATTTGCCAAGTGTCTTTACTGAGATCGCGTAACCAAAGGGTCTATTAGTAGGAATTGAACACGTTATATTTTAAGTTAATGACAGGTTTGTAAACTGCAGCTGATTTTTTCGTTTAAATTGCATACAATTTACGAAGTTAAAGGGGGAATTCGCGTTAGCATTAAGGTCCGAGTTGAAAAAATCAATGCGCCAATGCTCGCGCTTTCACTTAGCGATTAATAAATTTTTAAAAATGTTTTTAAGAGAGTCTGAAAGTCAATTAAAAATTAAAATTTCGCGGCATAATATAGCAGATGGAAATTGTTTATAATAAAGAGTATAAATAAAATATCGAAAAACCAAGAGATACTTACCCTTCCTTAATGGGTAATGGTTTATCATTTTATAAAGTTTCAAGTTCATATAACAATACTTTGATGAGAACAGTTTGAATAATATGATTTTTTTATATTATGAGAGAATGATCAGAAAGACTGGTTTGCTATATTATGGCAGAAAAATTAGAATTTTTAATTGAGGATCAAACCCATTTCAATCTCATAAGAGGTCACAAGAGCTTAAAATCACTTCCTCACATAGGTATGGAACTATTTTTTTCGACACAACCTGTGCAACATATTATGTTACTCAGGGGAACTTGAGCAAACGTGCGTAAAGTCGTAGTTTTGCATACGGTCTGTACGAGAAATATGAGATGTGCAGGAAGTTTGATTCGCGTTGCATCCAGCATTCTAGATTATAAAACTATTTTTAAATTCAAAATTAATTTCATCGCTTATAATTATTAAACATCCGTAAAAAACTGCAAATTCACCATAAACGCGACTCCTAGTTTCCTTGACGATTACAAAATTGATGAAACTCACTTGTTAACGAAGCAGGTGTGCAAAACTATTAAATAGTCCACCGGTACACCATCGTGGTTATGGACGTCGGACAACTATTGCGACCCTAACATAAAGTCTGAAATTAGCAATCACGCGACCTTCCGCTCGACGTTTATGTTATATATTTCTATTAGGTAACTCGTTAATTCGGTCGAAGTGAAAAACGAACGAAAAGGGCACGTAGGGCGCGATGCTCGATGAAAATGCCCGGGTGTTCGTTAACTTTGGCCGGCCGCATAGTCGCGTGCAACGCGGCCGTGAAACCCGTCATTACTTACGCGCCAGTAACGCGAGAACGCGCATCGCTCGCGGGGGTAGTGCGTATTTTTCGCCGAACGCGCGCGAGTGTAATGCATGGTCAGGCGTGTGCGTAAGTACGAGGGGATGGGTTCCCGGGGTAACTATTACCGCGGAGGCCCCAGGGGGTCGCCCGCGCGGCTATCAATTTACCCCTCTGTGTAACTGTGAATCCAACGTGCGGTCAGTCGATTGCCCTCGTTGATCGCTGACGCGATGCAAGATTTGACAAAAACGATTGATTAATATTAATTTCGATTGTTTTTTTTTAGTTAGGCTCAAGTTATAATTTTACTGTTACTACTTCCCAATAGATAATATCATCCGAAAAATCATTACCCGAGTAAAAAATTGACCAGTGATAATCAGTTTCATTAGAAATTGGCCTCAACTTTTTTGTAATCGTAAAAAAAATTGTATAACTGTTTATAAACGTTAGATTTAAGACTAGTAGTAACAGTTTATTATTATTACTATTATTATTATTATTATTATTATTGAAAGGAGATGGAGCGAATGTAAAACTCACCTCTAGACGCATTGGTATTCCCTTGGCGTCCCTCATTTCCCGGGTGGATTCATCCAATGGCCTTCTCATAAAATAGAAGGATACGATTGACATCTTCTACCTCGTTGTTTTATGCTAGCGAGAAGGGATCCCCTAGGTAAAAGTGTCTCCTTTCCACCAGTGCCGGGCAATTGAGAATGATATGTAATGACATTTCATCCTCTGAGCTGCAGAATCTGCATTTTGAGTCTTTTTCTAGTATTAGCCTGATACGTTGTTTGCGCAATGTGTCATGGCCTGCAATGACCCAAATTGCCAACTTTGTTTTGTTCCAAATTTGAGTAGTTATTTTGACCATACTTCCAGTCTTTTGATGAAAGTTTTGTCTGTTCCACATCCCTCGGCATGCATCCACACCTCTGAGTGTATTTTAGCGATCCATTTGTCTATCTCTCTATTGAGTATGGTGTCGCATATCCCAGTTGCCGATTCTGGCTTTAGACTAAAGGTTTATTTTCTCGCTTGTTTAGCTAGTATGTCCGCGATTTCATTTCCCTTTATTCCTGTATGGCCCGGCATCAAAAAAAGGGTTAGCAGTCGACTTTCTGCCAACCTATTTAAAGTCTGATAACATTCATACACTAAGTTTGATGTATTTGTGTATGCATATTGGACCTCAATAGTTCCTCTACTATCCGATCCTATGTGTAAGTGCTCTTTCCCGACTTCCTCTTCGGCCCATAGGGCGCAGTTCAGCTCTCCAATAAGTTCAGCTTGTAATACCGTTATATACTCTCCTAGAGAAAAGGTACAGCCTTCTACCCTTATTGGATACATCCGTGTACCAAATTTCACCACTTTTTGGTAGTTTCCCCTGGCCTGCTGACCAGCCGTGTTTTTACGCCGCTAGACTGATGCGGTAGGTATCGCAAGGACGTCTTCTTTTTTTTTTTAAGACTTCCGGTGTTTTATCCTGCAGAGTTCTTCCGGACTTTGAGGAGTGCTTTAGCGATGACAGCATCGTCAAGGTCTCACTCCTCCTATGGGTTGTGAGACCTTGACGATGGTGGAGGGGCTTAATGCCTGATGAACTGGGCTGCTCAACCTTGCACCGTCTGAGAGGAGTGTGTATGAGGATCCCCCTAAAAAGGGCTCACCCCCGTATGAATGCTGGATCCCCCTAAAAAGGGCTCTCCCCCGTATGAATGCTGGATCCCCGTAAAAAGGGCTCTCCGTATGAATGTGCGAGAATGTAGGGTTATGAAGTGTGGAGTCTGCGGTAACACGTAGAAGGCCATGCCCCATTTCCCCGGGACAAGGTGACCTCAGCCTCCCTGTGAGGGGAGGAGGAGGTAGAGGCTATGCTCATCAGGCAGACAAAGGAACAACCCTCGTGGCAGCACCCGGGGTGAGCTTAACGATACACTCACAACACATCACTACAGACATACACAGACGCTGTGACCCTTTTTGGTGCAACTGGGCTCTCCTTCCGTCTATCGCGGGGGGCGAACTTTGGCGCGGGTGTAGAGGGTACAGGGGTAAAACTAGGACAGACACGGCTAGGCCGCCGGGTAGTACAGGGGCCTAGTTACGAACCAGCCATTCGGACTGGCTGCCCCATCAACCGGCGAATAATCTCCTTCGACCTAGTGTTGCCGGGTGGCGACCGGACAGGGCCGCGCTGGGTCGGGGGGGGGGGGGCACCTCCGAGGCCACTACAACGTTGCCGAGCGAGCCTGCTGCGAATTGGGCGGAGAAGGGCTGATGGTTCACCAAGGGGTCACTTCGGTCACATACACATACACTACTCTCACCCCAAGTCAAATTCCAAAAATGTCGAAAGTAAAAGATAGCGAGTATACCGTGTCCACTCGCGACGAGCCCCCCGGCTCAAAAGGTAACCTTGTACGGGCGTCTGGGCTGGCACAGCCTACAGGCAACACCGTCGAGGTAAACAAGGATGATAAACATAAGGGGGAACAGATGGAGGTCTGTCTGTCCACTAGCGCAGACAAGGCTGACTCCCAACAGAGCCACAGCCAGTCTGCCGGACCGGTACAGACCAACGCTGTTCCCAATAAAGGTAAAAGGAGGAAGCGACTTACGGGGTCGCAACTCCAGAAAAGGCGAGCGGAGCGGGAGGCCGGAAAGGGTGCGTGCACCTCTACCGACCAAACCGCAACCGCGGCAAAAAGGACTGGGGGAGAGCTGTCTTCGGACAACTCGACTCCCCGCCAGATCAAGAAGGTTAGCGGAGAAGCTGGACAGCGGGTTGCCCAGCCGGCTTACAGTCAGGTGGTGGCCAGCGAGATGAAACTCGCAGTCATCCCTGACATGTACCCGGAGGAGCGGCTCAGCGCCGAGCAGGGCCTCCAGGTGGCCAGGGCGGTAGTCACAGCCATCCTTGGACACAGAGAGGGTCCGGTTAGGCCGTGTTTCACGGACAACTGGTTTCTGAGGGGTGCGCAGGTCTTCCACTGCGGCTCCTCAGAGACCAGTCAGTGGCTAAAGGAAACGGTGTCAACATTGGCACCGTGGGAGGGCGCGAAGCTCAAAGTCGTGGAGCAAAGCGCCCTCCAAAAAATGGAGAAGGTTACCTTCTACGTCCGGGGTGTGGAGACCCCGGGCGAAATGATGGAGTTGCTGGGCTGGCAGAATATCACCCTGCCAGTCCAGGAGTGGAAGGTATGCCAGACGTGGAAGGTCAAAGACACGTCTGGCAAAGAGACAGGGGAGATGGCGGTGCGCGTGCTAATGGAGGAGACGGGGGTCAGGGCCCTTAGGGAACTGGCCTTCAGTCCCTTCTGCGGAGAGGTGCGCGCACATGCCATCTACCACGAGAGGAAAGGTCAGGAAGGTGGGGATAGAGCGGAGGAGGCGGCCAGTGGACAAACAGCGCGGCCACCACCTACCGTACAACAGGAGGAGGCGGCTGGAGGCATGCCAGTGCGGTCACCGTGCGGGGTTAACCCGCAGGAGACGGCTGGTGAGCCGACAGCGCGGCCACCAACCGAGGTGTACAAGGTGGAGGCGGCTGGACGACCACTGGTGCGGCCACCTACGCTGAATGCCCCACCCAAGCAGTAGGGAAAAAAAAAAAAAAAAAAAAAAAAAATGTATGGCAACAGCCAAAAAAAGGATGAAAGGGACAAAGGAACGTGCCAACAATGCGCGGGCCAACATCCCTTTTACCCAAATCAATCTGCATCACAGCAAAAGCGCCTCGGCAATATTAACGAAGAGCTTGGCTGAGATGCAAACAGGCATCGCATTAATCCAAGAACCATGGATTAATGCAAAAGGCATTGTGGCTGGACTGAGCGGTTGTGGCAAGGTGTTCTACGACAACAACACTCGTACTAGAACCTGTGTGATCCTGAAGGGACTACAGGGCGAGGCGTGGTCGAAACACTGCCACACAGATCTCACAACAGTCGCATGAGGAATGGGCCACTGGCTAACGACCCTCTATACCCGACACAACACGCGTATAAGGAGGGAAGATCAGTGGACTCAGCGCTAGACAAAGCGACAACTAGAATAAAGAAAGGTATGAAAAAAAGAGGGATGGTATTAGCAGCCTTCTTGGATATAGAAGGAGTTTTTAACTATACCAACGAAAGAAGCATCTGCCAAGGGGCAATGAGGCACAATGTGCCAACGAGCCTGGTAAGATGGATTAGCCGCACCCTACTTGATAGGGTGATTGAGGCGGGATGGGGTGAGGCGAAAGGAGGAGGGCGCGCGACCAAGGGTTGTCCACAAGGTGGCGTGCTCTCACCTACACTTTGGTCCCTGGTGATAGACGAACTACTAAGGAGACTCAATGACAGGGGCATCTACGCAAAAGCCTATGCTGACGACGTACTTATCCTAGTCATGGGTGACGTGGAGACTACCATAGCAGGACTGATGAGGTTTGCTTTTAGAGTAGTGACTGAATGGTGCAGGGAAGTGGAGCTATCAGTAAACCCTAGCAAAGCGGTTCTGGTAAACTTCACCACCAGGTACAAGATTAAACCACTAGGATCGATTAAGCTGTTTGGGGACGAGGTACCACTAGCCAAGGAGGTAAAATAAGTAAGCTTAATTGGAACAGACATCTGCAGACGAAGAAGAACTGCTTTCTAGCAAGCTTCTGGGCCTGCAGAAGAACTTTTGGAGCAACCTGGGGTCTCAAGCCTATAATGCTGAAATGGCTCTATACGGCCGTGCTGAGACCTAGGCTGATACATGGAGCAGTGGCCTGGTGGACAAGATGTAGACTGAAAACAGGAGCGGCAACCCTGGACAGGATGCAAGCACTAGTTATGAGAGGCATCACGGGGGTGATGAAGTCAACACCTCTTAAGGCACTCGAAATGGTGCTTGATCTCCCCCCCCCCCCTGGAGCTGATGATAAGAGCGGCTGCCCTGAAGGCCAAGACTAGGTCAACAAGGGCCATAGCTGAACATGAGGACACCGAACTGGTTAAGTCGGTGGACCTCGGTAACAATCAGGAACTTGACAGAACCCCCAGGAAATTTTTCTTTGATAGGAAATTTAAACTGGGGATTCAACCAAAGCAAGAGGTCAATCCGCAGGAAACAGAGGTTAGTCTCTGGTTTACGGACGGGTCCAAAAGCGAAAAAGGAACAGGAGCCGCAGCGTGGCTTAAGGGAACTAGCACAGAGCTAGTACTTTCCCTAGAAGACCATACAACGGTCTTTCAATCGGAGGTCAAAGCCATTAGGAGCTGTGTAGAGCACATGCTGGAGAAGGAATGGAGAGACCGCAAGGTCACCATTCACTCAGATAGCAGAGCAGCACTCCTAAGTGTTAGTAAAGTAGAAGTAACCTCGTTAGAAGTGGAAAGGTGCCACAATGCTCTAGATAAACTTGCGGAAAGGTGCGACTTAGAATTAATGTGGGTCCCGGGACACTCGGGTGTTCTGGGCAATGAAAAGGCGGATAGACTCGCGAATAGAGGAGCGGCGGGAATTAGAGCAACCGATACTAAGGCTGCCATACCGCTTTGCCACCTAGAAAGAAAAATTCCGAAATGGGTGGAAAAGGAACAATGTAAAAGATGGTACGACAGCCAGGGGTGCAGACACATCAAAAGCATCATTGATGGTGTGGTACCCCGAAGCTGGAAGGCAGAGCTGATCAAATTCGAAAGAAGTGAGATCAAGCTGGTGGTGAGCTGGCTCACGGGTCACTGCGACCTGGAGTACCACAAGCACAGGATAGGTAAGACGAGTAGAAAACTCTGTAGGCTCTGCGGTGAGGCAAATGAAACCCCCGCGCACCTTTTGAGTGACTGCCCAAGACTTATGGGAGTTAGGCGGAGCGTGTGTGGGGACTTCACACTAGAGCCAAGAGATGTTAGGAACTTGAGTTTGCCGGGCCTCATAGGCCTAATAAAAAGGATTAGATCCAGCCTATAGGCAGGGGAAGGTAGGAGGTTACCGGGCTCTGCCGTTTCTCGAACCCGGGGGCATAGGTACATTTGACAGGATGTCGATTTGGAATGATGACACAAGGAGGCAAAGCGCAATGGGCCTTCGGCCTACGCGCGAGTCGGCACGTCCCCGAGCAGGGGCAGCCGGTGCGTCTCTACTTTTGAACGACTATCGACTATCGACTATCGACTAGCGATGACAGCAGCAATAGTTAGATGAAAGGGTTTTCATCGAAAGAGTTAGACACAACCCCGAGAACGGACGTAGGCGTGGATCCGGCGATACACCGTAACATGAGACCTCTTATCCTTTTCAGCTGTCTTTCCGTCGATTTAAGATGCATTCTGTCATAATAATTATTATTTTGTTTTCTTTATTACCAACTAAAAAAGGTTTGTAACGGTTATTAAGTTTTATTTATTTTTATTGCATTTATTTTAAGAGAAAAATTAATTCAATTTTGTTTTGCATATAGCATTTGTCCATCATTTGTTATTCGCAATTTACCGATGTCTTAAAATATTTTCATTTCACTTGCATTTATATTAGCCTATGTATATATTATACAATTTTAACTTAAATACAATCGTTATTACAACTTGCTCGTTTATTACTCACACACGCATATACATATTTCACTTGAGGAACTTGACAAAATGTGCTCTTATATACTAAGTAGAGTATTTTCTGTCCGTTTAAAAGTTAGACAAAAGTGTGGTCACCTAGAATGTAAACATTGGATGAATTAATTATTATTAGATAATGATTAGACGCTGTCGCACGTTGACATAATGGACCTGCTACCTAACCTGGTCAGTTTCTAGATGACGCTTGTTGAAAAACTATTCACATTTATTTAGGAGTTATACAATTTTTCAAGTAATTTATTTTAAAAATTGTTAATATATATAAGATTTATAACAAAAAGGAGAATAAAATTTCAACAAGTTCAAGTATATTTCCGCATTGCAATAATTTATAGTAATTTTTAATTAATTTAATGCATTGAGTGTCATTGTGAGATAGAGAACATTTATTAAAATTACTACTGTTGACGATGTAAACAACTTCAAGGTTCAACAATTTGAAAATTATGAAAACATCATATGTATCATTATGCTACGATTGTAGCATGTTTTACTAGAAAATTGTAATATTTCCAAATTTATAGTAATTTTCTTAGCTTGCCAGGTCTATTCAAATTTTACAAAATTGATTGTAAACTATACCTTATTATTTTTTTCAGTATACAATTTCTCTACCATCAGCAATATCCCCCGTTTTCGTGAACTTCTATCTCAAATAATTACCAGTCGTTTCCAAAAGTTACGCTCAAGTATGTAAACATAAATGTAATTCGAGATTCCGTCTTTTCAAACCATAATGAATGATATTCGCCACTCAGTGTAACGTACTTGAGGCAGCGATAACTTGACTGCAATTGCGTTACGCGTCCAATATTGGTGATGATTGTAAATTAACACGGGAACTCGCGATACGCTCAGTCATTAGTAAGTGGACAAACTTTTCGATGAGAGGCCGGATGGCCGAGTAATGCGCACCTGCCTATCGAATTGCGACGCGTCCAAGCTGTGGCCGTATTGATTCACTGCTGAACTCTCAAACACGAACATGGAGGTATGACGATTCATGCGCATTCGCATATTGCGGTAGTTGAACTTGTCCGTAAATTTTGTTTTAATGCATCAATGTGTCATCGCAATCTCGTTTCTACAGTAATTAAGTTCTTTACTTATTAAAGAAAAAAATTATATAAAATTTATTTGGTAATAATACTTTTATTTCTCTTCATTATATTAAAAATTATAAATAAAATTCTCCCAACCCAATTTTTTAATTTTTTGTTACGAGTAAATAAAAATAAAATATAAAGTCATTTTAAACAGATGTATAACTTGGATATTAAAATTAACCCATTTGGTGGGGGTTATATTAACAAATACGGTATATTTGCTATTAGAAAATTAGGCAGTCAACAATTATGCGTTACATTCATCTTTTATACACAATATCTCAGCTTACTGTCGTGAATAGTGTGCAAGGAAAAAAAACTAAAACTTAAAAATGTAAATGCAAATGTTAAATTTTGTTAACAGCGTATTTTTAATTATTTTTATTAGAATCTCTAATAAAGATATTTGAAGAAAAATGATAAACGTTTCAATGTTATTATTACACGACCTATGAGTCACTGTCACGTTCGTTGAACGGGTGGGTGGAAAGTCCAAGCAATTCGTTTTGCAAAAAGGCAGGAGATAACGCTATCTCCTCCTCTCTTCCTCCTCCTTTCTGGCGCTGCTTTCTGGGCTCCGAGTGTAACGATTTATTTTCATCTGAGACCGGACGTACTCCGTTTTCCTACGACTAATGAAATTTGATGCCCAACGATTCGTCGTCTTACATGGCGTACTTACACGCTTGAAGAAAAATTGCGACTGCGAGGAAACTCGCATTGAGAGGCCAATTCGTCGCTGTCCGATAAACAGCGACCGTCGACGTAAGTGGCTGTCGAGAAGAAGCGTGCGATTAATTCACCGAAATTGCACTGACCTAGTTATTTAAGAAATTTCGTAAGAATTAATATTTCGTTTAATTCTTTGTACTATTTGAATATTTAGTCGTCTATGCTTATAGTTAATTATGCAGTTGTCCAAGTTATCTTTTTTAATCGCGATTTTTTTATATTTTAATGATATAGGTCAAAATAAATAAATAAATGGGCCACATGGAATCTCTCAGATCTCAACATGAACAAATGCTAATGAACCTTTTATTTATAATTTTTTTATTTGAAAATTGTTATACAAGTACTTTAACATTTCAACTAAAAGATTTCACATTTTTAGATCTAAAATTATTGTTTAGTTATTGCAAAAAAATATCGAAGTCCAAAATGTTTCCATTGAAAAAATCTTGAAATATTTTGGACCCCTAGTGTCATTGAAGGATTATTATAAAAAAAGCGTGCATACAGTTTTATTCAAATTGGACTTCAAAACACCTTGCGCTCTTCGTGTCAGCCTTATTTTACATGATTTATTTTTCCTCTAACAGTATATTTTCAAATAAACGTGTTAATTGCTTACACTGAGAAAAAAATTCAGTTGGATCAAAAGACTCGTGCCTATAAATGCGAGCAACAGTATATTCTGTCAATTTGACAAATTTTGATTTTGAATTGAACAGCTTCGTTCTGTTAAATTAAAACCTTATGCTGTTGATTCAACGCCCCATACCGTTGATTCAAAGTACTTGTAATTGTAGTTTAGAATATTATTTCACTTAAATTAACCATTCTATACATATAATTTAACCGAATTTTCGAATCTTGATAAAAAGAAATTAAAACTTCTTTTTATTCTCAGAACCTTAATGCCTTTTATTTCTGTCGCTGTATTCTAACTGCAACTTATTTGCTGGAAACTGAATGAAATTTATGAAGGTTTCTTAAACAACTGCACATTTAAGCGGGAACGCATTCGATGTTTTTTCACATTAATATTATATGTCGGTATCACAAACACTTTCTCGCAAGGACGCTTACAAATCTAAATTACGAATCGCAGTTATATGTAGTCGCACGCATAGTTACATATGTACGTTTGAATTATTTTCTTCTTATACAGGGTGTTCGAAATGTTCCGGACCCCCCACTTATAACATAAAGTAAGCATTTTGGAAAAAAATGTTAAATACAAAAGTTGTTAAGTTTTGAAGGTTGAACTAAATAATGACCTTGGATTTGTTATTGGTTATCATTTTCAAGGTCATTTAAAAATCATCTTCAGTTTTTTAAATAGGGACCCCTATTTTTTATTTCAGATTCTGAAAGAGCACAAAATTTTACATCTGGATATGTATCCACGTTATGGCTCAAAATGACCTACAGACATAATTGTCGATACTGGAGTAACATCAATCCACATTGGATGAGAGCGGACCACACGCAACATCCTGAAAAAGTAAATGTTTGGGCTGGCATATTTAATGGAAGAGTACTTGGCCCTTTCTTTATTGAAGGTAATTTAAATGCTGCAATGTATGAAAACATGCTTCGAGACCAAATTATACCTGCTATACGGAATTTAACGGGTGGAAATCTGGACGAAATTTACTTCCAACAGGATGGTGCTCCTGCACACTACGGTATTCATGTTCGCCGATATTTAGAAGCAACATTTCATGATAGATGGATTGGGCGGAGAGGTACAATTGAATAGCCACCTCGGTCCCCAGACCTAACGCCTCTTGATTACTTCCTTTGGGGATACTTGAAGGATAAAGTTTATGTTATAAAACCACGTGACTTGGATGAATTACGCCAAAGAATCACTGATGAAATAGACTTGATACCTCAGCAAATCTTGCGAAATGTTGTTGCAGCCTTTTACAATCGGTTAGCACATTGCCAAACTGTTAATGGGCAACAATTTGAACAGTTGTTGTAAAAAGTTCCTGTCAACGACATTTTAAAAAAATTCAGTTTGGGCGAATAGTCCACTGTCTTGATTTAGTTAGCTGGGCCGCCGATAGTCCTGCCTTAGCTGACTAGGCCGCTAGTGTTCTTGTCTTAGTAGGCTGGGCCGCCGATGGTCTTGCCTTAGTTGGCTGGATCACCCATTATGTTACCTTAATTAGTTGTACCTCCCGTGCCTGAGCAATAAGGCTCATTTTGATTAGACATTTTTTTATTTATCATTTTCCCCCCCGAGGTATGTAGTTGTTGGGCCTAAGGCTTATTTTGATTAGACATTTTTTTATTTATCATTTTCTCGCCCGAGTTATGTGGTTGCCTGGCCTAAGGCTTATTTTACGCCAGTGTCAATTACACCTTCTACAATCCTAATGCAGAATTTAGCGCTGGTGCAAAATGGAGAATTACAACTAGGAGGCTTAATTTGGAAAACTAAGGTTATCCTTCAAATGACCTTGAAAATCAAGGGCAATGTCAATTTAACGCCACCATAAAGTTTGTCTTGCAAAATCAAATTACTTTAGTATTGGTCAGATACGCTCAAAGTTCTTAATAATCGGGATTTCTTGGCTTTCTGCTACTAAATAATCATTTAACCACTAAATGACCTCTGTAGGTCATTTTGAGCCATAACGTGGGTACATATCCAGATGTAAAATTCTGTGCTCTTTCAGAATCTGAAATAAAAAATAGGGGTCCCTATTTAAAAAACTGAAGATGACCTTTAAATGACCTTGAAAATGATAACCAATAACAAATCCAAGGTCATCATTTAGTTCAACCTTCAAAACTTAACAACTTTTGTATTTAACATTTTTTTCCAAAATGCTTACTTTATGTTATAAGTGGGGGGTCCGGAACATTTCGAACACCCTGTATATCTCCATGAAAGAGATTCTATTGGTACATCAATATATTAAAACAGCGATTACAAACTAATACACGTATATCGCCCTGTACTTTATCAAGCTTCTACAAATCTGTAATTTTTCATTAAATTTTCAATTTTAGTTTCTTTAATTTTATAATATAGTGGTTCATTAATCATAATGTTAAAAGTAAGAAAATAAATTTTTTTTTTATTCTTCCCAAGCTAATGAAACCTACCAAAAATTTAATTGTAGATTCATAAAGTTTCTATTGATACATCTGTAATTTTTCATCAAATTCTTAATTTTAGATTAATTAGAAGGTAAAACCTTCCTAATCTCTGTCCATTAAAGCTTTACTACTAATCGCGTCATCGAAATCTTAATTCTTTTTTTAAAGATCAAAAATTCTCTTATATAAAATCGGAAGAATAAAAGCATCATAAATAATCTCCACAGATTGCGTCGTTCGCGAGAGCGAAAAGAGTGAGAAGAAAAAAAAGGAATCTCGACGCTTCGCGGACTTGCAGTCATTGCGCCGGCGTTTATCCATTACGCTACATGCGCCATTGACACCCACGAATCACACTGCTTCCTCTCCCGATAGCCGACTTATCTGTCATCCTGTGAAGTGCGCTGTGTATATAAAACACGCCCTGTAGTCGCTGCTATCTCCGTCTCCCATTTCGCGCTTTATTCGCCCTTCTTCGTCTTCTTTCACGAGCAATCTACTATCCTGTATTATTACGTATTACGCAGATGTAACCTATTATTATGCTCTCATTGTAGCGCCAGACGCGAGTCTCGGCGATAAGCAACATGAGCTTGCAGAGCTTCGATTAAAAACCTGATTCAAAAATTAATATTCACTTGATATTTTTAGAAAAGAAGAACGGCGGAAGTCTACATCTTTCTATGGTAAACATTTGATCGTTCTTTTAAAGTTAAATAATTAAAGATTTACTCAAATAAATAAAATAGTCACTTATATACTACTTCAAAAGTAGTTACACTTGTTACACTTGTAATTACACTTGACGCATAACAACAAATAAACTACCATGCATTATAAAAAAGTACATCACGCAACCAAACGAAGAATCATTTAAAAATATATAAAAATTATTCCTTTTTTTTTGTTTGCGATACATTGTTGACGTAATTACAATGGAATTAACTTTAACTCTTAAAAAAATCGTAATACTATTAAAATCCTCATTATTGTCTGTACAAAACTGTTGGACAGTGTGTAGCTCGTGTTCATTAAAGATATAGTTTTTTTACGGGTCTTCCTAACGTCTTAATATTTTCGACATCATCAGTTTTGTTAAAAATAAGCACCTTATGCTTTAATATTTTATGTACATTTAGAATTTTAACTGTAATTGCTATTTCCATTTCGAATTTATTTGTTCCATGAAATAATCTTTTTATGTAGCCGTTACCGTCTTCGAATGGAAAAGCAGACCACGATGTTAAAGGTCCCCACAAAAGAACGTTGCAAGCTATATGCGTCAACTGATGAACGTTAAAGCTACATTTTTCAAGTCCGTAAAGCTGCTCTACTTGAATTGTAAATAGATTAAACAAATAATTAGCAATTTCTATTTCTCGTAACGTTACTTTATTTTGTAGTACTAATCTTGTTGCATAAACTAATAATAAAAAATGACTGTAATATTTATTTTTCAATTTGCCTTTTAATAAAATTGGAAAATAATTTAGAAGACACTCTCTCAATTCAGAAGCTTTCCAAAAATGAATATATTTAAGTTTTCTCGGTGTACGAGTTACAAAATCTGGAGGTGCAATATTTTGCAAATCTATGTCGATTTCGTCACGAAAAGCATTTTTTTATGTAAAAAACGCGATTTTTGTTTTTTGGATCAAACCATAAATTAAATAACATCCGCGAAACACCGAGTAATATGCAGTGCATATAGTCAGGAACGAACGATTCAGAAACGTCAAAATATGGAATTACAGCTGCAACTGAGGGACCTTTAACGCCTCGAATATGCTCTAGATTTTTATTTACAGCTTCTACAGCTTGCGAATACATTCGCATTTTAGTCCGAGGTACTACGTTCTCAATAGATTCAGATGAGTAAACTCTGTTAAATCCTAATCCTGTTTCACACGTTTCACCCTTGTGCTCACAAAAAGTACACCCATATTCCCCATTATATAACATAATATTTTGCGTCGCTGCTCTGGCAGGTGCATCTAAGCTTGGATTAGGTGCAATTACAGTACTGTGAATTGTTTGATTTGACGCTCTATCGTACCAATCTATACCCTCTTCGCATAATGATTTTAACTTATTAACGAACGGCCATAAAAATGAAGTTATATTAGGCTTTTTGACGCAACTGTAGTATATACCACTTACAAATAAGTAATTTCTTCGATTACTCGGTGGTATATTCACAATTTGAGCTTGAATTAGCCATACTTGAGCGTTCAAACTATTGGAAAATGGCACGCCGTCGGTATTCCATAGCAAACATAAATCATGCTTTCCTTTTATAATTTCGTCTTTTAGCTTAATGTATTTTGCACTTGACGTTATATCACTTACGCAATTCTCATTTATTTCGTTAGTTTCGTTGAATTGATCTATTAAAGTTTTTAAATTTCTAAATTCAAATGCGTTTTTTAGGGCTGATCTTAAATCATATTCTACAAAAAGGCCGCGTACTTGATAACTACTGTAGCTTTAACATTTTGAAACTGAAGGTTTAATATTCCAATCGCCTAAATATTCGCTACAATTTTCACATATACGATGTTTTTTAATAATTTGCTTATTATCAGGAAAAATGCTATCAATAAACTTAAATAAAAAATGCTTTGTTTTTGGCAAATTATTTGGCTTTCGTAAAAATAAATTTAAAAGCATCAGTTAATCGTATAAAGCTAACTTTGTCAAAGCATTTTTTATATAAAAATCAAGTATATGATATGTGCTTTCACCTATTCCTAAATCTGCATTCTCGTAAAGCTTTTTAAAAAGATTTTCATCGGAATCTGCGTCTTCAGGTACAAACTCGTCAAAATTATATGTAGAGTCGTGATCCGATTCATCTTCATCACTTCTTAAAGACTCTAAATCTGGTGACGATACACGCGGTGTAGAGCTAACGCCACTTTCTTCGTCGGATTCCTCTTCATTCCGCTCATTATGAAGTTCCTTCATAAAGGATTAAATGTAATTTTTTTAAATGTAAGGATAAAATGTATAATTACCCTCATAATCCATTAAATCGTTCTCGGTATCAATATCCCCGACATCTGTATATTCATCATTGCCTCTATTAAATTGATCATTATTCAGCAGGTGCCCTAATCTTTGCCAACGTCGAAGTGTCGTCGGAGGTATTTCTCCAATCTAACAAGTCAATTTTTTTCTTAATTCCACAATGTATTTAAAACTTAACTGATAGCCAACAGATTATATAGGAATACAAAATAAATGTAATATAAAAATAAATATATGTATAATTATAGTAATTAGATTTATTGTAAATTTACCTGATAGGTACTTCGCCTGTAATTGTGGTATCGCAGCATTGTCACTACACTAACATATTTGCATGAAATGTGAGACGTTAAAAGAGGTTATTTACTACCTTAATATAAAAGTTTGTGATGTGTTGTACGCCGACGTATCGATTCGTGAATCGATTGCTAACCTATTAATATGAATACAGACACAATGTTAATCTTTTGTTTGTAAATTGACATTCAACGCGAAGATTATCAGGCTAGTTCATTTGTCGTTTCAAGTTTAGTGGTGCTAATTTCACTCTTGCAAGACAAATGGACGAAATGCAGTACCTCGTCGAGGGACATGATACGTGCCTCTACGTGATTTACGAGAGATCAATTCTGATTGAAAAAAAGGTAGACAAGCCGAGTGTAGGTGACGCAGTAACATTTCTTTGGCCAGAGGATGCCAAAAATGCCAAGCCATCTACGGGAAAAATCATAAAAATGTCAGATAAGTAAAACATTTTTTTGCCTTTTTTATAATTAACTTTTAAATTTTATAATTAACTTTTAATAAAAAATTACGTATACTTTATAACTAATTTAAAATTTTAGTTGATGAAACCAGTCTACTTGACGAAATGAATAGTTTAAAAAAGAATAATAAAGTAAAAAAACAGACTAGTGGAAAAGGATTCAAGAAGTTAAAAAGTGATAACAATGAAAAACAAAATTTTAAAGTTAAATAAAAGATATTTATAATTTTTATATACAGAATAATAATTTAAAAAAATGTACGTCATAGGTTGGAGCAGAGCAAAAAAAACCTCGTTTAAAAAATCGAGTCAAAAGCTTAGTCGAATATAAAAAATGCTGCTAGCTACGATGAGACAAAAATTGGTAGAATTGAGGGATAAAAAGAAGCTTAATACACAACATAGTAAATAAATACTATAAATATTTAAATAATTTATAAAGATTTAATAATAATAAAGTTTAAACAGTTTATACATTTTTTCCATGTATGCATGTATATTTATAAATATTTTATATAATGGGCTTTATACACTTTTTCTAATGAAATGGTTCAACAAAATTTATATTCAAATTTTATAAATGATATTACCACTTATATACTATACAAAAAATTAATAGAATTTTTATATATAATAACAGTTTATAAAGATTCTATGAAGTTTTTATATAGTTTATACGCGGTCATATCTATTATAAAATTTACATAAAAACTTTGTAGAACCATTTCATTATAAAAATTTTATAAAGCCCATTATATAAAATATTTATAAATTATCTATAAAATGTTTCCACCTGAGATTACAATACTATTTTTTTCATGCGTATTTGAAGAAAAGCACATATAATTTTCAATTCGCATAATTTTACCTTGAATTTCTTCTACGGGTAATACTTCGATACAATAAGTATCACGTACAGGTATAATATAATTTGACAAATCAATTTTCAATCTTACAGTCGTAATATTACTTGTAGTGTCATAACTCCTGGTAAATTGTTGAACAAGCGCAAATAACGAATTATTTATGTTCATAAAACATAAAATAGTACCTAAAAACGTTTGACGATAATAAATATAACAATTTTTTCTTTTTTTTTGGCGTTTGTAAATTAAAGAGGTGAATATATCTTTTCCAATTTTTGCTCTAGCATAGACTATTATGCGTTCTATTGGTAAATTCTGAATAAAACAAAATTTTTTAATAATTTCTAATTCATTTTCATTGAATATTATGTTCGTACATTTTCCTACAAGTTTTATTTTGTCTTTCTCGTTTATGAGTGTTTCATTATTATTTCTATTATTATTGCATAATGATAACTTAATGAGTGTATCGTTTTACCTGACCATTCGCATCCTCGAAAGGAAAAGCTGACCATGCCCAAATTGGGCCCCATCGTCGAACACTTTGAGCAATGTGCCTATGCTGATGTACATTAAATGAACATTTATTACGTCCGTACAAACATTCAATATCGTTAGCAAATATATTTAACAAATTTTCAGCCTCGTCAATTTCTTTAATATGAATCTTAGATTTGAGTAATATTGTTATCCCATAAGAAAGTTGCAAAAAATGATTTTAATATTTGTCCTTCAATTTATCTTTTAATAAAATTGGAAAGTATTGCGTAAGGCATTCCCTATGCTCTAAAGCTTTCCAATAATGAATATGTTTAATTATTCTAGGGGTTCGTGTTACATAATCTGGAGGAAAAATATTTTGAAGTTTTTCATCAATTTGATGTCTGAATAACTTTTTAATATAAAATTCACAATTTTTATATTTACTATCAAACCATAGTGTAAGAAGCATTCTAATTGTGCCTAGTAAAGTCGCGTGCATGTAATCGGGCACGAAAGAAGTTGCTATATCGAATGAAGGAATCAAAGCAGTTATCGACGGTCCTTTTACCCCTCTAACGTGCTTTAATCCATCATTCTGTAAAACTTGAATAGCTTGAGAAATCATTCTTTCTTTTGTACGCATGATTGGTATCGATTGAATTGTTGGATAAATTTTTGTTAAACCTGAGCCTGTCCTGCAGGATTCACCTGGGTGTTCACAAAAAGTACACCCAAATGCTCCATTAAATTGCATTATATTCTGAACAGAACATCTTGCAGGTGCATCGAGGGATGCAATTGGAGCAATGACAACTCTGTGTTGTACCGAACGTGTATTTTTATCATACCAATCCAAGCCAGTGTAAAATAAATCTTTTAAACAATCAACAAAAGGTTTTAAAAAAGAAGTCATACAGGGTTTTTTTTCGCAACTGTAATAAACCCCGCATACAAATTGGAAATTTCTTCGATTTTTGGAGGAATATTAATAATTTGCGCTTCCCGCGCAAAAATATTAGCTATTGGCAATAAATTGCCAATATATTGAATATTGGTATTTACGCTATATTCAGAGAATATGGGACATATATTTCCAATATATTGGAAACAGTCCGCTAAGGCGCATCTTCCAATACTTAATCAATATGTTTCTAATGTTTACAAATTTTTTTTTTCTTTTGATTGTCCAATATGCTGCCAATATATTAGAAATATATTGGTTTATTAATATTGCTAATATCTTGGCCACGTTTTTTCAATGCATTGGAACACTGGCAATATTTATTTTCACGATTAAAAATTTAATCTAAATAATTAAGAGGCATGATTTATTTAAGGCAAAAAAGTAAATATAAGATAACCTTTTCATTCAAAATTTTTATTATAATTAATATAAATACACGATTTATAATCACTATTAATTACTTCACTATTAATAATTCTAATAATAAATGTAGTAATTTTAAAATAATTATTTGGGATTACGAAGAGAAGCACACATCATATTAATGACGGTCGTGAATTCCGATGGTTTTAGTCTCGTCATACATTTTTTGTTGACATAATCTGTAAAAAATAATATTTAATATTTTCTATTGAACAGAGTATATTATTGTATATTATCTAGGATAGGATTGTTATGAAAAATGTGCTTACATTCAACTGCACTTATAATGTCCTCAGGTATGGGTCGGTTATTGCGGGACCTGCCCCTTGCGCACATGTTTTTTAAATTTTCCACTCCGACCAAAATTTTAAGGAGGCCCCTTGTCATCTCCTTTGGCGATTCTAACCAACGTTGCATGAAGGTTAATTTGCCAGAGTCGATCCCTTTAGATCAAAAGACAATGTATTTTCATCGTCATCCTTGTCGCAGTCATCGCTATCACTAAAATCGGAGTTGGCGCTGCTCCAAGTATCAAAATCATCTAAAATATATGATTATAAATATTTAATAAGTGAATATAGATATACACGCACATGTACCAAACAGTTTTTTTCATATTTAACTGGTGCAAAGTACGATTTTAATGCATTAATTGTAATTTAAAAACCTACCGTAAACATTTTTCTCATTATTGGATGTTGTGCTATGAATTTCTCTTTCAGAGGTCGATTGAAAATTGTAAGCACAATTACATTTAAATTTAACCGTTACGTCATTTTTATGAACTGGCTAAAGTAAAATAATAAATGAATTTCTTTTAACTAACAAAAAAAATTGAATAAAATTCAAAGATTTATTATGTGAATTAATCGTTAAAATCAAAATTATACTTACGTGAAATATAGTTTTTTCACCTGAAATAGTTCCTTCACCCTGAGGCTGCGTAAATTTTTTATTAAAAATTTCCCTGGAACGTTTTTTTAAGTTGTTCGAACAGTCTTTAAAATTTGTTATCCGTCGCTTACTCATATCGACTATCTAAACAATATTTTTGTTATTTAATAAATGAAGGTTATTAACCTTTCAGTAATATGAATGCAGATTCGCGTCAATATCTGTTTACAACTATATCGCTGTATGATATGAATGCAGGTGTACTTTGTTATTCGTGTATTACTAACATCAGTTTATTGATAATAATAACCAAAAATGTACGCGTTAATTTACTGGACAAAGACCAAAGATACTAGCATCGTATCAGTTAAAAATCTTCACCCGAACGTCAAAGAAGGAGAAGTGACAAATGTATGATACAACGAAAAAACTTATCAAGGAAAAGTCATGAAAAAAAGCTGTAAGTAAAATTTAGCCATCAAAAGTTATTAAAAAAGCTATAAATTTAAATTTTTTAATTAAATTAACTGTAAGTAATTATTTTCAGATGATAAGAATTATTTATATAGGCAACAAGTAAGCGCAGAAGGAGATATAATGCAGAAAAAGAAAAATGCAAGCAGTTCAAATGTGACAAAAAATTCAAAAAAAATTATAGAAAAGAATAAATGCATTAAAAAGAAGCAAGCTGACTCGTTGCGAGCATCTAATTTAAAACTTATTAAATCGCGTAATATTTATACATCCTCATCAGATTACGAAACTCAAGAAGAAGAGGAACAAAAAAGCGAAAGAAAACAAGAAAACGAACGAGAAAGAAAACGTAAGAACCAAAAAGAACTAGAAAAAGAAATTAATAGAAATCGCAGCGAAGAACATGAAGAAAAACGCGAAAGAGAACTTGAGAGAGAGCGAGAGTCAGAAAGAGAACGCGAAAGAGAACTTGAGAGAGAGCGAGAGTCAGAAAGAGAATGCGAGAGAAGAGAACTAGAGAGAGAACAAGTGCGTCGGGAGTTTGAAAGCGAACCAGAAAGTCAAGAATTAGAGAGTGAACAGGAGACAGAACAAAATCTAGAAAGAGAACACGAGAGCGAACAAGAGAGACCAGAACTGGAGAGAGAACTAGAGAGAGAACGAGATCTGAAGAGAGAACTAGAGAGAGAACGAGATCTGGAAAAAGAACAAGAGTTTGAAAGAAACCGCGAGAGACAACGACAGCTGGAGGGAGAACGCAAGAGAGAACGAGAGCTGGAACGAGAACGCTATAGAGAAAGAGAACTGGAACGAGAACGCGAGAGAGATCGAGCTAACCGGCGCACAAGAGTTCAAGAAAGAGGCCGAGACGATCAGGAAAGAGTACGTGGGAGGGAACGAGATGACAGACAAGACCAACGTAGACAAACGGAGAGCGATGAAGAGGTGATTTTTGAGATTTTTATATTATTTTATTAGTGGTATCATTAAAATAGATTATTTCTGCCTTTAGACATAAAAATTAATAAAATTAATGTTTTTCAGGAATATCCAAATCCATTAGAATTGTGTCGTAGAGCCGGAAACGGTCGCGTCCTTCTGTGCGATGCATATAATATTTGGATCGACTCTGGCAAATTAACCTTCATGCAACGTTGGTTAGAATCGCCAAAGGAGATGACAAGGGGCCTCCTTAAAATTTTGGTCGGAGTGGAAAATTTAAAAAACATGTGCGCAAGGGGCAGGTCCCGCAATAACCGACCCATACCTGAGGACATTATAAGTGCAGTTGAATGTAAGCACATTTTTCATAACAATCCTATCCTAGATAATATACAATAATATACTCTGTTCAATAGAAAATATTAAATTTTATTTTTTTACAGATTATGTCAACAAAAAATGTATGACGAGACTAAAACCATCGGAATTCACGACCGTCATTAATATGATGTGTGCTTCTCTTCGTAATCCCAAATAATTATTTTAAAATTACTACATTTATTATTAGAATTATTAATAGTGAAGTAATTAATAGTGATTATAAATCGTGTATTTATATTAATTATAATAAAAATTTTGAATGAAAAGGTTATCTTATATTTACTTTTTTGCCTTAAATAAATCATGCCTCTTAATTATTTAGATTAAATTTTTAATCGTGAAAATAAATATTGCCAGTGTTCAAATGCATTGAAAAAACATGGCCAAGATATTAGCAATATTAATAAACTAATATATTTCTAATATATTGGCAATATATTGGACAATCAAAGGAAAAGAAAATTTGTAAACATTAGAAACATATTGATTAAGTATTGGAAGATGCGCCTTAGCGGACTGTTTCCAATATATTGGAAATATATGTCCCATATTCTTTGAATACAGCGTAAATACCAGTATTCAATATATTGGCAATTTGTTGCCAATAGCTAATATTTTTGCGCGGGTTGTATCAACCAAATTTGACCATTAGAATTATTAGCAATCGGTAAACCATCTGTATTCCAGAGTAAAACTACGTCATTGTTACCTTTTATAAAAGATTCTTTTTAATTTTTTAATTTTCACACAAACGGTGTTTTCTAATAACTCCGTTACTAGGTAAAATCTGATTAATAAATTTTGTTAAAAAATATTTATTTTTTGGGATGTAATTCGGTTTGGGTAATAATTCATGCACAATTTTTAAAAGATCGTATAAAGCTCTTTTAGTTGTAGCATATTCAAGATAAAAACCTAAAATCTTAGACATACACTCACCGACAGATATGCATGAATTATTATAAATTTCTTTTTTCATAAAAACGTTGTCGATTTCTAACTCCTGCAGGATTTCTTCGTTAAGAAATTCTTGATGAAAATCATCTAACGAATCCAAGGATGGCGTGCTTGACACTGAGGAGCCATTGTCATTTATAAGATCGCTGTCATCGTGTTCTCTACTGTCATTTAAATCTACCTATCATACAAACATAAATGTGCAATAACTAATAAAATATTTATTAAATATATAGTTTATTTTAATTGAGTTTAGCTTTGTTAGAGTTAGCTTTGTTGAGTTTAGTTGAGTTTGCTATATTTAGGTAAATTATTGTATTTTAATGCTCTTTGCCTATTTATTGTTAAAAAACAAATAATAAATCAAATGTACTTGTATATCCATAAGTTGTTCAAGAAAATCTGTAGGTAGCTCCAATGTATCCATTAGAACGTTAGGGTTAAGTAAATCTTGATTAAAATTTTGTTCATTTCGTCTGCTCCTTTCTTCTTTCAGAATTCGCAATCTACCTGATCGTATCCAGCGATGCAGTGTCGATAAAGATATCTTCAAAACCTTTTTTTAAAGGGTGGAGGTTAAGTATATATAATATATATAATAATCAATAATCTCTTACATCGCTATTGCATATTTCATTGCGATAATCATTCATGTCGTTGTGCGCAAAAATCGTTTCACTTGTATGCAGACTTATTTATTTACATGATAGCACTTTTGATTATTTAGACGTGAAGTTGACAAGTCAATATTCTCAATTCTCCACGGTTCTATTTGTCAACAACACGAACTTTGTTGGCAAAAAGAATCGATATTCGTTTTATTTGTTAGTAAGTTGTTGTTAACATACTGAATCACGTCAATCATTCGTGCGAAGTATTAGTTTATTTATTAAGGGGATGCCGAACATAACTTCCGCGTTCTACTGTACCGACGATTCTCTATATTCTCTGCTATAGCATCTAATGTAAATTTGATTTTTCAAATAATTTTAAAACGGCTTTACTAATGGCATTTCTGATTGCATCAAAATATTATTTATAATTCGTAGAATGTGCGTAGACTTCTTTATTGGCTGATTTCATTTCCTATTGCTGAAAATACTGACTTATTTTTCAATTGAAATTAAAATCAGCCAAAAAAGAAGTCTACGCACATTCTACGTATTATAAATAATGTTTTGATGCAATCAGAAAAGCCTTTAAGAAAGCCGTTTCAAAATTAATCGAAAAATCAAAGTTGCCTTAGAGGTTAGCAAAGAACATAGAGAATCGTCGATACAGTAGAGCGCGGAAATTAAGTTAGGCATCCCCTTAGCTAAAGAAGAGACTTAAATTAAAATGGAAGAAAATTAATATTTAATTGAAAGCAGCAATCCCACTTCATGGAGTATCGTATATAAACGTTCCCTGCTTGTCGAGCCGGGACTGATGCATGTGAAAAAAGGCACGGAGGTGACTTTTTTATGGCCGGAGGATTCATCGAGAGCTAAACCATATCGTGGACGAGTAATCGAAATATCAAGTATAATCATTATTAAAATTAACATCGAGATTAATATATTTTTTAATACTAATGCTCAAAAATTTATTATTTTGCAGCTGACGAATCCGTCCTTATTAATTCTATGCACACATTAAGGGGATGCCGAACATAATTTCCGCGCTCTACTGTACCGACAATTCTCTATATTCTCTGCTATAGCATCTAATGTAAATTTGATTTTTCAAATAATTTTGAAACGGCTTGCGTAATGGCAGTTCTGTTGAAAAAAAATTGCCCGATAAATGAAGCAGAAAATGAAGAGAGTATTCCTTATTTTGATGATGAAGGCGTGTGGACTCTCCTCTATTCAAATGCAAATGAAGAAAAGGGGGTAAGTTTTATACGTAATAATAATAAGCATGTGCATTAGATCAATATGCATTTTTGGGTTCATAGACATTTATTGTTTTGTTAAAAATAAAAGAAGCCTAAAATTAACTAAAAACGATATGTATCTATAAGATTACAGAGCTGATGAAAGGGTCAAATGTTTTCATAAAAAGCTACGTTTTAAAAAACATTCAACAGACACAAACTAAACAAACGTGCTTTGTTAGATCTTTGATGAAGGCAATATTTACCAAGAGAGCATTGGCCATGTGCTCTTTAGGTGGCAAAAACAAAAAAAACGATGTTGGAGATATCAGGCCAGGACTCCACGAAGAAGCAGTCAATACTATTTTGAGTAAGGAAAAAATCTATATAACAGCTAATTTAACAAAAATATCATATTAAAGATTTTAACACTTTTGAATAATGGATTTTCAGCTTATACGATGGCATGGGCAAAACAGGAAAATTGGAAAAACATGCATCAAGTAGAGCACGCGACAGATGTCCATTGAAAAGAAGGATTCTTTTGCGCTTAATCAGACTCTTAGGACGTTCAAGCAAAAAAAATAATTACTTTTTTTTCATTTATACGTATTATTGTTTAAAATTCATTATAAATTGTTTATTAAAATTATAGATTTTGTATATTACTTAAAGTGTACAATAAAACAATAAATTATTTATTTAGTATTTCTTATTTAAATGTTATATTATCTTGTATTACATATATTATACAATTTATATTTATCTTGTACAATCACTTATATATATACAAATTATATTCAATTATAATTTTTTTGTATAAATCTTATACAATCACTTTTGTATAAAAATTATGTGCAACATGTATAAAATAATTTTTATACAAATTGTATTAAATATTTTCACTTGGGTCATTATACTTCAAATTAGAAAGTCGACTAAAGCATTAATTGAAGCATTAAAAACATATTGCAAAAAGTAAAATATTTTAAAGCTGGAATAAGCAACGTTGCAGAAAAAAAATCTTTTTTCACTCTATTGCACACCAGACATGCGAGCGGCTGAGGGTTGGATAATGGATACGTCAAAATGTAGCGGCTACGATGGAGGAGAGAGACAAAGCTGTACGCACGTACACATAGACAAATAATACTGGCATTGTTGAGCTTATCAAACGACGCTAATTGGACGTGAACAGCTGGGGCGACGGACGATATAAGCAGCACCGCTTCGGCTCTTGGACTCTGAGTCTTCTCCTTGTACTTTACAAGCTGATAATGTAATATGCCTATCTTATAGCACGACTACTTTAATGAATTAATAAATTTATCTCGAGTTGATTTAAACGGACGAAACTACCTTTACAATCAATTGTCTATTTCTTATTTTGATTTTACAAAAAGCTTGGTGCTCTAAAAACTATGCATACATCATTTGATATAATAACTTGCATATATAGCTAAACAATATTCAAATGATTTAAGTAGGTAATTATTTAATTAAGGATATCGTAATTATATTAATCGATCGCTACTTAATTTTAAACCATCTCGAAAATACTAAAATTTGAATAACTGCGTAACATTTTTTGTCGAGCAACAAAATTGCTCGATAAATATAGATATCTTGCCAAGTTATAAAAATACAATCTTTTAAAATCTTTAAAATGTACAACCTTCAAATTTCAATTTAATATCTAAAACTAAAGTTGAATTTGCTATAGTAAGAAATTTAATTTTATAGCCGGTACACTCTTAAATTCAGTCGTCTCTCAGAACGATTGTCTCGATGAAGTTTATCAGCGCACTTTCTTCGCACTCGAATAGTGGCGCGCGGAGCGCACGCGTCATCAAACTCGAAAGTATAGCGGGGCCGTGACCGTAAAAATCTCCAAAAGAAAGACGAACGTACGAGCGAGGAATATTCGGAATCGGCGATTCGATGATCGGAAGAACGTAAAACGTCGATGAGAAAGCTCTATAACCCCACTCCTCTCTCCCTCTGTACATACACTTAGCTGGCGGACTAGAACAGACGTATATTGTTGTCTGAGATAACGCGCGGGGAGTTCATTTCGGAAAGCGCATAAAAGAGGGTGAAAGTTGCTCGCCTCCCCCAGACCGGATTCCGTGATCGACTCGCGATTGAAATTTCACGATTCCTGCTCGGATTATTCACTTTGAAAGCAAGCAGTCCTCCAGCGTATATTTGTTAAAGCGCGTCTAGTCGCCAAACGGACATTCGCGAAACTTTGTAAATGTAAATTTTTCAGTTACGGAAGTGCTCGAGGAGAATTAAGGACTTGTTTGTCGTTGATATTCAAATCCGGCCTTACGATTATTAGTTACATAATTTGATATGTAAATTACACGCTAAAACGGTTGGAGGCAAATTTCACTCTTAATTTATAGTGAAATACTCGCACAGTTAAATTACAGGTTAATTCCCTACCTTTCGGTGTATTTAAGAGTAAAAAAAAAATCACTCTAATTTTCCAATTTCTAGAAATTGGAATGAAAATTTGACTCCAAGAGTTTATTTTCACTCTATTTCACTCCAGCCGATTTAGAGTGTACATTCACGGTTTACAAACTCATCAATAAGAAGGTTTATATAAGGGAATGTTAAAAAGCTGCATGCGTCAATTTAGATAAATTAAAACTGCTAGAACTTTGATCCCGACAGTCAGGCGTTTACTTCCTTTTGTGACGGCGATTGACCTCAGGGACAAAGTCAAGCTTGCGCTGCGTAAAATCCCCTCGACGGGACTTGCTTTTAGACAACGAGCAAAATTAGTCGATAAACCTTGTTTTAAAGCTCTCCAACATCTGCACCGGATCGAAAGAGTCCGGTCAACAAAGCTCGAAAAGTGCCCAATTTGGAGAAAGTTTCTAGCACAAATGCGGCTTTTTCGTTCATAGGTATATATAGTATATTTTAAAATCGGATGGCAAGATGTTCTGAACAAGGAAAGAAGTTTTAAATAAAAATTAATGTTAAAATTCCTATAAAAATTGCCATGACAAAAAGTAAACACGGTCCTTTTTGACACACCTTCTTGATTATTAAGTAATGATTTATTAAGAATAAATAATATATCTTATCAATAAGTATTTTATTATTATTATTATAGAAATTACAAAAGTTAGATTTTGTAGATCAAAACAGATTCCTACAGCTTATTACGTATTTCCCTTAAAAAATCACATGTAATTTAATTGGTCTTCAAAAAGCTTCAAGAATAATATTCATTATGAGTAATAAAAGAAACCTTCAAAACTTCTTTTAAGGTAAACCAGCATCAGCTGATAATTAAGATGTGTTTAAATAAAATAATCTTGCATTAAATATTAATGAATATTTTTTAACTAAAAGATTATTCGTTTGTGCAAAATATTATCAAAAATTGTTGTATCTAATGAATGATGGCTTTATATCCAAGGTTTCTTTTTATCAGTGCATAAAAAAATGAGTACATGAAAAAAATACCATTTGAGACAATAAAAAATTAGAATGTACATAAGTAACTTCAATCGAAAAATATTTAATTATAAAAATCTTTCAATCACTAATATACACAAATGAATGCAGATATTGGCGCTGAAACTTTCAAATAAATCAATCTTGGATTTATCAATTATTTCCAAACTGTCAATACGTCCCATCAATCATTTATAAGGCCGAATCCTCTATAAATAACTTCTCAACTGTCTTCATAAATGTCAATTAATTAACCAGATCCTCCGTAGAAACTCCGACGCCACCTCCTGGAAAGTTTCGCGTCTCCATAAGTAAGAAGGACAGCTGCTAAAATTGGCGAGTCGAAGATCTCGATACCAAGGCTACGGGCACGCAGCCGTTGCGTGATGCACGTGTTACGCGTACCAAGCCGGAAACTTACTGCGCGTAGAGTGACGCACATCTCTTTAGGCCAGTGTACGAAGCATGTCCATCCTTTCCACAATGCAATGCCACGAGGTCACTAACTCCGACTGTATCACTAACCTTACATAGCTCGCGAGAGCATTGACTTTGCTGGCTCACGATATTTTTATACGACACTGAGAGAAATAATGTAATAAAAATTCTAATAATTCTAATGAATATTAGCAACTACACAGAGAAAAACGTTCTAGTAAAAATTACTGTACTGTTTGATAATACAGGGACAAACTCGAACAATTAAAAGGTTAAGGTAAGGATAGTAGATTTACATAGATACCAAGACTACATAGTAATTTTTGTTAAGATAAGCTATATTATTCTAATCTAACCAAATATAATCGCACATGAATCTTATGAGATGAAAACAATTTGTTTTTATGTACGAATGGAGTGTAACGCTGACCAGTTGGTTCCCCATCTACCTGTTACGAACCTAATCCGACTGGAGTCGTTGCAGCTCCGCAAGCAATAAAATTACTGTAAAATTCACTGCTTTTGTTAGAATGAGTAAAAGTTACTTCGTAAAATATGTTCAAGCAGCATGCCGGAAAATTATGTCGGTAGAAAGCTACTCAAATTCTATTCAACTTTTCTCTGGCGGAAAATAAGGCATCGTTTATGTTGTTGTAACTAACTTTTAGCTAGACTTTTCAAACATTACAAGCAACAGTCTGCAAAGGTGCGAGAGTCAAAATGGGATAAAAAAAGAAAATTGATGTATATAACCTCAAATTATGTCATAGCTTCCAAATGCGTTAGAAATATGTTATACAATCTGCCCACCCCTGATAGAAAATAAACCAACCAAAATGGCCTATTCATCAATGGTTGGTAAAAGACTTTGGGCAACATCCAACCAGCATTAGATAACTTTTGTACACCTTAAAGCTACCATTTTAAAGGTATCTATAAGATTATCGTAAAGACATTTGAGTTACAATTTAGACGTATGCTTTAAGGTATCAGAAAAGTGACATCTTAACGTTACCTTTGAATGGTAACTGTAAAGACAGTTACAATTGTCATCTGTCAGATGTCTTTCCAGATAGCTTCAGAAAAGACACCTACGAGTTGTTTTACTTTCGGTAACTATAAGTCAACTGAATAAAAATATCTTATAGGGTAGTAGTTATTTTAACATTTATAGAAGGTATCTAAAATACTTTAACTATTTTAATGATTTAAATATAATCAAGAAAAAAACAAATTGAAAAATAATAAATAAGTAAAAAGCAAGAGGTACAGTTAATTCTTTATTACAGCTGAACCTCACGTTCATATGGGGTCTGCAACTTTATAATAGGGACCACTGTGTTTTTTATTGCCTGCAGACAGTCGCCTAATATCGGAAAATTCCCAAGTATTAGAACAATGTCGCATGTACCCTGCACATGCGACTAACTGTACTTCACCCTCTGTATTTTTTCTTTTTAGAATATGCAGTTTTCAGTCTCTTCGAGTCTACGAGCTGTTCGGATCTCTCCTGTTGTCTCTGTATCTTAATTTATATAATTATTTAATTTTTTCAACAATTTTTCATAGAATTGACACTACCCTACTGAAAGGGTCTTATAAAACTCCATAAAATGGTGCAAAAATCGCATAAAACCCGATAATTAATTTATCCGATTTTATACAGCTTGTAGTATTTTATAAGATTATTTTTACGGTATACTTTATACAATTAATAGAGAAAATTAATAAAGAAAAAGTTATTTTAACGAAATTATCTGCGAATCTATAGGTGGCCGTTTTCTAAATGATATAATTTTTCAAAAGTTACATTTAAATAAAATATTGAGCAGGTCGTTTTATTCCTTAGGGCCAATCGTGGATTATACATTGAACCGCCTCTTCGCGTTTCAATTTTTGATTTATAAACGGAATTCATAAATTCCCGAGTTATTTTTGGCTTATAAAATCATATACAACCTGTTGGATTGCAAATAGTTAACAAATTTATTAAAACTTTTTTTTAGGTGTCTATTTAGAAAAGTATAGTATTTGCAATTATCAAATACAATGACTGATACTTAATATCTAAATAAAAAGAATAATTACAAATACTACTAGTTAAAATTGTTGCTACACTGAGAAAAATTTTAGGGCAAAAATTACAATATTTGCTTGTACTTGAAGGACAGACTGCAATTATGACATCAATTAATTTTACTTCATTATATTATGTTAGAAAAATGTATAATTACTGCAATATCTTTTAAAATTTTTATTATTTAACATAGGAAATATTTGCTGATATAGAAATTCCAATTTTTGTTAAAGAAAATTCCAGTAAAATATACAAATTTTGCATTTTTATTATTAATTTTTACTATAATTTCTTGTAACTAATCGATAAATATTCAAGAAGTATACAACTTATAATGATTTCTTGGAATATTTATTAAAACCTTGGGATATTTTACAAAATTACATTGTAAAATTTATTGTTCGCGCTACGGTGCATGCGCGACCCCGGCTAACCAACAGTGAGCGTGAGACATCTCGTTTCTTCTTCGAGCTAGCCATTGATCGGTCGGCAAAAATCAAAATGAAAAGTTTAACTAAAATATTTAATTAATTTTTGTATAGATGTCGCACCGTTTTTCTTACTCGCAAGTGGTTAGGATTGACAGCAGTTAGTATATAAGAGCGTTTTGATGTATCTCTTTCATAAAATGCGATTACCATGTATAATGTAATTAGGTGAGATCATTGCGAATAATACTTTAGCGTTAACAAATTAAGTAGGTCTTTCTAAAGTTAAGTAAGCGTTCACTTGTTTCTCGATTTCAATAATGCATATAAGCGATGAATTAAAAAAAATCCAAACGTTTATTCTAACCAAAAGGGTAGGTCGGTGTTTCCTATAAAATATTTTTCTTCTATATTTATTTAAAATATATTTACGAAATAAAATTATAAAATTTGCAAATAAATATAGTAAAATTTACAAAAAAATATAGTAAAATTTGCAAACATTTCATGTAAGATTTACAATTGGAGGATTGAAAAATTTACAAACCGTACATTGTAAAATTTGCTATTTCTGAAGTCTGTCCTCAGGTAATATGAATTATTGTAAAAATTCCTCTATTTTTTTGTAAAATTTCCCCTATTTTTTTTTCAGTGTATATTACATAATAATTTTTTTAATCATAAACATATTATTTAATTATTTTTTTATATCACGAGGTTTAAATTCATTAATGTTTTTAGCTATATTAAAACCATGTAAATACTGAATTATGAGGAGTATTAGTATGCTTTTATTTTGGTATGTCATTATCCCACGTTTGTTTGTAATAATATATTTAAGTCAGAGGTCCAACATTTTCTTATTTAATTAATGCATGAAAATATTTAAAAGATTATATATACTGAAAAAAATATTACTTAGATTCATAAATACTCGATGATTTCATTTACAGCATTAACTCAATACCCTAGTAAGTGCTAGGAATTATCACAACATGAACATAAATAATAGAAGTAAAGAAAGAATTACGGTCCCGGGGGTGCAGGTAGCACTGCAACTCGTAAATCGTCGCTGGAAACGATCGCTATCGACTTCGGTTAGAGCGTTCGAATGTAAAGACTGACGCGCCGAGCTACCGAGCTTTTCCCGAAGTTTTACTCAACTTATAAATAAACCAGAGTTCTGCAGGGTCATTGATAAAGTCAGCAGCTGAATTCGGACGTTTCGACGAGCTGCGATGTTCTTCTATGAAAACCTTCCATTTCTTCGAACTACTAATGGCTTATTTAAAATTATATAAAATTCAAATTATGATCGACAAACAATTCCATACTGCATCTTTATTTGGCAAAAAATCGTTTTATTTTCTGATTTTATCTTAAGAAATTATAAATAATTATAATTACCGTTAAATATTTACTCAAAAAATTGTGAAATAATTATAAATCTTCCAAGAAATCTTATTTAAATCTGTATTAGAAGAAAAATTGGACCTGATTGAGAAAAATAACAGGTAACTAACCCATTGATAACAAAAACTATAATATCATACCCTCAATTGATAATTTTACTTAAAAATAGAAGAAAACCGCAAAAACACTGAAACTGCGGATTTTCTCCTCCTCTTGTTCTTATTCTCTTATTTTTGCTACTATACTTCTTACCGCGACCGTCATCTCCTCCTCGATTCTTGGACGCGCGCGCTTGCTTGCCGCCACAAACTCGTTTCGTAATGAAATAATAAAATCTGCTCGTGGAGCCCTTACTTCCCTGCCTAGGAAGAAAACGGCCAACGGCAAACGGTCGCATTATACTTTACATCAATAGATAAACGAAGAAGCACCTAAGCATTTAAGACGGAAACAGAGAATGAGTCACTGAGTGAAGTATGCGTATGCGCCTGCAAGTGCGGAAAATGAGACCAAAAAGAAGGCGAGTCCGGATGAGGCAAGGAAAAATCAGAAGGAAGAAGCAAGCGCAAAACAAGCGGACAGGCGAATGTAAAGTGCTCCGAAGTCACACATGGCTTAACACGTGTCTCCGATGGAGGCGAACCGGAGAGCTTCGAGTTTCAACTCGGTTCCTTTCACTTTTGCAGTAATATTGCCCCTTATGCCTGTGATATTCGGAAGATTTGATACTTTACTGCTTTTAGTGGAGCTGTTGTTAAATGATACTGCTTTTTTCAGCTTGGCGTACATAACTTACTAGAGAATTTTAATAACATTTTTTGAAATACGTAAAATAAAATTTTATATTTACCTATGAATATTACAAAAAGTGATACAAAAAGTGGGGTGGTGTCACAAAGAGAAAAAAGCACCGAAACACCTTATCTGCGCATTCCCAAATCTACAAGGGATACAATGCCGAGAGCTAAGTGTCCCTGAGATATACACCCAAGCAAAGTTTAATTATTATTTAATAATATTGTTAGATATATATTAAGTGCATCGTTTTTTTGCTTGCGGGTATGAGTACGCCGATACCTATAAATGAAGTTGTTAAGGTATTCGTATAATAAAGAGGCAAATGAAAATTAACTGTTTTTATTATGCGTACAGTGAAACAAATCAGTTTACACAGGTGGTGAAACAGCACCTAGACGCAATTATCAGCAACACTTGTACTACACTTCTTACTTGGGCAATGCTGAAGCCGAACTGACTCTTCGTCAAAGACGCGGACCTTATATACAAATGCATGGACACACTTAAATGTGTGTATACAATATACAAGTGCGCAGACACACTTAAATGATATGTATACGGCAACTAATACTGAGAACAACAGTTTTATTCTTTCACAGAAGTAATAATTGAATAACCCAATAACTTAAATTCATTTTTAAGGTGTTGAATGGGATCATGAGCAGGATAAGTTGCTCCTAGCTTATATGATTCTGCGGGTAATGGAAATTTATACTCTTCTATTTTTGCGATGTGGCGTATAATTTCTCCAGCTGGTCACCCGTGGGAATTTACTTGAATGCCGCGGAACTATTAAAACCAGCCAATGAAACGATAGATAATTTTTTCGTGTTGATGGAAGATATCGATGACGACTTTAATATTGAGGGGGTTGAGGAGGTCCGGGGGAGGGGGAAGAATGCGTAATGAGGGTGGCCCTTATGGGGGTGGACACCAAAGATTTTTTATAACTATATAATATGGGAAGATATGATAAAGGGCACTAAAAAATAGCTCAGATATATTTAAGAAAAAAATCATTTGTGCAGCTTTGATTATTATAATATACGTCTAATACACAATCGGAAAAGTTATGGATAAAATATCTTATTGCTTTCAGGAATTGGATCTCGCAGTGCAAACGATTATGCAAGTAAAGCAACGAAATGCGCGAAATAATCAGTCACGCATGGCATAATCCGATAAGAATAGGCCCCCCAGGCGGAGGGATTATGGAAATGCAAGTAGTGGACCTTAGGAGTCGACGACGACTTGACGATCATAACCGCATTGCCACCCCAGTGAGGATCAAGTGACAGAAACCAATCAACCGATTCATACTGATCTGCGCACGGTCGCGATAATCCGCCGATCGTGACGCTCGTCCACTCGGTTGATTCGTCGCCGAAGTCGGGACATTGCCGAGGACACTGGCCACCAACGCTTGAAGCTCGGGTGCCTGCGGTCGTGACGATAGCTGGATAACTACCCCACCGACCGTTCGCGTTCTCCTATGGTGAATCCGGAACTGACTTCTCTTGCGTTCGCAGTGATTGGGAGGCATTAAATTTAAATAATTAATACACTTCAGCGGGAGAGAATTCAATATAGAAAGCGAAACAAGTGTGAATTATAAAACCATAATAAACTGAATTAACCCATTAATGTCAAGTCAGAATTTTAGGAATCTTGATATTACTGGGCGGATTTAAAAAAAATGAGGACAAAACATGTTTCTATAGTGTGTTGAAAAATGTCCGCGTTGGCACTAATGAATTAACTTGTAAAACACAATTTTCTATTTCCAAATTATTAATTTAAACACAGCTTTTTAATTATTAAATTTTACTTTATACATATACTAAACTTTAACATTTTATTTAATTTATATATTAAACTTTAATTAGCTACTAAAAATTGCTAAATAACGTAAGAAAGTGGCCACAGACTGGCATTATGAAAACATTATTATATAGTAAAATTTGCCTTAAAACTGTCTGGCAAAATTTACAGTATTTTTTTTTCGTAATTTAAGTCTATAACTCTTTTCCCGTTCAGTATAATAATTTTTACACTGAGAGCCCAAGTTAGTAATTTCAAGTAAATATTTACTTTAGTAGTATTCGTATAATATTTCTTTGAATCAAGTAAGTATTTTTCAAAACTACTAAACTTATTTAAAAATAAACAAACTAAATTTAGGTTTGAAGAAATATTTAACGAGCACTACTGAAGTAAATGTTTACTAAAAATTATCTTTTTTCAGTGACCGATTAGTATCACATTTAAGTCATAAAATAACTTTTGATTATTTATTAAAATGCAACTTCTAAGCTTCTAATAAGTGAATGGAACAAAAAAGCTCAAATTTATCCGAGGAAAAAAGTTTTTCTACATTCGATTACTTCATTATTATTCACATTTTTATTCACGGGCCAGTTTAATTAGTTCGTATTATCGAAATCGCTTAATTCACAAAGTAATCGCGTATCTGTCAATACACAAATACTGTAAAAGTTGATATTTTAACGGGAATTTTGATTAATGTACGTAACTCGACAAGACAGGTAGTCGTAGGGCGCGTGCAATGGGAAAGCGCGAAACGTTCGTGCAGCCATTGTGAGGCGGCGAGGCGCACACATATACGCGGGCCGGGGAGCAAGCTCGGACGATAATTGCCGAGCGTCCAAGGTCCAGATGCTACCCAATCAGCGGTTATCCAAGCGCGTGTACACCTCCCGGCTCAGAGCACCTCCACCCCTCCGCGGACGGAAGGAGGACCGGGAGGTCCGCTTCTGGAGCTCTCCCCGAGCGGCCAGTTAGTTCCCCGGGTCCGAGCATGCACGCATGGCGGCACCGTTTAATTGGCACCGGGGCACAATGGATTATGAGACGCACGCCGCGTCCACTCCACGTCAAAACCATTTCATTCGTTTATCCGATATACCGCGAGCGCTGCCACGGCGACGTCCCGCTGGACACGCGTGTCTCCGCAGAAGGAACTGCGTACTCTAGTCGCCAGACGTCGTATAGGTATTTTTACTTTTCAATTTCGATTTGATTCGACTCAGACTCCTAATTAAAATTCTGACTATGCGCACTCTCCAAAAGGGGCTAAATTTGTTATTTACAATTTGTGAGCTATTTCGATACTGTTCAGTTTCTTCTTTTTTAAAGTATTTTAAATGCACTTTAGAGCAAAAGTGTCTAGGGTACTTTTGTTCATTATTAAATTACCTACGAAAGGGCACTTGGATAAACTTTGTAAGTTCAATAATGAATTTGATAATGGCGACCTAAATAAAAAAATGTCATTCTTTTTCTTGTTAAATAATTAAAACATAATGCATGAATCAGTTTTGCGTTACTTTGGAAATAAGCTTATATCAATAGGAATACTCAGAAAATTTTTTAGAAAAATTCATTAATTGTTAATGAAATTATAGGCCGAAAACATTTTTTTTTCTTAATTGGAAAATTAGCCGCATCCACAAAAATTATTTTATCGCCGGGAAAAAGTCGGTATATAAAGATATGCTTAATTTGAAATACGTGAATTATAATAGCCATACTGGAAATTTTTAAATTTTAGGTTATGTACGCAGTCAACTCTTTGTACGTCACGTATAAATCCATAAGAAACGTTGATATGCAGTTTTTGATAAAGAAAAATACATCATTGAAAAGTGCTTGAAAAACGTTATCATATAAAAGAGGCTCCTAAAAATTCAGTTTGAAAAACCGATAAAAATGTATTTGCGGAAATTGCACGCGACCTAATATTGGTATATACGCTTCAATGACTTTTTTCCGGATGAAAACCACACGCGCAACTTTTATTCCTTGCTGGCCCTACGACTTTCATACCTCCCGGTCGATTTTTTCTTTGTCTCCTCAATTGCTATTTAATGGAGCAGTCTGTGTTTCTACTATGGTGTATACAGCGATGAAGAAATTATTTTTATGAATAATGGAAGTACTATCGATTTTATAACGTAACGCTACAATTTATTTGTAAATTGGAGTTATCCAAAGTAAGCGACACTACCATTCGGTTATTTTATTGTCAGCTATTTGATTTTGTGTCTCTTAATAATAATGACGAATGCAAGTCAATAAAGGATATATAATATATACCTGGATATGCCAGTAATATATACGTGCAGTAATTGAGCAAATTTATTCGCCGATTATTCAAGTAAATGCATCTACAGTGACTCGAGCCACCTCGCAATTACATCCCAATGATTTCCGATCGAGTGCAATCGGAACTGACCTAATAGCTACAAGAAGCAGTCGTTATATTACCCCCTTTCATTTCAGACTTTTACAGCAGTAACAGTCGAATGCGAAAAAAAGAACAATACCGAAGGAAAGAGAAAAGTACCGAGACTAAAACTTAATAATTCTGCAGTAGTTGTAGCGCCTGTAAAGACAGCCTACAACCGAGATTACCTGGAAACACGAAGGACTAAAGTCTGCGAGCCCGCGAGGCTCCTGCCGTTTAGCGATAATTATATCAGTAATAATGTGGAGTTCTTTTCTTCGTAGTTCACTAAAGGACGATCAAATGTAAGGAAGAAGTCGCTGTATATATCAGTAATAATTCAAGTAGCGCGATGGACGATGAAACTTTTGATAGGTACATGTTGAGATACACGGAGAGAAATGTTATAGTAAAAATTACTAAATTTCGTAGGAACAATGGAACATACTCGACCTATAATGATTTTTACTATAAAACATACTAAAAATTTCTATGTACATAGTAAAAATTGCTATTTATATAGTAGAAATTGCTACGTACATATAGAAATTTTTAGTATGTTTTATAGTAAAAATCGTCATAGGTTGAGTATATATTCCTACAGAACGTAGTAATTTTTACTATAACGTTTCTCTCCGTGTGCTTGTTGAAAATGCAATTATAGTTCATTCGTCAAAATTAAAAAAGGGCCCAATTAGGAAATTTGTTTCTTTAATCATACACCGAAAAAAAACAAGCACTTTTACTTTTTTGTAATTAGGAGTAGATGTTGATAAAATTACTTTATTAATAACGCTTATACATTATTCAAAGATTTTTTTTGTTATCCCAACGTAAATGCAGTGCATAATATCTATAGTAGTAGTCTCTATATAATCGTACATGATTTTACAAAGTATTGTTGGATCTTTCACTTCATAAATATCTGTTACGTTTTCATTACAAGTTTGCTTAGCATACTCCAGACTTTCTTTCATAGTTCTTAGATTTTTATCGCAATTAGCATTTGCACAGTATGGATGTACATGTCCACGGTCTATCGGTTTTTCCTTTAATTTACGGTTTACCTTTAATTCGGATAGCCATAGTCAATATTAAATAGCTTAATATTTAGAAACTAAATCACATGTTACGCATACAATTATTCCTTTGAATTGAACTATATCATGCATATTTGAAATACAAACAAAAATTCCTTTATATAATCTTTTTAAATTTTCTCAAAAATTACAGTACCGGTCAATTGCTTTTGCCCACCTGAACACAAATGTACCTGTTACAAAAAGTTTCGTAATATCAGTAGAAACGAAGATACAAAATTCTGCGAGTGCTCATTTTAAAGCATGATCCGAGACCTTCCAAATCATATATTGTATCAAAATCAAAATGTATAAATTATGGATTTTTCTCTTTGTATTTATAATAAAACTGCTTCTAAACGGAAAATTTGACTATTATATTTGAAATGGAATTGAAAAACTTGATCCAAAAATTATTAAAATAATTTTTTTTAAACTTTTTTAAGGCCTCTTTTTGGTTTCTACTGGCGGTTTTAATAAAAAAGAGGTTTTTCTTGAACTTGATCTATATTGGAAGGATCGAATCATAGAAAAAAATATAAAAAAGAAATCCTGTTTCTTTTTGGGTCAAGATTACGTAAACATTTTTTCAAATATTTTTGTCATAGTTTAACCCAATTTATTTTAACAGAAAAATTATTTTGCATTAAGTGGTCGTGAAGATTAAAACAAAATTTTAACTGTTAACTGCGTGGTTTAGAAAAATATTTACCAACACTTAGTTTAATTAGTAGGGCGTCGTTCACACGCCGTACTTGGCCGAAAGTACGCTACGTTTTGATAGAAGATAGATAAACATTGTAAAGAATGCAATAGAAAAGAAGAATTTAAATTTTAAAATATGTGATTTAGAAGAATCTATGGAGGATATACAGGGTGATTCATTTTAATTGCCCCAGGCAAATATCTCGAAAAGTACGGGAGATGGAAAAAAACGTTAAATGTAAAAGTTGTAGGGTTCAGAGGGGGAAATTGGTATTTAAAGTTTTTCTCAACCTTGCTTTTTTCAAGATATTGGCCTACGAATTGTGTAGACAGCTTCATTTGACCTTGATGCGACTGCAGAGGTCAACTGGACCCCATGACATAACATCATGTTTGAATGTAAAATTTTCCGCTCTTTTAATTTCCGAGGTCAAAAGTTGGTGTTCCTATTTAAAAAACTACTTTGACTTTGAAATGACCTTGAAACTTGACCCCAAGGTCATGGTCAACGTCACCATTGGATTTCCCCCTCTGAACCCTACAACTTTTACATTTAACGTTTTTTACCATCTCCCGTACTTTTCGAGATATTTGCCTGGGGCAATTAAAATGAATCACCCTGTATAGTGCAGTGAAAACAATTTAATAGCCCAGAAGGATACAACAACTCATGAAAAACATTGACCATCTACAGATGCATGCAATTATGGATTTATTAAAAACAATGTATTTTATAGTACAGTTGAGGTTTATAAATCTACCGGTAAATATTTTTTCATTAAATCTTAAACTAGTGAAAGTATTAAAATCAATCGACAATATAGAGTCAAGTCCAATACCTATCAAGCTCTTATTACTAAACCTACAATCCCTTAATTAGGGAGCTTACTTTACAAATAGAGCAAGCTGCAGTTGTCGCGCTGCAGCAAAAGGAGCAGTTGGAGCTAGCGGCAGCTCCAGCTAGAGCAGCCGCAGTTGATGATGTGCTCCGAAACGAGCCAAGAAGTCCACGAACTCAACCAAGGATGGCTGCAGGAAACAATGGAGGTGTGTCGCACACAATGTAGAAGTAAATACAAGAATTAATTTAAAATCTAAATCATCTTTTTTTTTAATTTTCAGTTTAAATTGAACAGCGAGGAAATAGGGCAGGTCGCCAAGTAAATCTGTTACGGATAGGATTGCTCTGATTTACGATGGAATATTCTTTTAAGAATTATTTTATTTTTTATTTATTTATTCCAGTAGTTACATGTTCGATTTTGATTAATCGATATACATAAACATAGTTACAAAAGTAACCCAGCAGAGGAAAAGTTTCCTGTTTGCTGGCCTGGCTCTATATAAAACTAATACTTAACACTAAAAGAAAACAGAAAAGAAAATGTAAATGCTATAATCTGGGGACTTAACAAGTTAATGCGCAGTCTTCTAGCCTAGTAACATCGTTACTAGGTAAAAAAACTATTTGCTAATACTTGCTAAGTCCCCAATCTGAATTCATGTTGTGTTGTAGGTCCTCGTCTCCAATATCTAATCAGCATTGAGCTTGCTTTCGTATACATTTCTGTTGATGCGTTTTTGCTTCTTTTGTATGCTTCTTTTTGAAAGTTGTTCATTCTCTTTGGGCAAGTGAGCCCTACTGCACAGGTTACTCTGTAGTGTGGGAAAATGTCTTTGTATTCTTTACTCGATATGCATTTACAAGATGATGTGAATATAATTCCATCTAAATCAATAATATCTAAATTTTTGTTTTGTTTAGAAATTGGTTGCATAGAGTTAGTAAATGACTGCATGCCTCTTGTTCCTCTGTCAAAGTATAGATACGCTTTGTTGTTTCCTAGATAGTTAATATCACCATATGACATTCTTATTTCATTTGGTTTTGTTAATTTGTTACCTGGAGGATTCGGGCTTGTTTTTTGTAATATTATATTAGTATTTGAATCAGCTTTATTGTCTATTTTTGTGAATATCTCTTTTATTGTATGATCTAATTTATTAACTCTTGTTAATTTATCTTTACTTGATATATTTTGATCATTCTTTGGAATTGTTGTTGCTTTTACGAAATGTATATGTTTGATTTTGTTAATGCGTGGATAGTCACATAGAACACATTTTTCTTTGTTGTTGTTTTAACATTTGCATGAACTTCTTCAAGATTCTTTATTATAATTTCTGCTATATTAGTTACTGTGATGATTAAGTTTGTATTTTTCTTATGCATTTTTTTCCAGTTGTAGATCGACATTCGCCTGTGATTTCTCTTGTAATGTTGATTACAATTTCCCTTTGCACATATATACGTTCTTATGTCCTGTATTAATTTGGTTTCGTTATTCAAATCTTCATGGACTTCCAATGTAAGATCCGAAATGTGCTTCTCATTTAGTAGTGAAAAATATTTTACTATTAGGGAATATGCAATTTTTTTATCTTTAATTTGCAGTGATAATAAATATTTAATTTTTTGACAATCTATTTTGTTGTCCATTATGAGTTATCTTTTATCCATTGTTTGATTCTCTTTTTAATGCTGTTTTTATTTAACCAGTTTTTGATATCGTTCGAAAAATTATTGAAGGTAATTACTGCTCTAATGTAGCTATTTTTTATGCTTATGCTTCTGTATCTTTTTGCATTTTTATCTGTATTTTTTGCTATATTCGATATTAGTGATATTGGCCTATAATTTGTCATTAGATATTTTTCTTTCGCTTTGTGTATTGGTGTAATTTCTGCTATTTTTAGTTCTTCAGGCCATATTCCTTGTTCCACACAGATGTTAAATATGTGTGCTAAAGGTGACGATATAACTGCACTCATAATTTTTAGTACTCTCGAGTTTATTTCGTCATGCCTTCCTTTGGTTTCTTTTAGTTTGTTGATTATTTCTATTATCTCTTGTTTTCCAGTTGGGTTTAAGTATATGCTTTTATGATTTATTTTTGGCATCTTTATGTGTTCATTTAGTGGTGGTGATATTTTTTCAGCTAATTCTTTTCCCACTTTACAGAAGAAGTTATTCATATTATCCGCAATTTCATTAGAGTCAGTGATTTTTTGTCTATCATGCATTAGAAAACTTATGTTCACTTTTTTTTTTATTATTTTTACCTAATTTGTCGTTAATTAGTTTCCATAGTTTTTTTGGATTATTAGTATTTAAGTTTACCTGTTTTTTAACATAATCTTCCTTTGCTTGATTAATTATTTTGTTTAGTATTTTGGTGTAGTTTTTGTATTTTGCTCTTTTTTTCTTTGTTTGTAGGATCTTTTTTGGTAATTTTGTATAGTTTTTCCTTCTTTTTGCACGATATTATAATAGCTTTAGTAATCCAATTTTTTTTGGGCTTCATATGCTTATTGGTTTTATCTTGGTATTTAGCTTTGTCAATGCAGTATTTGATTTTACTTATTATTGCTTCAGTAGCCTGATTCGGGTTATTTATTGCTAATATCTCTGCCCAATTTAGTGTTTGAGCAATTGTCTTTAGATTCCTATAATTAATTCTTACATTGTTCGTTTGAACAGTATCTCTTCTTATGTTTTTAAACGACATCATAATAGGATAGTGGTCATTAAAAGGTGTTTTCAGTAAATACGTTTTAAAGTTGATTTTCTGCATTTTTATATAGAAGTTATCTATGTAAGTGCCTTGGTTGCTGTTTAAATTTGATGGTCTTGTAATAGAGTGTATTCCTGGGCAGTATCCATTTATCAGTAACATCTGCAAAAATTCTTGGTTTAATGTGTCTTGACTTAAGATATCCATGTTGAAATCACCAACTATAATATTATTTTTGATTTTTTTTATTATGCTTTATTAAATTTTTTATGTTTAGTAAAAATTCTGTTTTGTGCAAGTCATGCGATCTATAAACTGTTGATATTACTAGTTCTTTATCATCTACTAATGTTATTTTCGAGTTTATTACACTCAAATTATTAATTCTAATTATTTCTGTTGATTCTTTAATATTTTCATTATTATATACTACAACTCCATCAGATTTGTTAATTTGACTAGAGTTGTATATCATTTTGTAGTTTGGTATGTTAAATAACTGATAATGTTGTAAATTCCAAGTTTCCGTACATATTATAATACTAGGCTTTAATTTTAAATTATTTATAAATACTAATAGTTTGTTAAAATTAATTTGACAAAAAAACCAAATCAATTGTTCGCTAAAGACTGAAATTGGTTGTGTAATTGTTTTTGTAAGAAATAAAAACAAATAAATAAAAACAAGAATGAAAGTAAAAAATGTGTTTAGTGTTTTTAATCGTCTCTTTCGCCGGCAAGTTTTCTGACGTTGTCAGGAACAAAATCCTTACCGCAGTAATTTATCTAACATTGCACGCCTGATGTCATAGTGTTTTGACAAGCGCGGTTGCTTCAATGAACGAACAGCTGTGTAAAATACAGAATTCAATAACACGCTAAAGTTGCCTTCTTTTTCATCCATTTCCGTTGTATCCGACCAATGAATTTGTTCTCCCAAACTAGAATATCGGAATGATCGGAATTGGACTTACGCTCTGAAATGGTTATTTTGTTTGTTAAGATTTAAATATATATTCATTTGTTATATTAAATAAATGAAATGTAATTAAAAAACAAAAAAGTGCAATTTTGTCGACCGTCGAGACTGGACGAGGAGTTTCGGCAAAAAATGGAACGTTTACCAGCCACGGACAATGCAGAATTAGCGGAGAAAATCGCAAACATTAGTAAGTAAAAAATAAATTAATAAAAATATGATAATAAAAAAAATAATATAATTTTTTTTTTAAGATTTAAACGAAGAGGGAAATGATTTATTTCCTTTTCCACCGCCACAACAAATGGAGCAAGCTGCAGCTGTCGCGGTGCAGCAAAGGGAGCAGTTGGAGCTAGCGGCAGCTCCGGCTAGAGCAGCCGCAGTTGATGATGTGTTCCGAAACGAGCCAAGAGGTCCTCGAATTCAACCAATGATGTAGGCGGTACGGCCAGCAAGCGGTGGTTTTCGGCTAGTCGGACCTGGACATGTTAATCGCGTCCAGAAAGGCGGTGGGCGGACCTGCCAAGATTTGGATTGGACGTTGGGCGGAAGACGCTAGAGCGACTACAAGAGCAGTACTTTATTCCAAACGCAAGGAAAAAAGTAGAAACCTGCGTCGACGGCTGCATCACGTACATCTTGGCGTTAAGGAAGTAGGGCAAAGCAGAGAGCCTGCTGAACTCTATCCCGAACCAAGATACTCTGCTGCACACGTGGCACATCAATCACGTAGGTCCCTTATCATCGACAAAAAAGAACTACAGGCACCTGCTCGTTATCGTGGATGGGTTTACCAAGTTTACTTGGATATTCGCTACCAAATCCGCGGGGGCCAATGAGATTCTTGAAAAAGTAAAGATACTGATATAGCACTTTGGCTTTCCGCGGAGAGTAATCACCAGCAGAGGAGCAGCATATAATTTCGAAAATGGCATTAAATATCTGAAAATGGTAATTCAGAAATCTAATTTTTAGATAACTAAGGATTAGAAAATACATATTTAAAATAATAAGGAAAATAAAAAGTTCTGGTGTTTGTTGCATTTGCACAATTTTTTAAATATACTTTCAGTTGAAATTATTAGAAAGAAACAGAACGTACTGAAATCAATCAATAATAAAGAGTTAATTCTAATCTTTTTAAAATAATTATCATTAATTTTGATTAATTTAATATTCAATAACTAATTAAATACAAGTTGTTCGAACATATCCACACATGAAAAATTATACAATCGTGAGCCACCAACTGTTCAATTTGACTTGAAGTATCCTCGCAGTGCTTTGAAAATTTTGGGCGATACGTCACGTCGGGAAATTTTTTTTTGAAATGTCGTGTTGTGCTTTAAATGAAGAATAATATGAGGAGTACGCCGTGGAGCATGTCTATGAACACGATGAAAAATGTTTAAAAGTAGTCTCCGAAGGCGGAAGAAGAAGGCGAAAAAATGGGAATCACGGAGTTGTAACGTAAGTAATTATCTAATTTAATAATACTACTGTATTTGTGATTCGAGTCCGTTGAAAGCGTTTCTCGCAAACGGTTGCCTTGTCAGCACGCATCGCGATATTATATACCATACGTTATTAATATAAATGACAATTTTTTTTTTATAACCAAAAGTTACCGAGTCTACAGGGACATCTTCCGACCAAGTGCGTGTTCCTGGACACCTAGACATCTTCTACAGGGACAGCATCCGATTTTTTGTGGACAGCCAAGTGCGGTTTGGGCTTAAATGTAAGCGATTCTTTATGTATCGATAGTCCTTCACGACAGCTCCCTGTTGGAAAATGTTACTCCAAACTACGCGGGTGTTCCTGGGTTTGTGAGCTTTCATGTAGATGGTGTGCCGTCGAACGGAGGTAGGGGTTTCTGCACACTTAGATATCTAGATGATTATTTTTTTTCGCGTATACATGGTGTACTGTGATCCATGTGATTCAGTATTTATTAACATCGTTCTTTAGATACTTCCAATGCTCAACAACTAACTGTATTGCCACGGTTAGTATGTTACTCAATAACAGTGAATTGCACCGTGGCAAAACTGGGCACGCAAATAATTGTAAAGCGGACAGTTTTAAAGATGAAAAGTTGGAACTTCGGGAGAGGATTCATTAAGAACTGAGCAAGAAATGGTGGCCACTTCGTGATTTATACGATTATATAGGTTTAAAATGGCCGCATGCAGACCCTGGTAGAAAACTTAACTAATTTTTAGCTAATAATTAGCTAATTGTTGCAGAATTAGCTTACTTAAGGGGGGTTTGGACCTATAAATTTTTTCTTTTTTTTTTACCTGAAAAATAAAAAGTATTGTATAAAATAAATTGCGCGTTATATATTATATAACTATAACTAATTATTTACAAAATGAGCTTAGAGAAAAGTCTCTAAACTCATTTTATGCTACGCTATGCTTGATTTAAAAAAAAACCATTGGCGTAACCTACAGGTCCCATTTGTGCATGGATCTTGATGTACGAAGGCTTAAATTGTTGATATTTGATGTCATTCTGGTCTGAAGAGTTGTAGAATTCAAAATTATTTGAGTAAGTAATCACAAAAATTAAAAATCCACTTATATTTCTTTAATTTTCTTTAATTTCATAAATTTATGCAGTTTTAGAACTTTTGCAACTACTTACTCAAATAATTTTGAATTCTACAACTCTTCAGACCAGAATGACATCAAATACCAACAATTTAAGCTTTCGTACATCAAGATCCATGCACAAATGGGACCTGTAGGTTACGCCAATGGTTTTTTTTTAAATCAAGCATAGAGTAGCATAAAATGAGTTTAGAGACTTTTCTCTAAGCTCATTTTGTAAATAATTAGTTATAGTTATATAATATATAACAACTAATTTATTTTACATAATACTTTTTATTTTTCAGGTAAAAAAAAAGAAAAAATTTATAGGTCCAAACCCTCCTTAAGCTAACAAAAATAGCTTATGCGTAGCTACTGGCGCTACCGTTTTTAAGCGTACAGTAGCTCCGCATAAGCTTCAGATTGATGTTAAGATATTATTTGAGGTTATTATTACTATTTATTATGAGAATATGCATAAAAAAATTTATTATTACAAATAAATAATGTAGATTTTTATAAAGTGCAATTTCATAATAAGTTAATATATATTTTTTTATTTTTAAACGGTGTAAACCTTAACCTAAAAATGCATTAGATTGAAGTCTTGGAGACACGTGCAGGCTGACCAGACGCTTTTACTAACACTACCATGCTCTACACCTATACATGTACATTCGACTGTATAGTACATTAGTACCTAACCTCATAAACACAACCTCTCACAACAATTCTCATGTTAGGCAAAATAAATAATTTTATATTTATTTTTAAGGAATGAAATAAACTTCCAATTAGTAAATAATATTTTCTTGCATAATTCAATTTTAGACATATTATAAAGACAAAGGTTGTTATTTATATTGCTTAATAGCCTAGTCGTACCGTAAGCTTATTAGTAGCTTAAAATCCGTTAATGCGAAGCTTATTTTTAGTTACCGATTTTAGCTTATTGTTATTAAGCAAGCTAACTCGGAAGCTAACTTTTCTACCAGGGGAGTGCCGTATTATAAAATTAAATCGGTAATGAAAAATTAAAGATCGAAAAGTTACCCTACCAGTCCCAGAATAATAATGGAATTTTCAAACCAGCTAGCCAATAAGAAATATAATTCTATTTTATTTTATCAAGAAAATCAAGAAATTTCAGCAGAATGTGTAATAGATAGTGATAATAACGCCCACGTAATCTTCTTTGACAAAAGCCTTATTGTAGATAATAATGTTGTAGATAATTTTAAAAATGTGACCCATTTATTCATGGATGGCAAATTTCAAACTCATCCAAACATAGGCGACTGTGTGCAGCTGCTGAATATTCTAGGTGTACGCGCTGATAGAGTAAGTAAAAATTAAGAGAAATGTTTTAATAGTACATTACAGTACAAGAGACGAAAGCTGAAGTTCCGCCACCGCGTGAAGTTGACGCCCGATACGAAGCCGAGGGTGTCAACTTCACGCCGTGGCGGGCCTTCAACGTTCGTCTCATGTACTGTATACTATTTTTCTTTATACCCGGTCGAAAGTACGCTAAGTTTCGATTCAAAATTTGTATTTGAAAAAAATTATTTTTTGTTAGCTCGAGTAAATTTATTTCGATGCCCGCCCCGAAATTTGCGGCACGAGCGCAGCGAGTGCTGCTAGTGGGGGGGGGGGGCGGTCATCGAAAAAATCAAGAGTATAATTTCATTACATAGAATGATAAAAAATAATAGATAACTATTTTTCCGTTTTTCATTCAAATTTTTACTAACAAAGATAAAAATGATTAATAACAGTGATGTAACTATGGCGTACTATATCTATATTGTGCACAATTGTGACGTCACTCAGATTTTTGAAACGCGCTATATTCGCAAAATATAAACAAAACCTCAACCGCGCTATCTTTCAAAACATAAACAAAACCTCCAAAACGTTTATTTTAACAAAATCTACAGTTGCCTAGCTACCAGCTCAAAGGCATGCGTGGCGAAAACTGCTATCAGTGGCGAAAGCTCGACTATATATGTATAATGAATAAAAGAATATCTTTCGCCATCGAAATCAGTGGCGAAAGTGCGTACTTTCGACCAGGGGATAAAGAAATAGTACATTTTTATACGGGTGCGGAAGTGAATTATTTGCGTCGGGAGACGCTTTTAGGCCGAGCGAAGCGAGGCCGAAAAGTCTCCCGAGGCAAAGATTCACTTACGCACTAGTGTGAAACCGTATTTTTCTCCACGAGAGCCGCAAATCGCATGCAAACATGCGTATTTGAGGTTGGAGTGGAGAAAAACTTTTTTGATAAACTATCTCCTTTTGGTATACTATTTACGTTGAAAATATATAATGATCTTCTTTTAGGCTATTAGTTTATTTTATGGCATAATGTCCTCAAAAACAGAAGCAGCATATTTTCCGATTTTAAAGAAATTTAAAAATTTATTTAGATTTTCAAATCTGAAGGTAATTATGGCTGATTTTGAATGGGCTTTACGGAAAGCTATTGTCCAGGTGTTTCCGGCAATCCAAGTAGCAGGCTGCAATTTCCACTTTGACAAGGTATGTTATAAATTTTAGGTTTCGTGTTTTGGGTCATCGGATTTCGGGTTTTGAAATTTTAGGGGTGAAGAATAAAGAATTTGGGACTATATGGATATACGGATTAACTATAATTTAATGATATTTTTTGGGCAATGTATGGGAAACTTAAGCTGTTAAAAAATATAATAAAAGAGAATCCCGATGACATTTTAAATAAAAAAGATTCTTGCCTTTGATGTGAACGGCAAAATACTAAATTAGATGAATGATTTTTTAAAATATTTTGAAAACTTCTGGCTAAAAAAAGTAACTCCTGTTGGATTTAGCATTTTCGGCTTATCTCGACGTACAAATAATTGCACTGTATCGTTTAATAGTCAGCTGGTTTACTACCTTGGTAGCAGGCCTTACCGATGTAATTTTTTAGGTAATATTTTTTACCTTATTTACTTTCTTAAGCTATTCAAACATTTTTTAATCACCTTAAATTATTAATTGTAGTTGAATTGTTAGAAATTACATATCGAACAACAGTTCAAATAGAGCAATTAAAGAATTTGCAGTAACAAAAAGAATTGCCAAGATATTAATCCCAGTACAAAGGAGCAATGATAAAACAAGGAACTTATTTGCAAATAATTTCACTTAGTCGTTTAAATATTATTTTAACTTAAAAAAGTGGTTACTTATTTTAAACTTAGTTTATGCTCCTGGATGACGAAGCTAATTATAGCATTCCAGACTTTATTGAGTCAGTAGCAAATTTAAAGGATCACATAAGTACGTTAATACATAAATTGAGAGATCAGCGTTTTGACAAGGAATGAGAGTTTGAAAGAGCATTTCCCGTCTTTAATCCATGTAATTACTTTTACTTTATATTAATAAAAGTTTTTATTAATAACGCATTTAAGGTTTAGAGTTTAAGGTCAATGATATTGTATTTAAAGATACCAGGATTAAGGTTTTGGGGTTTGGTACTAAGGAATTTGATATTAAAAAATTTGGGATTAAGGGGTTGGCGGTTGAGGGGTTTGAATTCAGGAATTTAGAGTTTTGGGCTTAAGCATTTCAGGTTTAAGGGTTTGGGCTTTATTCTTTGGATTCAGGGTCATTAGCTTTATCAGCTTTCGGTTTAGAATCATTGGATTTAAATAATATGGGTTAAAAGACATTGGGTTTAAGGGATTCTCAATTAAGAATTTTGGCTTTATATTAATTTGGTTTGAAGTACCCGACTAGTTGAAGTATTGGTAGTGTGTACGTAGTTACTTAGTTATCGTATTACAAATTAAAAATTCTTAGCGTGGATGACTCGTTTTATTATGAGCACGATTTACTTGTACTACTTTGTTATATGGTTAGAAAATCGCAAAGTACTGTTCCGTTGACCTGTTCAACCGAATGGTGAAGGGACGATTAACTGCATCATGACAAATGGCTCGCTTCTTAATGCGTGTAGATGAAAATATTATCAGTAATTTCCAACCTTTATATGATTTTTTAACCAGAAATGACAGGTAGTCCTAGTATTTATCGTGTATCGACAGTTTCTTGGTTATTGCACTGGAGCTACCTACGACTATAGGCCTTGCCAACACAACGGCGAAGGCGAAATTAACTACATAATAATCAATGTCTCGCTTCCCACTGCTAGGTAGTCCAAGTACTGAATATGTAATCGTAGTTACTTAGTTATCGCACTAGGAATTAAGTATTTTTAGCGTGCATGACTGGACCTACGTACGTGGTCAGTATTTACTTAGTTATTGCACTAGAAATTAAATATGTCTACTGCACATGACTGGTATTAAACAGGGCTTCTTAGTTATATCGTTAGAAAACTATAAATACTGACGAAATAAGATTCTTATAAACAAGCTCAAAGCGAGCTTATAAAAAGCTCAAAAATTACATTATTTGTAGGTATTAAAACCACTTAATACACAATCTATATTAATTTTCACACTAATAAACTAAAATAATCTTTTTTTCATATCTCTTACAAAAGGTCGAGTTCCAAAAAGTGCAAAGTTTTTGTGTTCATTTAAAATATAAATCTTATTAGTGCGAAAATTAATATAGATTGTCAGCACTGTCAATTTGAGCTAAATCTATCACCCTGATCTGATGGCCTTTCCTTGTCAGATAAAAATTTAGAAATTGCGTGCAACGTCGGCTGTCGCAAATTAATTTTTTCTATTGTTTCAAGGAACTTTACAACATAACATTTTATTATGCCTCCTCCACTTCCTCAGTATGTGCCATGGCCACCAAATTTCATAGAATGACCTCCACCGTTGGATTAAAAATTTTATTCACCGTCAACCCCATTACATAATTCATCGCCAACACCTACATCATACATTGGAGCAGATCAAGATGCAGAGGAATTTAAATGGTTGGATGATCTGCTAAATGATGCGCTAAAAAGTGTAAAAAATAGTAATCATAAAGACCCGTTAGCAGTCGAAAAAAAGAAAAGCCTACCAAAAAGAAAAACAAGATAGGCAGAAAATAGTGAAACAACTAAGATCAGCATTTTTAATGTTATGAGTGCTTTCTTTTAGACAAAAATATTTTTTACTAATTGCAAATTAATTTAAAGTGATTAAGTTTTTTTTTAGCGTAAAGTTATAGTGTAATGTGTTAAAAGAAACAGTAAATGAAAAAATTGTACATTGAATGTGTTTTTTTATTATATCATCCTTATATTGTTAATTATTTTTTATTTTACAAAAATTTAAATAATGTTAAACAGTTTAAAAAAAGATCAACTCAAACTTTTTTTTATAATTCACTAGCAAAATCCAACGCACTTTTACGCATATTATTTTAATATTTTAAAAATTATAATTAATTCAGACCTTTTTTTAACACACTAACTAATCTAAAGCGCTTCGCGTGAACGATGTTCCCTTTATACTTATTTTTGAACTTAAAATAGTCACTTTTAAAAAATAGTGTTAAAAAAAAATTACGAATCTTGATACCATTTCAAATATTAATTCAGTGATGAAATAGTATTTAATATTATATTTTTACTTATAATCTAATTGACTTTATTTAAGAATGTCATTTTTGATTTTCTAATTTTTAGTATTAAATATGCAACTAAAGAACAGCGTGATAAATGGTATAAAGTTTGCATTTTATATTTAAGAAAAATGCGATACTGGTTGAAGAGATTTAATTTTTCTATTGCTCATAGGCAAGCTAGATTACGTACTATAGCTGGAGTTAGAACTATTAAAGGTAAAATTGAATCTTTTACAAAAGAAGGTATAAATCAGCATTAAAAATTAATGCTGTATTATCTTTCAAATTTAATAAATACTCTGTAATTGAAAACAACATTTCTGAAGATATTGAAACAAAACATTTCAATACTCAAAGTTCAGAAATTTTTGCTTCTTTTTCTAAAGAACGATGGTTCGTTAAAAATATTACAGAGCCATTGATGGGGGATGTAAAAGAATTTCAGGAAAGAGATATAGGCTGAACTTTACGTTCAATTATTAACCTTCGATTGAATGTAAATCACTTTAATCCTATACGATCTGGAGCATCATACCTTCCATTATCAGCATTTTTAGGAAAAAAAAATTCGAATATTTATTCAGTATATTGAACCTATTTACGTTAGTCTTTCAGTACGTTAGTCTAAGACACTTATTTATGATTTTTATTATAATTACATGCATAAAATGTATAATTATAAAAACTGCCAACTTTTGTATACAGATACTGATAGCTTAATTTATGTCATTAGATGTAATGATTTTTATGATAATATGACTCCGATTTACACTGATTTGCTTATCAGCAAAAAATTCCGATAATATACATTTGCTTTTGCAAAGATCAAATTACTTAGAATGTTATACGCTGACAAAAATTTTGGAAATTTTAAGTAAACATTTACTTCAATAGTACTTTTTAAATATATCTTAACTAAATTAATTTATTTGTTTCTAAATAAATTTAATGGTTAAAAAAATAATTACTTGATTCAAAGAAATATTTAACAAGTACTATTGAAGTAAATATATATTTAATATTACCAATTTTGTTTCTCTTTGTACACAGTTTACGTTGTTTTCCTTCTCATTTATCGGAAACAGAATATTGAACGCGGATAGAGCTTTTAAACAGCTTTAACGCAGGGTACTCCGCACCTCTCTCCACTCAATCTACCTATCAAACGCGCAACGAAATAAAAGCTCAGACGAGCGTACTTCCTTTTCTAACTAGTCCCCGCGCTATCTGAAACGGCTCCTCTCGACGTTTCGGCCAATCTTAACAGCAGCGCAGACCAATTCCTTTTCGCCACGCGCTCGGCGAAACGTTCACAGATTTTGCCAGCAGTGCGCCTTAACTTTTTTTCCGCCGCGACGAGACGCGCGGTCGTTATCCGCTCTCTCGCCTCTTCCCACTTTTTTCGACCAACGCACCCGCTCTATCTTGTAGATCCGTGTCGTAGTCGCAGCTACTCAATTCCGTTCCCCTGCATTAAACCATCGAAAAGCAGTAACCGTCTCGAATTTATCGCCGGCTATTTCGCGTCTGCTAGCGTTAGTCGCGTGCGCTACAATGGACTCGGGAGAAGCGGGATAGAGAAAAAAAATGAGTCGTGAGAGAGGCGCTTGCTAGTGCAGGAAGAACGGCGGGGGATAAGGAGCGACGAAGAAGCACTAAACCTTGCGAAGACACTTATAGTCAACTTGTATGAACTAAAGAAAAAATTGCTTTATAAAAAATTTATTTCACAAAATCAACTGCAATATCAGCTTGGTTTATAGAATATATGTAATCGATAGCGTAAATCGTTATACCTACTTTCTGGCATTGGTGGAAAAGCTGAACATACGCATCAGTGAAATCTATAATGCTCTATCTAACTTCAGAATAAGTACAGATTATCGATGTCGAGTGTATACTTTAAATACGTACGGAGAAAAATAACGAATAATAATAAAGTTGGCTTAGAAAGTTAAATAAACATAGTCATATCAAATTTATTCGTGTAATATGTAAATTATACTGAATTTTTAAGCAACATCCTCTATTATATTAAAATGTTTATAATAAATGATTCTTGCAGATAATTGGACCATTGTTTTATCTTAATTATAAGTGCATCAAACTGCACTTTTGCAAGTGCGGAATGGGCTTCCCTATAGACGATGCCCCGTCGTCCTGAGGATGTTCTTGGACACCTGGACATTGTCTACACGGACAACCCCCGACTTCGTTGTGGTCGACCAAGTGCGGGCTTCTCTGTAGACGATGTCGCGTCATCATGTTAAAAATTAATAATTTTTAAGTTGTTAGTGTTCAGTTTCACCATATTGCTCATTTTTAAAAATGCATATCTATTTTTATTAAAATTATTTCCCATTAAAATTCAGCAAAAAAAAAGTAAATAAATTGTACAATTTTTAAAAAAATTTACAATGTATCTCTTATACATAATAAATTTGTTAATATTTAATTAAAGATTTAATAAATGATTGACGAAAGTTTCAAAAATAGAAGAATAATAATTATGAAAAATATTTCAAAACTATAAATTATCTTCCGCGAATTACTGCAACCATTTAACAAAAATAATTTTTTTTTACCACGGAAAAAAGTTACGTAGGACAATTACAGATAAATAGTTTCAAGAAGGTTACGTTCTTAATTCATAAAAAACTACCATTAACTTTAAAAAACATTTCTTATTGAAAAAATTACCTTAATTATTTTTGCATGATTTACGGTTAATGATTTTGTATCTTTAAGAATTTATAGTAAATTGTCCTAAGTTGTTTTTCTCAGTGTAGATGAAAAAATTGATATTGAATTACCGACGGTTAATTACGCAGACGATGAATTTATTTTATATGCTTCATGTTTTAAATTTACAAGTTTTATCCAGTAGGATAATTATAAATTTCTAAACATTAGACAATGCCAGCAACACATTTTCAAAATTAACCGTACACCAAAAAAATTAGTTAATTTATTAAAATTAATTAAATTTCTTAGAGTAAAAATAACAGCTTATTTAATAAGATAAAATTACTTTAAAGTGAAGTACAACCTCCTTTTTCTTAAAATGTAGAATCTACTTCGAAAAAAAGTAGAATATCTTTTTTGAAAAACCATTGGTCTTTCTAATCAAAAATAAAAAAAATATTTTGTAATAAAAATAAAAAACTAAATCATAAAAATATTGTAATTAAAATTAAAATTTAAGTAAAAATAAAATTGTAAAATAATTTTAATTCTTAGCAGAAACTTTTTTTCGAAAAGTAGAATCTCCGTTTTTAAAATAGAAACTGTTTTCCAGAAAAATAGATATTGCATCTTTGCCAATCATTTTTAACTTTTCCAACAATAAACCGATTGCTCTACAGAAAAGTAGATTTGGCAGTTCTGTAAAGCAGATTCTACTGAAAATTCGAAAAGTTAAAATAACTTAAAATTGTACAGTTAAATTTACAGTTTAAATAGTAAAAGTTATACTATACGCATATCCCTCCAATTCAAAGAAATCAAAATTGAAGAAACATCATTCATACATAGCCTTTTTACCGCAATAATACAAGATTGAAAATCTCCTGTATCTTCTCTTTCTTTCATTATAAATCAAACGAGCTCTAATCGTATTTTAACTTTGAAATCGCTCGAAGACAAAAAATAAAGAAGCACAGTGGACACTATTGAATTACGGCATGTCCAACACGTTCGCTCGTACGCAGCGACGTGCATTCGTCGCTCCCATATCCCAGCCTCGTACCTCCTCTTTTTTTTTCCTCTCGCTTACAAAAGCACCCACGACAAAAAAATGCTCAGTGCCAAGAAAGAACTCGCGTTTCGCGAAATATAGTAGCCAGACCTATTTGCCCGAGCGAGAGAAAAAAAATGGGTGAAATACGGCCGCGCAGCAAGATGACGCGCGATAAATCACGATAAGACGCGTGACGATATGGCAAATGAACGTGAATGGCGCGGCGAAAATTCACGAGGGACCGCGACGAGGTACGCTCAAGGAACCGCGGTGAATATTATGCTGCTTACTCGGCGGCTCGCGTATCATTTTTATATTCCCACTAATATCTATCCGATTTCGCACGATTCTCTTTTTATATCTATTCGTGAAAGAATGTCAATTGCCCGACGTTAACGGTGTAATGCTTTAATCGCGGAGCTGAGGTAACGCCTAAATGGTGCAGCTAGCTGAAGAGTCTTTTATTGGAAAAATATCCGAAGAGGAAGCAATTTGTACTGTCGTACTAAGTTGACGGAACTGCGACAATTGACTGAGACTAATTTCATTCACGCGTTTTCGTGGCAACCGGGGTATCCTAAAGATTGAAGAAACTTACGGTAACGATTATTACATTTTAAAATACTTTTGTAACAAGTTACGGTCGTATCGAATGCTTCAGGTTTCTATTTCAAATCGTAAATAATATTTCGATTTTTAACGCGGCTAATAAACAGAGGAACGTGAATGAAAGCAAAATCGTTAAATTTAATATTCATAGATATAACGACCAGACAAAAAAAAACATGCATGTCGCTAACGTTCCTTTCAGAAATTCCATTTAGAAATAACTTTCTTCTCTTGCTTCGAAACGGTACTTCTCGCAGACTCTGCTTTGACGTCAAAGTGAATATCATAAAGCAAGCGTCCTTGCGCACCGGTAAATTTAAAAAAAAAAACTCGACGCATTTCGCAAAATTTTATTCAACATCCCTGCTTCCTTTATTCGATTACGTAACATTATTAAGTTGGAAAACTGAATAAAACGTCCTTTTATCGTCCTCTCGCGTGCGATTTTCTCGGGCACAGCCCCTCTTCTCGGCGTAATATTCTACACGGTCAGACTAAGCCGGACAATGCGTCGCATTCAATTCTCCGCGCCGGCAGAAGAGGAGTCATGCGGGGACCACTAGACGGGGGCGGTGAAGCGAGGAAGAACGTTATAGAACTCCCGCGCCCAACTCCGCTTCGCTAGGATACTCATGTGTCATTTAACCGAAATACCTCCGATGCGCTGAATTGATTTACAGCTCGGACAGGGTGAACCAGTGTATTCGCGCGGAGATCTCCGATGTGTACGTGTGTACTGGCACCACTACTACCTAGTAGGGTATTTTTATACGAGAACAGTTTTAGGATCAATACTGAAAAGGTGAGACTATAATCTTTTCTTTTCTTACAAAGTGTAACCCTTTAGAGTGTGTGTAAAGTGAATTCCTATTGTATTTGATGTAACTTAAAAACTAACATAAAAACTAATATTCTACATTGCAAGCTTATTTTAATATATACAACTTACAAGATTTAACAAAAGCTACTTTTATTACTTATTGATTTTTTCATTTTTGGAAGTACGATACTTTTATTTCTAGTTTTAGACTGACTTAATAAGTACATTTTTTTAAGTTTATCATAATGGCCCGTAACTGACTCTAAAGAAAATATTTATATAATTTGAAGGGGAGTATTAGGTGCGAAACTATTATTATTTGTACATTTAAAGGGGCCAGCCTGGGTTAAATTGAAAAGAGAACACTTTCCAGTATAATAGCTATAACAATTTTATGCATCAAAATATTAGGCAATTACTAATATTTTGTACCTAAATGTCTACAATAATCTTTTTTCTTATCCGTTACGTCTGAGGTGCAAATTAAGTAATTTAGTGATTTTGAGTAATTTAAACCTGGTCTGGTGACATACAAGACCTTGTACTGAAAAAAAAGTTATGGCAAGTGGACAAATAAATAAAAATTTAAGGTAATTTTGATGGATATTAGAGATCAAGAACACTGTTTGGGTCGTAATAGTGCATAAATAGCTTAAATTATGTCAGTACTTAAAGTGTAAAAATTTCCGTTATTCAAAAGTAATGAATAAAATTTTTATAGCTATTATAACGGAAAGTGTATTTTTTTTTCAATTTAACCCAGGATGGCCTCCTTAAGTATGCTTGTTTAAATATTTTGCAACAAATTTATTGAGCTTTTGCACACACTTCTCGAGGCTATAATTTCGTAAGTTATATTATAGAATAAAATAAGGCATAGAATATTTTCATAAGTGTATTAGTATCCATTAATCTCGTTAGCTTTGCAAGAATCAAAATCAGATATAGTAGAATATTCAAGCTTTTTTGAAAATAAATTTAAAAATTAAATCTAAAATTAGTTTTTCGATGCTTAAAAATTAAATTTGAACAAAGGATTCTCATCCTACGCACAGAGAAATTTAATCGACTCATTAAAAATTGAGTAACGTGGTAACGCAATTAAGTGTATCATGAGTTACTGTATTTACTTTCCTATCGTACAAATGGCGCAATCAAGTCACGCGTTACACCCACTGGAAGCAAAAAAATCACCCATTTACTGCAAATAACAATCGACTACGATAGTACCCACAGGCCCACGGGCGATAAATGATGCATCCCAAGTATTTTTACGATCCGCTCATCCCCAGATGGCCTAAGTTTTTCCTGAAAAATCCATTGCTTCCGCTCTCCTCGGTGAATAACAAAGCGCGGGCGAGCACTCCGGACTATTGGACGATCTCATCGGGAAATCATTGCGACGGAGGATTTCCGCGCGCTCATAAAAAGCGAAGGTGCACTTTTTCCTATGCATGCGTCGCGAATGGTCTACACCCCTGGTACAAATGAGATAGAAACATCTTCTAGGATTCGGATCAAGATGCCTTATCTTTTATCTATACTAATATAATATTTTTCTTACATTTTCTACACGGTACATTTATAAGAGATCAGCTAAATCAGCTAGAGTGAAATTTCACTCTTCTTTTATTGTTAAATAGCTATAAAAATCAAATTTCACTTTTATGGAGTTAAATTTTATTTTATTGAAGTCAAGTGATTATATGGGTAGAGTACTTTAACTTTATTTGAAGATAGATTACAGTGTTCTCGGCGAGGCGGAATTGAGAATTATAAGTTTATTTTTAATAAATTAAAAACACAAAAACGCAAGCTTTTAAATTGAATAAATCAACAAACAATTTTATTCAAAGGTTAAGTTTGTAACTTTTAAGATGACAAATTAAAATAGAAAATGAGTTAAAGTTAAGAAAACTAGGGCTTTTCGCCGATTGGATCTTTCGCTAAATGTCATTGAACTCGACTATATATAATAAACAAATCAACAATTTGACTACACCGCACTAATAATTTCAATGAATTTAGATGAGAATTGTTAGACTTAAGTTACATTTATAAGAGTAACTTCATTTAGACTTAGGTCTCTATCAGTTCGATTTAAGATCTATCTTGACAACTTGGAAAAGGCTATTAAGTTCATCTTAAATCTGTCTTAAAATTTCAGTTTAAGTCGCGCTTCAGTACAGCTTATGATAGAACTTCATGATTGGATAAAATTGTGACTCGAGTCGATCATAAGCCCGTCTTAAGATTTAGCTCCAAGTTTCGTAAAAGTTCAAACTTAAGCTATTGCCTTTAAGAACGATTTAAAATTTTTTTTCCAGATTCAAGAAGGTCAAGTATAGCACCCATCCTTTAATTTTTAGTCTGTAAAAAAATGTTTTTGTTTTGAACTAACTTCTTAGCTGTTTATCGGCAGTTAACCTACAATGCGTTAAGTTGACCTATGCTTTGCCGTTCTTCAAGAGAAGATAAAGCGCAAAAAAGAAACGTAGAGTAGTGGATTTGCCTACAAACTTGATAAGCAGATAAAAAGAAATAGATTGGTACAACTAATTATATAATACCTCCACGATAGATTAGTTAATTAGTTTCTTTTTTTAATAAAAATGTTTTTTAAATAAAAGCGAGTGACTGTGCTTCGCATACAACGTATCAACTAATAGTATATACGCAACACGTGCAACTACACTGAAAAAAAAAATAGGGGAAATTTTACAAAAAAATAGAGGAATTTTTACAATAATTCATATTACCTGAGGACAGACTTCAGAAATAGCAAATTTTACAATGTACGGTTTGTAAATTTTTCAATCCTCCAATTGTAAATTTTACATGAAATGTTTGCAAATTTTACTATATTTTTTTGTAAATTTTACTATATTTATTTGCAAATTTTATAATTTTATTTCGTAAATATAATTTAAATAAATATAGAAGAAAAATATTTTATAGGAAACACCGACCTATCCTTTTGGTTAGAATAAACGTTTGGATTTTTTTTAATTCATCGCTTATATGCATTATTGAAATCGAGATACAAGTGAACGCTTACTTAACTTTAGAAAGACCTACTTAATTTGTTGATCTGAATCGTTGATTTGTTAATCTGAACCGAAGGGTTCAGTCCATCAAAAGATGAGTATTGCCTCTCATTTTATTTCCTCTTTAAAAGCCTGTAAAATTTAGCCACAAAGCAGTGCTACCAAGCCGCTTTAAAATAGGAAAATTCAATTCGCGAGTTAAACTCTTTTCTCATGTTTACTTGAGCCAGCACTTACCTATTTTTCAGGAGGACAGGCGAGGGATAAGGAGGCAGGAGACGAGGTGTTTTCACCTTTCCCCTGGTCCTCCAAAATCGCCCGATTAACGGCGACCAATCAGCGCGGCGGGGACGCCGACGAGACGACAAGCATCGGTACCTTGGTCTTGCCGACGGGAGCAGCGCTCTGCGACTTCTCAGCTGGCTGGCCTACTGGGACGATCCTCGAGGAAGCAACCTCCGCGTCGCGTCGCTTTTATATTAGAGTCCATTATTTTAATTGTATTTTGCTTGATTTATTCCGTGGCAAACCCACGTTTTTGTACATTTTTTGCTGTTCGCTTGCCTTCATTTCAGGCCTCATGGCCAGACAACATTGCTGATACACCTGGCAGCTACAAAACGGCAGAACAAGGTGGCGACTATTATTTGTGAAAGATAAGTGGTTTTGTTCGCCTACGTTGAGGCAATTAATATATTTTCTTGCTGCGTCTGTATGCGCCTTATTTTTCATTAACTTAAAGTCTCCGTGTATTACTTGGTGGAGTTAACTTTATGATTTATAAAATTGCTATTTGAATTGTATCTGCCGAATTGTGAGGCCGCGCGTTTTTAGTCGCTGGCCAAATAAAGGCATTAATCATTTAGATTTTGATTTCTTATAAATATTATTTTTTTTTAAACTTAGCTTTATCTGCACAACAACAGCCGTAAACAAGCTAAATCAAGCTAAGTTCGCATAAAACTGTTCAGTTGAAGTTGGCTTTGACTTCGTTCACTTTGTTTTTGAAAGTTGTTGTGCAGATAAAGCTAAGTTTTAAAAAAAAATAATATTTATAATGGAAAAATATTCATTCATCTGGTGTAAATTGTGGAACTTTTTGTAAATTGTGGAAATTTTGAAGACGCTGAATATAACAGTAAGCTAGTAGTTTAAAATTATCCTATTTACATTTAATTTATCTTTTAATAATTAGGTTAACGGCATATTTTAACTAATGTTCCTACTTATCATTTCTATTTTGTTTTTTATACCTTTCGTATTTATTTATTTATTATTTTATAGGCTTTAGGGGCATTAAAATCGAAAGTAATTATTTAAAATATATTTTTTAACATTTTAACAGGTTATTTTAATGAAAACTTGAACCGAAACGAGATAAATGCTGGTGACTTTGACGCATTCAGAGACAGCGATCCAGAGAATGAAACTGAATCTAAGATTGATAAATCTGAAGAAAGTGAATTTTTCAGTAAAGATGAAAATGTTGACGATTCGTTTTTAATGTAGCCGAACACATCCTTCTAATTTTGTCTCTGCTAGTGCGTTTTAATAATAATGGGGTTCTTTTATCAAATATTTTAAAGCTTATTTAAATAAAGTATGTTGTTTCTTATAATATAGTTTATACAAAAAATAAATGTTATAAAAATATTTTTGCTTGTAGTCTGAAGAAACTGAGGAAGAAAGTCTTACAAGAGTCTCGCAACAAAACTAAAAAATGTCTTGCCCATAATGTATGTTACGGATTTTCTACACTCGTAAAATCCTTGTTCCTTATGTTCGCGGGGGTTCGCTGGTGTTGCTCCAAACGTACCGAAATACGCGAGATGATTGAGGATGGGACTAAGGCTATTAAATAAATACTTATGGATACGTGGATACTTTTCCCATTTATTGACTTATTGTCACCTTGAGAGAGAGATGGCTTTCATGGTCGTCGGGCAGCGTGTCGCCGTGGAATCGTTGCGAATGTCAGCGCGACGTACGGACCGTTGCGATTATCGAAATGTCAGAGCGCCGTCCTTAAATACCCCCTTTATTATCTGAAGTAGGGGAAGCGAGCTACTTTCACGCCCAGAGGTTTCGCCAGGTTCTTGCGAAACCCACGAATTCCTCTGCGTTTGCACTCCGGGCTCCGAAAGTGCATTGCACCCGGTCGCGCATCGTCAGGATCCGTAACAATGTATAAAAAATTTTGTTAAAAAATCTGTACTAAAAAGTCTTGGGAAATGTCTGGGGAAAAGTCTGGGGAAAAGTCTGGGGAAAAATCTGAAAAAGTCTGGCTAAGATTCTTGCAAAAATGTTTGCAAAAAGTCTAGCCAATAGTCTGTGAGAATCTCTACCAAAAGTCTGGGAGAAAGTCTGGGGGAAAGTCTGGCTGAAATAAGTCTGGCAGAGTCTCCAAAGCAAGACATCAGCTGGACTTATAGTAATAGACATCACCTAGACATCTGCAAGACTTTTTTTTTACACGGAAAGATATATCAAGTGAAGTAGTATCGATGGTTCATCATAACCACTTTACTTGATATATCTTATATAACACAGCCTTCATTTGAGTTAAATAGCTTGTTTAAAATTGTTATACTTCTTAAATAGCTTATACTTTTTAAAAAATTATGCGACATCTATTCAGATTAATTTAAGTATTCCCACGTATTGTTATGATTATAAAAGCATGCTCTACTTATACATTACTGTACGACTAAATAGTAAGCACCACTTTTATAACTTCAGAGTCTAGTAAACCCGTTTATCACCTTCTAATTATTCTTTCAATAATTATATTGAAATTGTAATAAAATAAACCCATTAGGATAAAAGTATATGCAGCTGCCGCTTTAAAAGTTTGATCAATGTTTAACTGTATAATTGTAGAGTTGTACACATAAATTTAACAACCTAAATATTCTTTTAGGAAAAATTTTATTATTCTCATGGAGTTTTAATGTAAACTTTGCTACAAATAAAATATAAATCCACCTACTTTGCAAATTTTATAAATTCTGTTTTAACAAGATTAAGAGCACGTATAACTAACAAATGATGTAGTCCGTGTACACACTTGTATGTATATGATACATTATACATACGAATTGCAGATGTGAGCCTGTTAGTAGAAATAATGTCATAACAAAATTAAAATAAATAATGAATTCTATCTTCTTTACACATATGATTGTTTTTAATTTTAACATTAATTAAAATGATGTTTACAATAAAAAAATAGGAAATACATTTTTTTTATAAAAGGTAGTGGACCACTTTAATCTATTCAGGTATTGTTTTTTACTATTTATTTAAAGAATAAAATTTAAATTCATTTTTTGCAACAATATGTAAATTTAAATTCTTAATTAACATTTTGTTTTTCCTTTTGGAATTTTATTAAAGAAATATTTAGTTGTAAAGAAAAATGAAATATAATTTTATTATTGAACGTAACAGACTTAACTACGGACAATAACTTAGTGATTGAGCTATGTACGAAATACTTAGATATAATTTATAGTTAGTTAATTTACAGAAATAATTATTAAATAATTTAAAACTAAATACTTGGAAATAACATTATATTTAAAAAATTCTCTTTATATGATAATCTAATGATTTTTAATACATTTAAAACAATACAAATTAATATACATTTCAGGGGGTTTTATTTTATAATCTACAAATAAATATTTATTTATTTATTTATTTATTTAACCAGTTGATACAAAAGGATCATATTACATAAGTAACCCAGCAGAGGAAAAAATTCCTGTGCGCTGGCCTGGCTCATTACATACTAAAATTATAACTAACTTACTTACTAAAATAAAAACTTGTAAAAGAATTGGGCAAAGAATTGATTGCAGTCTTATTACCTAGTAGCATCGCTACTAGGTTAAAACTAATTCAAAATTTTTGCCCAAAACCACTTGATTATGTTGAAATTCTTTATTTCCAATATCTAATTAGCATAGCGCTGGCTTTGGTGTACATTTGGGTTGATGCATTTTTCCTTCTCTTGAAAATTTCCCTCTCGAAGTTATTCATTCTCTTAGGGCAAGTAAGACCTACTGCACATGTCTCTCTATAATGAGGGAACATGTTTTTGTGCTGAAGACTAGAATTACATTTACATTCAGACGTGAAAACAATATCATCCACCACTATTATATCTTTGTACTTTGGTTCTTTCGATATTGGTTGCATTGAGTTTTTGAATGTTTGCAGGCCTTTTATCCCTCTGTCGAAATATAGGAGTGCTTGATTGTTACCTAGATAATTTATATCACCGTAGGACATTCGATATTCATTTGAATTTTCGATTAATTTAGCCGGCGGGTTCGGGCTTTCATTTTGAAGTAGTTTGTTTGTATTGTTTACGGCTTTCACGTCTATTTTCGTAAATTCTTCCTCTATTGGTGTTGTCACGATTATTTTTACTTTCTTTTCTGGTTCTGTAGTTGCCTTGTTGAAATGTTGGTGTTTAATCCCCCGTATTACTGGGTATTGACACGAGGGACAATTTTCTTTTTTTACTTTTTTGCAAGTGTATTTTTTATTTATAATTTCTTGAGCTATGTTCTTTATTATGCTGATTAGATTTGGTTGACTATATTGTACTTTTTTCCAATTGTATGCAGAAATTCGCCTATGTGATCTATTGTAGTTTTGTTTGCAATGTCCTTGTGAGCATATATAAGTTCTAACATCTAGTGTTAGTTGATCTTTTTCTATCTGATTTTGATTCTCCTGGACTTCCAAGGTAGAATCTGATGTCTTTATGTTTCTTTTTTGAGTTTGTTTATTGCAATTCATTTTTATTTGGCAGTTTGTTTCCAAATAAGCTAATGCTATTTTTTTGATATTTTGGCAGTCAATTTTATTTTCCTTTATATTATTTATATTATTCATAAGATGTGAAAAATATTAAGTCCAATTTTGTTGTATCCATTCTTTGATTTTCTTTTTTATAGCTTGTTTATTATTTAAAATTTTCAAATTATTTGGCAATCTGTTGAATGTCATTATTGCTCTAATATAACTACTTTTTGTGCTAATTGTTCTTTGTCTTTTAGGTATTTGTAGGTTTTTATTTCTTGTATTGTTGCTTGAGTTTAAATATATTTGTTTCAGCTCTCTGTAATGATAAATTAAGCCATTGTATTCAAAAGTTTGATGTACGTTTAGTGGGTATTTATGTGTAATAAAATTTTTATTATTTACTATTTTGAGCAGTCTCGTTTGGAGGTTTTGAAGGCATACAGTTCTACCCTTATATGCACCTCCCCATGCCACGATACCATATGCTAAAGAGCTATGGAAAAGGGCATGATAGAGCATGTACATAGTTTGTGTAGGCATGATCTTTGATAGCTTGTAAAATACAAATATCAGGTATTTGTTCTTGTTGTATAAATTCGTTGTATGACTATCCCATTTCATATTACTATCAAACAATATACCCAGGTATTTTGTATTGTCTACTCTTGTTATTCTTCTATTTTGTATTGTAATATTTAAATTTTTAGGTGTGCTATTTCCATAATTACCAAATTCCATATATACTGTTTTATCTATATTTAAGGACAATTTATTAAACGCTAGCCAAATTGAGATCTTGTGTAGGTATTCATTCATTTTTTCTTCTATTTCTTTCCAGTTTCTTCCCGTTACTATTATCGCTGTGTCATCAGCGTAAGATAAGATGTCGTCTTCAAGTCGTTCTTGTGAACTTTCTGGGATTTCATTTAGCAAGTCGTTTATGTAAATGATAAAGAAAAGAGGACCTAGTATGGTACCTTGTGGAACTCCTGTATTAATTACTTTAAATGGACTTTTTGTACCATTTACTTTAACCCTTTGTTTTCTATTTTTGAGGTAATCCTTGATAAGATTTATGGCTTTGCCCCTAATTCCATAATTTGACAGTTTGTTTAATAGGATTTGATGGTCGACCGTGTCAAATGCTTTAGCTAAGTCGAGAAAAGCGATTGCAATCGGGCTACTTTTGTCTAGCTTATTGTAGATTTTGTTTGTGATGAAGCTTAGAGCATCTGTGGTACTAAGATTCTTTCTAAATCCATATTGTCTTTTGGAAAGTAGTTTATTTTTGTTGAAAAATTGAATCAATCTGCTATGTATTAATTTTTCAAAAATTTTTGCAAAGTTGGATATTAGGGAAATTGGTCTATAATTGTTCGGAAGGTATTTCTCGTTTGCTTTATGTATTGGCACTACTTCAGCTTGTTTTAAAGCATCAGGCCATATTTCTTTTTCAATGCACAGGTTAAAAATGTTTGCTAATGGACTTGATATAAATTCACTTATTGCTTTTATTTCTTGAGTGTTAATCTCGTCTATGCCTCCGAATTTATTTTTCATATTTTGTATAATTTTTTTTATTTCATCCTGAGTTATCGGCTTAATAAAAAAACTTTTTGAAAATCTTTCCGGTAGTGGTGCTTTGGTGTTAGGTGGTTTTGTAATTTTTGATCTGAGTACATTACCTATTGAGCAGAAAAAATTGTTTAAATTGTCCGCAATTTTTTCGGAATCAGAGATTTTTTTATTATTTACTTCTAAGTATTTAATGTCTGGATTTTTTTTTGCTTTTTTGCCTATTTTATTATTTATTATTTTCCAAAGGTTTCTTGGGTTGCTAAGATTACATTGTACTATTTTTTTGTCATGGTCTGTTTTTGCCTTGTTTATGATTTTTTGTAGTACTTTTTCGTAATTTTTGTAAATTTCCTTTTTTGCAGCATTTTTATAGTCTTTCTTCCAATTTTTGAAAAGTTTCTCCTTTGTTTGGCATGATTTTATTATTCCTTGTGTAATCCACGATTTTCGTGGTTTGATTTTATTTTTCCTATTTACTTTCGATTGGCTAACACATTCTTTAATTTTAGATATTAGGTTGTTCATGCCTCTGTTAGGATCATTTGCACATACCAATTCATTCCAATTTACTGATCCGGCTATTCTCCACAGTTTTTTATAGTCAGTTTTGGGGTTGTTATTTTCAATGTGGTTGGCTTCAATTTTATTTTCTTTTAGTTTTAGAAATATGGTATAATGGTCATTGAAGGGTGTGTTAAGTACTAGTCCTATGTATTTTAAATTCTTTAGTTTGACAAAGAAGTTGTCAATACAGGTGCCATTGTTGTTGCTGAGTTCAGAGGGTCTTGTAATCGAATTTATTGCTGGACAATAACCATTTTCCATTAGTGTAATTAGGAACTCTTGATCTATGGTTTCAGAGCTAAGCATATCTATATTGAAATCACCTACTAGTATATTGTTTTTATATTTGTTGTTGATCTTAATAAGCTCCTTAATATTCATCAAAAATTCAGTTTTGTGAAGATCATGTGATCTATATAATGCAGATATAACTAATTGTTGCTTGTTTGCTAGTTCAATTTTCGTCTGGAGAATATTGTGTTTGTTGATTTTAGTAATTGTTGTTGTTTCTGTTATATCCTCTCTTATGTAGATCATAACTCCATCCGATTTATTTATATTGCCTTGATTATAGTACATGTTATAATTATTTATTTTGAAATATTCATAATGTTTCAGGATCCAAGTCTCAGTACAAACTATGATTATAGGTTTTACTTTTAGACTGCGTAGAAATACAAGCAGTTTGTTATAGTTAGCATTGAGGCTACGAATATTTAGACAAGTTATAATTTCATTTTCATAGTGCAGATACTTGTTAAGCTTTTCTATACTATCAAAATTTACTTGGTTTTCAAGTAATTCTTCTACTACCTTAGTACTCATAACTTATTTATTTGAGATTTGCTGTTGTGGTGATGAGAACGCGCTTTCTGATGGATTTTTTTGCTTTCTAATTGTGTACGTAGACCGCAGCAGACGTGGTTGCTCTGTTTTACTAAAGAAACGAGAGTACGTGGGTCTGCAAGGATAGTCCGTGGTTTCAATGTATTTATTAATTTTGTTTTTAAGCACTTGACACTGTTCACTGTCTATCGCACTATGGTTTGTGTTGTAATTTGTTTTGAATTTAATATTATAGAAATCACAATTTGGGCACTTTAGAGTTGTACAATCACACTGTGCTGTTAGATGGTTGCCAGCACATTTATTACACGTGATATTGTTTTGACATTTCTTTGCGCTGTGTCCGAATCTCGAACAGCTGCTGCACGGTGTCGTGTTTATAATATCGTATACTCTGCAATTCTGGTAACCGACGAAGATTTTATCCTTGTTCTCTTTTATGTGTGTGTATATTTTCGACGTCACTTCGAGTATAGCCGACACTTTATTCGTTCTTGGATTTTTGTAGGAATGTACAACTTTGCACTTTTCTTCTGAGTCACTGAAATTCCTTTCATTTATGTCTTCTTCAATTTCTTGATTGTCTTTAAAATTTCCTTCGATGTTAACTACTTTTACTGTTGGATTTTTTATTCGTTCTTTTTCAATTTTAAAATTTTGTGTTAATTCCTTTTTTAATGAGTTTTCTATTGCGTTTACACTTTCCAGATTCATACAGTTTATTATTACAGTGTCATTATTTTTGCTAAATATACTCTTGGTTTGTACGTTTCTATTTTTAGTTAGGTGACGTACCACAGTTTTTTCCAAGTCAGTTTTATCTTTAATGTCTGTTTTTTTAACAATGAGTTTTGGGACTCGTTTTTTAGTAGCCATACTCTTTTGTTTGTTTACTTTAACTATTTCCGCATAATTAGTTTCTGGCACTTTTTGATTTGTTTCTGTTTTTTTCTTGGCTAGTAGTTCGTTTAGTAGTTTGTTTTTGTCTTTTAATTCATTGTTGAGATCTGTTAATAATTTATTTTGTATTTTCAGCGATTCTATTTCTGTGTAGTCTTCATAGATGGTAGTTTCATGGAGAGCTTCGTTGGTAATATCCATATCGCATGTTTTTTCTTTTTCCTGTATTATATCCTGCAGTATTTCTTTTTTTATTTGTTCCCTGCTTTCTTGTTTTAGTGCTGCTATGAACTGCCACGCTTCCTTGCTAAGCGAGCCATATGGCACGTTTGTTGATTGTACAAGGTTAGGATGATCTTGGCATATTACAAACGAACTTGTTATGATTTTCACTTGTCCCCCTGCGTTATATTTTGCTACGAATTCACTTGTATGTTGGAAACTACCACAAACAATGCAAACAACTGCACCAACTTTCACTTTTGGATGACACTTATAGTATTTATGAAGCGAGGTGTCGGGGAGCTCCTTCTCCTCCGACGCCATGTTGGCGAATTGGCGAATTGGAAGAAAATAAATTAAAGATATACGACTATGGAGCAACTAAACTGCTTTATTTGTCAACAAATGATTCCCTTAGGATTAGACGGTTTGGCTAATCACTTCTGTAGAGATCATGGCCTTACGCTTATTTGTGCTATAGAAAGAACTGGTTTTATATGTGGTCAAAATGGATGTCTTAGAAATTTTACGCATTTTTACAATCTTCGAAGCCATATTAGAAATACTCATTTACCTGATCCAGAACGTGTATTAAAAGAGTATAATAATTAGGAAAAGGTAGAAATAAGAGACAACGAAGTTATTGAAAACAATTATGCTGAAGGGAATGACGTGGATATAGAAGAAGCTGAAAATGATCAAAATTTTGAAAACAGTGCGAATGCCCAAGGAAATAATGTGTATGCCTTGCAGGCTTACATTGTTCAAATGATCACAAAAATCCATTGTAATTGTTTAATGACTGGTAATGTGATTACCGATTATCTGAATGAATCAGAAGAGTTTATGTTAGTTCCTCTTCGATCATTAAAGGTAAAATTGCTTTCACAAGTAAGACCGGGGCAAATACTTGATGAAAATAATAATAATGATTTAATAATTCAAATTTATAGTCCATTCAAAGGACTAAAGACTTATAAAAAACAACTTGATGCAATATCTGAACAATCTGGATATATTAAACCCATAGAAATTCCCTTAGGGAATCGTATAAACAGAAGATTAAATAAAAAAACGTCAACTTATATTCCAGCATTAGTTATAGAATCTTTTCAGTTCGTACCGATAATAGATGTTTTAAAATTAATTGTATCTGGCAAGGATATAAGATAGGCTATTAATCAGGAGTAGCAATCATCTAGCGGCATGTTAAGTTTATGCATTGATGGGCAGCATTTTAAAACCCACGTTTTTTTTTTTAAATATAAAAATGCTTTAAAAATTAGATTATATTATTACGAATTGGAAATAGTGAACCCACTAGGATCTAAAACATATGTACATAAATTAGGAGTATTTTACTATCAGATTAGTAATATACCTTCACAAATGAATTCAGAACTATGTAATATTCATGTACTTTTAGTTTGCTGTCACGAAGATGTGCTAAAATACGGGTTTGAAAGAATTCTTGGCATTTTTATCAAGGATTTAAATAAACTTGAAACTGATGAAGGAATACTGCTACAGTTTGAAAATGAATACTTTATCCTTTGTGCAAGCTTAGAGAGTTTGTGTGGGATGGATTAGCTGTACATGAGGTCTTCAATTTGTTAAGACCTTCTTCTAATAAATTTTGTTGCCTCTGTTTATTTTCAAGTGATGATTTACATGCTGGATCGTTAAACAAAGGTGTCGAAAGAACAAAATCAATTTTTAACGAACATTTAAAGTTATTGCAAGAAACAAATTTTTTTGGAATCTCTAAAACCATAACTGAAGTTAAGGGTAACTGTTGCTTAAATGAAGCAAATTTCTTTCATATTTCAAGAAATAAGGTTTATGACGTAATGCACGACTGACTGTGTAGAATTTGCCCTATGGCGTTAAAGCTTCATCAGTTCGTTATTATTCAGCAACTTTTTCATATATCCTACCTAAAAGGAAATATATCACAATTTAATTATGTTGAATATAAAAACAAAACTTCTCCAAATTTTCAGATATTATGCTTAACAAGAGAGATCATTCTCTAAGCCAGAACGCAATGCAGCCGTGGTGTCGGATAAGAGCTCTTCCATTTTTACTTTCTGCAAAGGTTTCACCTGAAGATCAGTATATGCATCTTATTTAGAATTATGGAGATAGTGTTTGCTACAAAGATAAGTGAGTCGATGTTACCATACTTAGATGAGCTGATTAGAAATTTTATTAGTCACTTTATCAGGCTGTTTCTCTAAGTGAATTTAATAAACAAATTCCATCATGTTATTCATTACCTAGAGTGTATTGCTTGGTCTGAACCACTTGTCAACTTCACGCGGTGGCGGAACTTCAGCTTTCGTCTCTTGTACTGTAATGTACTATTTGTTCTAGATATCTCTAATGAATCATAAATATCCATCATCTTCTAACAAAGGCCAAATGGTCGAATGCTTGGTAAGTACATTCGGCAATAGAAGAAAATGGATTTTTGAAGAATTCCCCCCAATAACAGATATATTGACAAAATATCAACGTCTGCTTAGCTACAATGTTTTTTACGTTTATCTGTGTTACAAGTTTTTGTTTGTCATCTAAATTAGTTTTTGAGTAAGGTTTGATCTACAGACTCGAAATGGAACGTCTTGCTGAACGAGAGAGAATTACGATTCTCATTATGAGAGGTTGGGGTCAAGTGGAAAGAACCTTAAGGGCAGTATAAGATGCATTCAATGATACGTTTAGAGTTAATAGAACTCCAATCGCTCTTTCGACCGTTCGGAATACAGTTACAAAGTTCAATAATTTTGGCACTGTGAGAAATCTACCTAAGTCAGGCAGACCAAGATCAGCAAGAAATGAAGAGAACTTGCAAAATGTTTTGTTATCATTTATTGAAAATCCTCATAATTCCATACGCAGAGTTTATCAGGAGCATAACATAAGTAAGTCGTCTGTACATAATATTCTAAAAACAGCCAAATTTCATCCATTCAAAGTATATCTGGTTCACAAGTTGAATGAAGATGATTTCGATCGTCGCGTTGAGTTTTGTGAAGACCTGATGGTACGCATAGTTGAAAATCCAAACTTTCCATCAAACATAGCTTTCTCGGATGAAGCAACTTTTCAACTTGATGGATCTTTAAATAGACGTAATTGTAGATATTGGACATAGGAAAATCCTCACTGGATGCAAGAAGATAAATCGCAGTATCCGCAAAAATTAAATGTTTGGGCTGGAATACTCAACAATAGAATTATAGGACCATTTTTTATTGATGGTAACTTAAATGCTCAAAAGTACAAAGTTATGCTTCGAGATCAAATAGTTCCTGCAATCAGAGAGATAGTCGGCATAAAATTTGAAGACACATGGTTTCAGCAAGATGGTGCAGCGTCTCATTATGGACGAAACGTTCGCCTTTATTTAGAAGAAGTATTTGATAATCGGTGGATAGGACGGCGGGGCACGATTGAATGGCCAGCCAGATCTCCAAATTTGACGCCTTTAGATTATTTTTATTGGGGTTATCTGAAGGATCTGGTATACAAAACCAAACCGCAAAATCTAGATAAATTACGGGAAAGAATCATCGATGAATCCGCACTCATTCCCACTGCAGTGATCAAAAATGCTGTTAATGCTTTCTACCATCGATTGGCCTACTGTCAAGTAGTAAATGGCGAACAATTCGAGCACTTGAAGTGAGATATGCTAATTAATGTGAGAGGCAAAGGGATTCACGTAAATCAAGCACCCCGATCGCGAGAGGCAAGGGGACTCGCGTAAATCAAGCACCCCGATCGCGAGAGGCAAGGGGACTCGCGTAAATCAAGCACCCCGAAGGGAACAGATTTTACTACGTCCACGTCGTTGTTCCTGGGTAACGCTAAATGTAAAAAAAAGTTGGACTGCTGGACTCCTCGTGAAACAGTTACTCCAAGAATTAGTTGACTTCATTCGTAAACAGCTGCCCCAAAGAAGTGCAGAAAAGAGCCGCTCCTTACCTGGCTCAACCTAAATGACCTTCAGATGAGCTCAAGGTCGTACTTTACCTATGACCTCAGTACATATTTGGACGTAAAATTTCCCGCACTATCGATTGCCGTTGTCAAAAATAGGTGTTTCCAATTAAAGGAAAAAAAGTTGACCTTGAAATAACCTTCAAGGTCAAGTTCAAAGTTAGCTCCAAGGTCACCATTGGACTCCTCGTTGAAAGTTACTACTAGGATGATCTTCATTTTTTTCAAAAACATCTTTATTAGGTGGAATTTTTAAGTGTTTTGTTACTTTTTGGACATCCTCTATAATCGTAGAATGATCTTTTATTAACTTATTTTATTTGTTTAGATTGATCAAGATTTTCAAATGATGTTTAAAGATGCTGCAGATAATTTTATTAAAAATTTTCTTCTTATTATACTAAAAGAATTATTTGTTGGAATTTGTTGGACAAGTATTCTCACATAATCGATGATAAAATCCTATTAACCTTCAGGCGGCCGGCATGACCCCTTTCGGGGTCACCTGATGTTCGCCACTTATCAGTAGATATTTTTGAAAGTTTAGTATGGAAATTTTTTATAAAGTATTGTGGGAGACGGGTAGAGGAGCGGGGTCAGACGCGCCCGGGAAATGGGCGCCGGTTTCCCCGTAGGGAAAACCCCGCGCCGGGATTTCCCCGTGGCTAGACGTCTGGAGTCTAGGCCCCGGGCAACTCCCGGCCGACAGGGCCTCACGGTGGGACCAGGAGGGCCAGCAGTGGGGGCAGCCACCCCATCAGTATAAAGGCGGCTGCCCAAGGAGAAAAGGGACAGTCCGGAGGCGTCCCTCATCTGACATGCGTCGCATGGTTTACTTTAAATAAATACAACACCCTAGACATCGAGTCGAGTCATTTCATCGCCCTTGCATACCGAATCCCACAAATTGGGGGCTCGTCCGGGATGCAAGCAAGCGGGTGAGGACAGCGGAGCCAACACGACGACGAACTGGAGCTAGGAATCGCCTTGGAGTGCAGCATCTCGGGGAGAGCAGCACGTAGATCGGACAGCTGGGAGCTGTCCGTGGGAGCACGCGCCGACCAGGGGAGACGGCAGCGCGCATACACCTGGACGACGCCAGGCTGGGAGCCAGCGCGTCCAGACGAAGGCATCCGGGCACCAGCGTCGAGGACAGCAACAACGGGACGACCTCGTGGGACGAGGTCTCGCCGCCAGGTCAGTGGAGGTGCACCAACCAACCGGGGAGACGCGGAGCGTCCGGGGGACGCCGAGCGACCGGCGAAGCGTAGGGCACCCAGCGAGACGACGGCGGGCCGGTGAGGCGCGGAGCGTCCGGGGGACGCCGAGCGACCGGCGAGGTGCGGAGAGCACCGAAGGGCGCCGAGCAGCCGGTGAGACGCGGAGCGTTCGGGGAACGCTGAGCGGCCGGCTACACGCGGAGCGCCTAGCAGCACGACAGGCCGGCTACACGCGGAGCGCCTAGCAGCACGACAGGCCGGCGAGACGCGGAGCGTCCGGGGGACGCCGAGCGGCCGACCAAGTCCAGCGCAGCGGTCAGCGACCGTGGAGGGAGGACGCGCGTCGGGGACGCGCTCCTTCGGATCGAGGGGAGCACGCCTGCCCGCTCGAGTGCAGCCTGCCAGGTCCGCGAAGGGCACGGTGAGGCAAAAGCAGGAAGCCCGGACAGCAGCTCGGCGGACAACAGCGAGCAGCACGACAGCGACGATGGAGGGCGCGGCCGGGGCGGCCGCCGCACAGCAGCCGGCGGCAATGACGCCGGAGGACGTGGCGCGTCAAATGGCGCAGATGCAAGCGGTCATGGAGAGGCTGACAGGGGAGAACGAGCGCCTCAACCAGCGGCTACGAGAGCAGGAGGAGCAGGCGGCGCGCCGAGAGCAGGAGTTCCGGGAGCAGTCCGCACGTCTGGAACGAGGTCAGGAGCGGGCGCGACGTGAGGCGCCGGAGGCAGAAGGGGCGGCGGGGCCGCCACCCGAGCAACCACGGCACAACATCGGGCTACCAGGCGCCGGCGGAGCAGCCCATGACGACGAGGTATACCTGCTGCGGCGGGAGCTGGAGATGGTGGGGCGGCTTGCGCAGGAGCGCGAGGCCCTGTACGCGCGTTTCTTGACGCCGCGCGAACCCCAACGGGAGCAGCAAGCGAGGGTGCAGCTGCGGGACGTCGAGGACGCATTGTCCAAATTCTCGGGGGAGGATCCGGCCTGTCCCGTCCGCGCCTGGACGCGGGAGCTCGACCAGCAAGCGGCGGTGTTCGGCTGGTCGGACCTGGACACATTGATCGCGGCCAGGAAGGCGGTGAGCGGACCCGCCAAAATTTGGATGGGGAGTCGGGCGCACCTGTTGACGTGGGCCGAGCTGAAGGAGGCTCTGCACGCCGACTTCCAGGACAGAACCAGCGACCGGGAGCTGCACGAGGTGCTCTCAAAGAAGAGGAAGGCGCATGGAGAGTCCATGTTAACCTACGTGGAGGCTATGCTGGCCATAGGACGCCGGGGCGATTTCAAGGAGGAAAGCCTGGTAGGCTACATCGTGGACGGGATCCAGGATGAACCGGCCTGTAAAATAGCGCTCTACACCTGCAAAACGATCGCAGCGCTGAAGGAGACGCTCAAGGCTTACGAGGCAGCGAAGAAGTCGCAGCCAGCTACTGCGAGCCAGCAGAAGCCGAGAGACAACCGGCAAGGAGGCGGCACAAGGGGCGGCAAGCCGGGGGGCGAGTCGGGAGCCCCGAAGAAATGCTTCAGCTGCGGCAAGGCTGGGCACTTTGCCCGGGAATAGTCGAGGAGGCAGCGGCAAATGTTTCAAGTGCCACCAGGAGGGTCACAAGGCGCAGGACTGTCCGGGTAATCAGTCGGAACGAAAGGAGGATCGCGGGCCGACAGGAAAACCCGTGGGCACCGTTACCCTCATAGCTTCGTCGGAGAACCGGAGCAGGATCGTCGCAACCTTGGGCGGCCGGGAGGTCGTCTGTCAGGTCGACAGTGGGGCGATCTGGCACATCATCCGGGAGGACACCTACCAGCGACTGCTCGGAACGGGGGATCAACAGCCCGCCGACGACCAGGTGGAGTGGATTCGAGGAGCCTACGGTGAAGGACCCACGCTCGGAAGAGTCAGCGTCTCCGCGTGCATAGCCGGAGTCGTCTACGATCTCTTCTGCAGAGTAGTGCCGAAGCATTACCTGCTCGAGGAGGTCCTCATCGGCGACCCTGTCCTCGACCAAGCCACGGTCCGATTGGCCAAGTAAGGGCCAGTCTTCGAGCCTCACATAGTCGGAATGGGCTATGTGAATCTGTTACAGGCAGAGCAGCAGGACGGGATCGCGGAGGTTCTGCAGCAGGTGCCGGCCGAATATCGGGAAGAAGTCAAGGAGTTGGTCGACGGGTACGAGCCGGTGGCCACGGAACCCCCTCCTCTCGAGATGAAGATCGAGCTGAAGGATGAAACGCCCATAAGGTGCCGGCCACGGAGACTATCGCCACAGGAGCGCGACGAGGTCAAAGGGCAGCTGGACGACTGGCTGCGTCGAGGCATCATCGTACCAAGCGAATCAGAATTCGCGTGCGCCATAGTGGTGGCACGGAAGAAGGACGGATCGGCGCGCATCTGCATCGACTACAAGCCGATCAACAAGCGGGTAGTCAGGAGAATCCGCCCGTTGCCGCTGATCGAAGACTTACTGGACAGAGCCGAGACAGCGCGGGTGTTTACAACACTCGACCTGAAGGAGGGGTACTTCCACGTCGGCATCAACCCGGCGAGCAGGAAGTACACGGCCTTCATTACACCGTGGGGCCTGTACGAGTTTACGGTGGTACCTTTTGGCCTGTCGGACTCTGGTGGAGCGTTCCAGGAGTTTGTCGAGGCGATCTTCATGCCGCTGATCGCTCGGGGCGTCGTGGAGCTGTACATAGACGACATCCTCATACTAGCCGAGACCGAGCAGCAGGCGTACGAACGCCTCATCGAGGTGCTGCAGCTTGCGAGCAAGCACGGCCTACACATCAATTGGAGGAAATGCCAGATCATGCGGAGACGAGTGGAGTATCTAGGATACGTCTTGCAGGAAGGAAAAATCGAGCCGTCCCCAGACAAAACAGCAGCGTTGACGGAGTACCCGGAGCCAAGGACGGTCAAGCAGGTGCAGCGTTTCCTCGGCCTAGCGGGGTACTTCCGTAAGTTTATTAGGGACTACGCAAGGAAGGCCCGCAGCCTCAGCGACCTGCTGCGGAAGGACGCGCGGTTTGTTTTCGGGGAAGAGCAGCGCCGCGCCTTCATGACACTCAAACGAGCTCTGTGCGAGGCACCAATTCTGCATCTGTACAACAAGGACAAGGAGACGGAGCTGCACACGGACGCATCGCAGGAGGGCTACGGCGCCATGCTACTACAGAAATGCCCGAAGGACCAGCAGTTCCACCCAGTTTACTTCATGAGCCGAAAAACAACGCCTGCGGAAAGAAACTACCACAGCTACGAGTTGGAGGTGCTGGCGGTAGTAAGGGCAGTGGAAAAGTTCCACGTGTACCTGCAGGGCATCCGCTTCACCATCGTAACGGACTGCGCCGCATACCAGCAGACTCTCAGCAAACCAGAGCTGAAGCCGAGAGTGGCGCGCTGGGACATGCAGCTGGCGTCCTACGATTTCAACATCGTTCATCGCGCAGGGGCGCGCATGCAACACGTGGACGCACTGAGCAGAGTGGGAAGCGCATACGTGGTGCGGGACGCACTGCTCGAGAGAATCACCAGAGCGCAGCGCCGAGACGAGGGATTGGAGGCAATCCGATTGGCCCTAACCCACGGCGAGTACAAGGACTACTCGCTGCGAGGAACCCTTTTGTATAAGGGAGAAGGCGCAGACGGGAAGCTCGTCGTGCCCAGAGGACTGCAGCAAGAGATAATCCGGCGGGCACACGAGATGGGGCACTTCGGCGTGAGGAAGACTTTGGAGCGACTGCAGGAGCAGTACTTCATCCCGAACGCGAAGAAGAAGGTGGAAGCTTGCGTCGACGGATGCCTCACGTGCATTTTAGCAACGAGGAAGCAGGGCAAAGCAGAGGGACTGCTAAACCCCATCCCGAAGCTGGACACCCCGCTGCACACGTGGCACGTCGACCACGTGGGTCCCCTACCATCAACGAAGAAAAAATATAAACACCTGCTAGTCGTGGTAGACGGATTCACCAAGTTCACCTGGATATTCGCAACCAAATCCACGGGGGTGAAGGAGACGATCGAGAAGGTGAAAACACTAACGCAGCACTTCGGCTGCCCACGGAGGATAATCACGGACAGAGGAACAGCGTTCACAGCGCAGGAATTCGAGGAATTCGCCAGGGCGAACGAAATCCAGCACCTGACGATCACCACCGGCGTACCGAGAGGAAACGGCCAGGTAGAGCGCGTCAACGCGGTAGTAGAAGCGCTTTTCCAGAGGTTGGCCATCCAGGAGCCGTTGAAGTGGTATAAGTATACCAGCCGGGTGCAGCAGGCGCTAAACGGCTCGCACCAGCGAGCAGTCGGCACGACACCGCACGAGCTCCTTTTCGGCGTGAAGCCGCGGAGCACCGGGGACGAGGAGCTGAGCAACCTCATCGAAGAAGCGCGCAGGCGCCAGTTCGAGGATGACCGAGACGAGCTAAGGGAGCTCGCGAAGCAAAACATCGCGAAGATCCAGGAGGAGAACAAGCGCGATTACAACAAAAGAAGGAAGGAGGCCACGAAGTACCGCGTAGGAGACATCGTCGCGATCAAGCGGTCGCAGACCGGACCAGGCCTCAAACTATGTATTAAGTTTCTCGGCCCATACAAGATCACCGAGGTCCACAACCACGACCGGTACAACGTCGAGAAGCTGACGGACGGAGAAGGGCCCAGCAAGACCACCTGCTCGGCAGACAACATGAAGCCGTGGAGAGGGTTTGCGGATGACCTGGAGAGCGACGGAGACGGAGAGGACGAATCCGACAGCGAAGAAGCCGAAGACGAACCGAACAGCGGAGAAGTCGAGGCCAACCCACCAGAGGAAACGGCATCTTAAGCTTCCACACCATAAATATTTTTTTTTCCCTCTCTGTATTCTCCATAATTTCATTTTTTGTAATAACAATGTATTAAGAATTGCGCGCAACGTCGGCTGAGGGCAGCCAACAGGTCAGGAAAGGCCGAGTTGTGGGAGACGGGTAGAGGAGCGGGGTCAGACGCGCCCGGGAAATGGGCGCCGGTTTCCCCGTAGGGAAAACCCCGCGCCGGGATTTCCCCGTGGCTAGACGTCTGGAGTCTAGGCCCCGGGCAACTCCCGGCCGACAGGGCCTCACGGTGGGACCAGGAGGGCCAGCAGTGGGGGCAGCCACCCCATCAGTATAAAGGCGGCTGCCCAAGGAGAAAAGGGACAGCCCGGAGGCGTCCCTCATCTGACATGCGTCGCATGGTTTACTTTAAATAAATACAACACCCTAGACATCGAGTCGAGTCATTTCATCGCCCTTGCATACCGAATCCCACAGTATGCCTTTCAGCAATATAATAATCCCGGCCGCCTGGAGGTTAAAGATAATAGTTTATTAATTTAAAAGATTTCACTCTGTAATGTATTTACAATTTTAGATAGACTCAAGAATTTGTTACTTTTAGTAAAGTTATAATGCTACAAAAATGTCTAAAGAATAAGCAGAATTCGAATTCACAAAAACGAAGAGTAGCTGAGCTTTTAAATGATCCTGTGAAACAGCTCATACAAATACTTCCTGTATGTAATATTTAAGAATAAACGTCTATAAAAAAAAAAATTATCTTCATTAATAAGTTTTTTTTATAAATACATGAAATATTTAAAAACTAAATCAATTTTCAGTTATTTATTTTTGTTTAATTATGCTTTTAACTTGTTTCAGGGAGGCACAAATATTGAAGAATATTTGAAAGAAAATCGCAAGCAATCTGATTCAACTGTTCAACCTTACATTATTATGATAAATGGAGAGCGGGTTAGTTTTTTTATAGTTCTTGATAATGAAATAACTTGCAGAGAAAATAATGCAGATGTCATTCCAACACTTGATTTATTTTTTAAGACATTCTACGTATTCAATTTACGTTATCCTGTATTTTTAAAATTTTTTTACGATTTTATAGCAAATTATGTTTATACATGGTGTTCAAAAATGAACTGGCACGACCAGTATATCCGTGTTCAGAATAACATTCTAAGCACTTTTTCACTTTTGCCATTTTTCAGAATTTGGGATAATTATAGAGTTACTGTTAATTAAAATCTACAATAATTATCCAATCAGCGCTCGATTTGACGATGAACCCCGCATGACTCTCCCCGCGCGGCCCATGCTGCTCGAGTAAACCCCGCCTACCAGCGTCAGCTAGAGCGCTGATTGGCTAATTATCGAAGTTTTTGATTGACCATAACTCGATAATTAGCCACAATTACGAAATATGCCAAAAGGGAAAAAGTGTTCAGAATGTTATTCTGAACACGGGTATACTGGTCGTGCCAGTTCATTTTTGAACACCCTGTATAATGGAAAATAAATCATCAGCAAGTTCAGTAATATCGCTTTACACTAATATAAGCGGAATTGATATTAGCGACATTGCAGAAGGTGCAGATCCAATCATTGAAAATGATAGTGATTAGATCAATTACTAAAATTTGTATTGTACTTTAATTTAAAAAAATACACTATATTTTCATATATTGTTGTTAATTACTAAAGTGTCTAGAAAGAACACTATTAAAAACTTCTTCAGACAAATTTTCAGCAATTTATTTGGACTGATACGTTTGTTACAAGCTAATACGTATTTTTTTATTTTAATTTTTTCAACAATTCGTAACGTAAAAATCTGAAAAAATGATTACAGATGTATCTTATTATATTAAATAACCATGATTTCTAACTTATAGCTCCACTATTTTGATGTTTATTTTCACGTTCGATCAATTGCTGTAACGTTAAATATGTTATTCATTGGAGAGAATACCAAAAAATGTAAAAAAAACAAAACATTTTTTAACAGTTTTTTCTTGATTTTCTCGATCGATAGATGTCAAAGGACTTCAGAGACCTCAAATATCGACTTACCGACCCGAAAAACATCTTAGTTTATTTAGAAAAACATGAGAAATGCATATTTTGTAGTTTTCGCTGGAAAATATATGTGATGTAGTGAAAAATTAAAGAAAAGCTTATTTGACACATTTTCCTAACAATTTTCCCACTTGAAGGAAGCCCAGTACTTTTATAATCATCAAAAATCCCAAGAACCATTTCACCGATGTAGAAAAGTAAAAAAAATTGGTTTTTATTGAATATTTAACATAAAAGATGGTTTTAACCATTTTTGATTCACAGTTTTTATTTAGTGAGTATTAAAATAAATGCATTATTGAAACAAGTGAAAACGCGTGCAGATATATTATTAGCGTGTTAAAATTTACTTTTCACTAAAGTATGCACCGCTGCTGACTGATCTATCATTGACTGCACTAAATGAAATTATTGTAAAGTAATATAAAAATATATGTTTGAATAAATTGTATTTTGCTTCTAAAATTATTGTAAAATATTACATTTTTTTCTTCCTTTTGCTAGACAGTGTGAGTTAAACATTATAGAATTCGTGACTTCCCTCCAAGGTCATTAAATATGATATAGAAGTATAAGAATTAAACTGAAAATCTTAAAGTAATAGATTGGTTCAACATTGATTATTGTTAAAAATTAACAATCAATATACAGGGTGTTCGAAATGTTCCGGACCCCCACTTATAACATAAAGTAAGCATTTTGGAAAAAAATGTTAAATACAAAAGTTGTTAAGTTTTGAAGGTTGAACTAAATGATGACCTTGGATTTATTATTGGTTATCATTTTCAAGGTCATTTAAACGTCATCTTCAGTTTTTTAAATAGGGACCCCTATTTTTTATTTCAGATTCTGAAAGAGCACAAAATTTTACATCTGGATATGTACCCACGTTATGGCTCAAAATGACCTACAGAGGTCATTTAGTGGTTAAATGATTATTTAGTAGCAGAAAGCCAAGAAATCCCGATTATTAAGAACTTTGAGCGTATCTGACCAATACTAAAGTAATTTGATTTTGCAAGACAAACTTTATGGTGGCGTTAAATTGACATTGCCCTTGATTTTCAAGGTCATTTGAAGGTTAACTTTAGTTTTCCAAATTAAGCCTCCTAGTTGTAATTCTCCATTTTGCACCAGCGCTAAATTCTGCATTAGGATTGTAGAAGGTGTAATTGACACTGGCGTAAAATAAGCCTTAGGCCAGACAACCACATAACTCGGGCGAGAAAATGATAAATAAAAAAATGTCTAATCAAAATAAGCCTTAGGCCCAACAACTACATACCTCGGGGGGGGGGGGGGGGGGGAATGATAAATAAAAAAATGTCTAATCAAAATAAGCCTTAGGCCCAACAACTACATACCTCGGGGGAGAAAATGATAAATAAAAAAATGTCTAATCAAATAAGCTTTAGGCCCAACAACTACATACCTCGGGGGAGAAAATGATAAATAAAAAAATGTCTAATCAAAATGAGCCTTATTGCTCAGGCACGGGAGGTACAACTAATTAAGGTAACATCATGGGTGATCCAGCCAACTAAGGCAAGACCATCGGCGGCCCAGCCTACTAAGACAAGAACACTAGCGGCCCAGTCAGCTAAGGCAGGACTATCGGCGGCCCAGCTAACTAAATCAAGACAGTGGACTATTCGCCCAAACTGAATTTTTTTAAAATGTCGTTGACAGGAACTTTTTACAACAACTGTTCAAATTGTTGCCCATTAATAGTTTGGCAATGTGCTAACCGATTGTAAAAGGCTGCAACAACATTTCGCAAGATTTGCTGAGGTATCAAGTCTATTTCATCAGTGATTCTTTGGCGTAATTAATCCAAGTCACGTGGTTTTATAACTTAAACTTTATCCTTCAAGTATCCCCAAAGGAAGTAATCAAGAGGCGTTAGGTCTGGGGACCGAGGTGGCCATTCAATTGTACCTCTCCGCCCAATCCATCTATCATGAAATGTTGCATCTAAATATCGGCGAACATGAATACCGTAGTGTGCAGAAGCACCATCCTGTTGGAAGTAAATTTCGTCCAGATTTCCACCCGTTAAATTCCGTATAGCAGGTATAATTTGGTCTCGAAGCATGTTTTCATACATTGCAGCATTTAAATTACCTTCAATAAAGAAAGGGCCAAGTACTCTTCCATTAAATATGCCAGCCCAAACATTTACTTTTTCAGGATGTTGCGTGTGGTCCGCTCTCATCCAATGTGGATTGATGTTACTCCAGTATCGACAATTATGTCTGTTCACTGTTCCGCTTAACTCAAACGTGGCTTCATCAGAGAAAACAATGTTATTGAGGAGCAAAGGATCATCAGATATCATTTGCATCATTACATCACAAAACTCTACCCTTCTATCAAAATCATCTTCAGATAATTCCTGTACCAACTTTAATTTGAAAGGATGCCATTTGTTGAGTTTCAAAATTTTGTGCACAGATGCAGCTCCCATTTCATGCTGTTGTGCACAACGTCTGATGCTGCAATGGGGGTCCTCAATAAATGATTATAATACGTCTAAGCTCTTTTCATCATTAGACGATGATTTGGATCTACCTGATTTAGGACGATCTTTAATACCACCTGTCTCTTCAAAACGTCTAATTGTACGAATTACGGTACTTTTTGAAATAGGGTTGTTTTCTTCAACTCTGAATGTTTCATTGAATAAACGCTGTACCTGTTTGTAACCTCTCTCTTGATCACCCCACCCTCGCAACATCAACAAAGATATTCTTTCTCGTTCAGTAAGATGTGCCATTTTTCACTACGATTAAAAGTATAATTATTGAAAATTAATACAATTATCTGAATTTCGAAGTAAGAGAACTTCACTTAACTCTTGAAAACAGAAAAGTAAATAGGAGTAAACAATTGTTAATTAACAATTATAAATGAACTGATTCCTAAAAAGAATAGTGAGCAAAATCTTCTAAGGTACAAGTAACGATCCTGAAAATGCTATGAATCATGCGTAGAAACTCGTAACCCTTGCAAAAAATTATTGCAATAAAAACTGTTCATGTAAAACGGTTAGATTATTTTGCTTTTGAAATTAATAACCCCCAAGTGTCCTATGTAGATCATTTCGAGCCATGACGTGGATATTGTACATATCTCCAGACCTAACATTTAATGCTCCTCCAGAATCCGGAATACAAAATGAGTCCCTTTTTAATAAGCTGAAGATAACTTTCAAATGACCTTAAAAATGAAGGCCAATTTTAAAGTGACCATAAAGTTCGTCCTAGAAAATCAAATTATGTACTTTAGTATTAAAGTACGAAATTTTTTTTTCTTTTCGTCAAATACACCCAAAGTTCTTAATAATCGGGATTTCTTGGCTTTCTGCTACTAAATAATCATTTAACCACTAAATGACCTCTGTAGGTCATTTTGAGCCATAACGTGGGTACATATCCAGATGTAAAATTTTGTGCTCTTTCAGAATCTGAAATAAAAAATAGGGGTCCCTATTTAAAAAACTGAAGATGACCTTTAAATGACCTTGAAAATGATAACCAATAACAAATCCAAGGTCATCATTTAGTTCAACCTTCAAAACTTAACAACTTTTGTATTTAACATTTTTTTCCAAAATGCTTACTTTATGTTATAAGTGGGGGGTCCGGAACATTTCGAACACCCTGTATACTTATTACCATGCCCTTATTTTAAATTTTCAAAATGTAATTATTCTCATTATCTATTACAACCATATTCATTAAAGGATAACGTCACTGTAACCACCTTAAAAAAGTGTTTTTTGCTTATTTTTTATTTAGAAAGAATTGTAATAGAATAAAATAACTTAATCTGCTGTGTGCTGATTAAAAAAATCGTGTTTCGAGAAAAACGCGTTTAAAGTTTCATTTAGTCGTTTAGGAACAAGTGCAAACTACTCAGCCATAATTTCGTAATTCAAATAAAAATGTTTTTCTCCACTCTGACCTCAAATGCATATGTTGGCATGCATTTTGTGGCTCTCGCGAAGTAAAATACGGTTTGGTATTGATGCGCAAGTAAACCTTTGCCTAAGAATCGGAAGAAAAACATCTCACAAAGAATTATTTTTTTGAGAATCGAAAACTTTTTCAATCATGAAAGGTACAGGTACTAAGTAACGTCCTTATTATCGGTTTTTTATTTACGCTCACTATTGAAAACTTGAGATTATAACGCGCGTGTAAGGTTATATTCACATTTATTAGGTTAACACTATTTGTTTATTTATTTAAAGGTGCGCCGTCGTCACCACAGACGCGTTGCACGTCGTCGACCAAGCATATACCGTGGCCGATGCGACGCACGCCTCTATACACCGTGCTCAAGTTTGACATTCTTCTCGGTTATCTCGTACGAAATTGGTTTAAGTAGTCGATAAAGTTTGCGAGTAGATTAAGTTAGATAAGCTCATTCAAACTATGATAAGATATTGAATATATATATTTGAATTATTTACATAAAACGATTTGTTACTTATTTTTCAAACCCATCACGCTCTTTCAGAATTGTTGAAGCAATTGCTTAACAAGTACTATTATTGGAATTAATAATAATCAAATTGCCTTGCATCCATCGCAATCGTCATTATTGATTCACGGTTTTTATTTAGTGTGCATTAAAATAAGAGCATTATTGAAACAAGTGAAAACGTGTGCAGGTATCTTATTAGCGTGTTAGTATTTAATTTTCACTAAAGTATGCACCGTTGCTGACTGATCTATCATTGACTGCACTAAATTAAATTGTTGTAAAGTAATTAAAATATATCGGTTTGAATAAATTGTATTTTTCTTCTAAAATTATTATAAAATATTACATTACATTTTTTTCTTCCTTTTGTTAGACAGTGTGAGTTAAACATTAAACAATTCGGGACTTTCTTCCAAGGTCATTAAAAATGATGTACAAGTATACGAATTAAACTGAAATTCTTAAAGTAATAGATTGGTTCAATATTGATTATTATTAACAATCAATATATAAAAGAAATTGTTTAGCTTGCATCTTGAAAAGTATAAATATAATTGCAGCATTTACTCCTTTAGTTTTTTCTTGCAGTTAACTAATAGCTATATTGATTTGTAAGTAAAAATTTTTTTAAAAGGCGTTTAATAAGAAGTACCTGTGTACGACGATTTATGTTTTGAGCATAAAATAATATTTTTACACACAATATGTTCAATATTGTTTAGCTTGAAAAGTATAAATTGTAGCATTTACTCCTTTAGTTTTTTCTAGCAGTTAACTAATAGCTATATTGATTTCGAATTAAAGAATTTTTTTAACAAGAACTACTTCAATGTCTTTTGTCAGTCTACCTTTGAATTTCGCTGTAGCAAGTTCTAAAGTATTTGTGTAAAAAAAATGAATGTATTTCGGTGCATTTCTTTATTTTATATGTGCAATCTAAACCTGGTTTTAGCATCTGAAAACCTTACTTATAATATCATTCTTAGAAGTATCGAGTCAAAGTATTTGGTTATATTTAAAAGCCAACCGCTAATTAGCAATTACAGCAAGCAAGTTGATATAATCATTAAAAAATGTGTGAATCTAATTCCAACAATTACCATCAACATTGACGCAAACCTCACATTTGTTAATGGATTTAGTAGTACGTTCTTTGATAATCGACAAACAATAACTTACATTATTTTGCATAGGCAAGAAATGGAAATTAATTCAAATTACACGTATGAAGTTTTGAATTACATTCTTCGTCTATCGCCAGTGCAGATGAAACCAAAATGTTTACTGATAATTTTTGATGAGGTCATTAATTTTACCGATAAAGAGACTTCTCTTCTACATTTTGCTTGGTTGATGAAATTTTTGGATTTTACAATATTGAAAGTAAACAAGATATATAAAGCAAATTATCTTAACTTCAATCCATTCACAAAAACTTATAATACAGGGTTATTGTACAGTGAAAGTCAAATATATCCCGATAAATTAAGTAATGTTTATAAATACCCTTTGGATATGCTTTTTCACGTTTGCTCATCAATAGACCGTGATATTTACCAATTGGATTGCATTAAAGATATAGACAATAGAGGCAGCTATAATTATTTACTAATTATTGCTGACAAACTGAATTTTTCATTACATCTACACTGGCTTAATTCATCAGACATGTTTACCAGTGACGTCATAGACTACCATTTAACAAATTTAGAAAATAATATCGAGAATGTATCACCAATAACTTTTACATATCTTACACAGCCCGAAAGAAAAATTGTTAGAGGACGTGAGATTTCTGGCTTTACGAGTGTTATAGTAATGCCTATTTTACCAGTGCCATGGTTCACTTTTTCTTTCCATCAAATTTTTATTGTTAGCCTGGTTTCAGTAATGTTTGCTGTATGCATATTTATTAAAGAACATATTTTCAAGGTTCAGCCCGAACGCTGGAATACTTTTATAATACTTCAGTTGATTTACGGTATATCCGTTCGTCAACCTAAAAGAGATGGAAGCAGACTGATTTTCTTCGCAGTAGTACTAACATCTTTCTTTTTGTCTTCTCAATTTTTCTCATTTTTAACTAAATATATAATAAACAAGGAATTCGATTACGTTAAGATACATGATATTATCAAATTGAATATACCTATTTATGCACCTGGAATATTTAGTAAGGACATTCAACTCAAAACTTTCAATAAAAGACTGCACTATATCAGATCTTATGAATCATGCATCGGTAAACTAAAGCAAACAAAAAAAGCGTTGTGTTTTATGCCAATATTAGATGCAATTAATTTGGTCGACAAATATTCGAATGAAAAAAATAAAATGAGAATAGCAAAAGTAGGCTTTGAATTCGAATTTACAACATTCCGGTACGAGAAAGGATCACCGTATAATGAAAAATTTGAAAAAATTTTAAGACAACTATATCAGTCTGGTATATCCAGTACTTGGGGTAATAAAAAATATGGAAAATATTTTAGTTTAAAAGAGCAGATTTTTAAACATAATGGAGATCCACAATTTCTCCTTATAATATTATCTAGCGGCTGGATTGGAGCCTTTATAATACTAATATTGGAATTAATAATAATCAAATTGCCTTGCATCCATCGCAATCGTCATTATTGATTCACGGTTTTTATTTAGTGTGCATTAAAATAAGAGCATTATTGAAACAAGTGAAAACGTGTGCAGGTATCTTATTAGCGTGTTAGTATTTAATTTTCACTAAAGTATGCACCGTTGCTGCCTGATCTATCATTGACTGCACTACATGAAATTATTGTAAAGTAATTAAAAAATATCGGTTTGAATAAATTGTATTTTTCTTCTAAAATTATTATAAAATATTACATTTTTTTCTTCCTTTGCTTAGAGAGTGTAAGTTAAACATTATATAATTCGCGTCTTCCTTCAAAGATCATATATACCCATGTGAAAATATTTTATACAATTTATATACAAATTGTATACAGTCACTGTATACAATTTGTATCAAGAAATGATTCTATACAATGTGTATACAATTATATACAATTGTATTCAACTGTAAACAAGTGTACAGATTTTGTGTACAAAATTACTTAGCCGCTATTTAAGTTTAGTAATTGTATACAATTGAATACATCTAATACGTAATACAATTTGTACACGTACTATATACAATCATGGTACAATTTGTATAAAAAAAATAACTTTGTATAATCATATACTACACGATATATATATAAATTTTACAAATCATACAATACAAAACAACTGAAATTTTAACAGAATAATGCATTAAATTTTTATTAAATAACATTAAGTAATAACGTAATCAAAAGAACATGTTAAATTATATTATTTATAGCTGCTATCAATTATTTTATAGAAGAAGTTAATCGTAAATCTACTTTTTATTTAATAAAACTAGATCCTTAAGTTCTATTAGTTTTTGCGCCATGCTTTTCAAAACTAATCGATCATCCGCTAATTTAATATCCCTTGATTTATCAAAGGCTCGAGAATAGTCTGAAAATAATAATTTTTATGAAATATATTAATAAATATTTATTTTGTATTAGGCTGTTAAAAATAATTACTTAAAATTGCATTTACACCGCCTGGGTGAAGACCTGGTCTTTTCTGTTCACACCTCGAAGATTTTTTCCCCCTGGTAGAGCATTGAGATAATGCTTCCTCGTTAAAAAATAAACGCAATAGTCCTCTTGCCAATACAGTTTGAGACTGGCTAGTTTTAATCAAATTCTGTAGAGAAGATTTTAGAACGTATATTTTGCTATTGTTTATCAGCTCTTGAACCTATTAAACAGTGTCGAAAATTAATAAGATGGAAAAAAAGTTTTAGAAAAATGAATTTATGTATTACATTTTCTTCAAGTTCAGTATACTTTAACGTCCAGATACCGTCATTATCTCGATTGACACTATTTACTTCACTGTTTAATCCATCGCTGTCATTTTTATTTGCCGTAATTTCATTCGATGCTTTATCGTCCATCATTTCATCTTCGTAAAAGTTGTAAATATCTTTAAGGTTATTTTTTGCATGTTTATTCTTTCTTCTTTTTCCTTCGCCTAAAACAAAAAACTTTACTTAAAATAGAACAAAATATAAAATATATAGGTAAAATAAAAATAGATAAATCTATTTACAAGCAAGTACGACGCACTTTCTTGTTCACTCTCTTCTGAACTTCCGGAATAATCAATTAGTGGTTTCTGTAAAATTAAAATAGTAAATTTGATAAAAAAAAGAAAGACCTAAAATTCATACCAGGGAATAATCGATAATTGCCTTATTTATTTGATATTCTTCATCTGATCCAATTACGATCGGTCTCTTTTCTGGTTTTTCAAGAGTTTCTTCAGGACTCGAATATATCTAAATAAGAGATTGATTAAATATTATTTAAATCAAAGATTTAGACGTTACTTTTGCCAAAAATTTACTTACGAATTCATCATTATTGCTAGGCATGTTGTAGGATCTTCTTCTGAAGGGGTAGCATCAACTTTTGTTGGCGTATCGAAAGATCGTATGCGCGAAGAATCTGAATTTAACGCATTGCATATTTTATTGTTGGTTGCATCAGCTACTATACTTTCAATAAATAATAAGTTCTGTAAAGAAATTATAAGTAAATATTTCAAATAATATAAACATTTTAAATATTATAAATATTTTCAAAACAACATACCTCGGATAACGTCCGCAAAGCGTTTAAGCCTGTGTTTATCGACTTTGAGCAGACTTGCACTTGAATTTTTAAATTTTCGATTTGATCGATCAGCCAACTTAAATCATTCGTATTGCCTTGTCCGAATGCTTTAGACGATGGTGATACCCCGCATAAAAAAAAATCAAATTTCAATTAACTTAATATTAAGTGTAAATTTGTTTGAAGTTTATTTAAACGTGGCTGATGAGACTCAGCCAAACTTGGTGAAATAATTATTTTACGGTTATAAAAAACGTTTTTAGATGTTTTTTATATGTTTATATTCACTTCTGGTAAGTGCAAATTAAATTTCTCCGAACTTTATAGATACAGTATTTAATCTTTTTAATACAAGGATGAAATTTCTGCAAACTTTATGTAAGTTTTTTATAAGATTTTTATAACTTATTTATTAATTTTAATAATTTTGTTTTTATATTTTAAATGCATGCATTACTAATTTTAGTTTAAAAAATAAAGTTTTACGGTAGTGTAATGCAGTAATTTTTTTTAGATTCCATCAGGTCTATCATATATCTAATAAACTGCTAAAGTAATTGAAACTTCTTCACTTAAATTATCGAGGTATTTAGATTCATATTTTCGGTCGAAAAAATTTGTATAAAATTATCACTTGGATAGTATCAAAATAAATTAAGAATTATAATGCACAATTCAAGTATATTGATAACACGTTTTATTCTACTTCGTTTAAATTTGTTGGGTATATTACATAAAGACGATCATCGATATTTATACAATAACATACAGTAATTATATTTTTAATATTAACAGCAATAAAATCTGTTTCTATTATTTGACAGTTAAATATAGTTCGTATAAATGTATTGCTTACAGGACAATCAAACTCTGCCTCTATAATACATTTATTTAAAATCACATATGAAATGCAATTATCGTTACACTCACATACAATTTGACAGTTACAATTACAAATAGTTACAAAGTATTTTATAATTCCTATTCCGTGAGATCCATTATCCTCATATTTTATACAAGTTGAATTCGTTTTTTTGTTCTTAGCGTAAGATTCGGTTTCACAATAAATATTTCCTTTTAAGATTTTTTTAAATTCATGAAATTGTGATGACTCGGATATGCCCTGATAATTTTTTAAAACGTCTTCTACAAAAAGCGGCAGATTAACTATTTTTTTGTAGGCACCTACGGCAAAAATACCTCTGTATAGTTGCTTCGTTTTTCGTCGATGTGTCCCAGAAAACTCGAGTTTTTTACAAAATTCAAACGCTAATGACTCAGGTCTTAGTAATTTCTGCTTCAGTTCGCTTAAAGTTAAATATGTTGACACGGATGAATAAATTTGAAGTTCAGGATGCCTTGATCCATGGACGTAGGATTTTAAAATTCCATTTAAGTTTTCGAACGGGAAGCAGCTCATAGTCCATAATGGTCCAAATTTTTTGACATCATCGGGAAGATGAAGTAACAAATGTAAGTTACATGTTTGAAATTTTTTACCGTACAAAATTTCAAATTGACGCACATACTCCGTTAAAACACATTTAGCTTCGTTCACCATAGATTCTGAAATGCTAAATAAATTTAATAACGTTATTCCATGAACTAATAAGAGATGATGTTCAAAATACTCTTCCGTCATAATATTTTTTAAAATCATCAAACTGTATACTAATAAAAATAATTTTAGTTCCGATGCTTTCCAATCCTTGTAATCGCTGACTTTTCTTGGAACTCGGGGAATAAATGATGGTAAACGAAGACTTTTAATTTTATTGTTAATAATATTAGTAAAACAATACAAAGACGCTGCATGCGTTCGATTTTCGGAATCAAACCAAATAGACATTAGTTTTTTACAGATCCCTTGATACACACAATGCATAACATCTATAGCAGTGGAATTGACGTAGTCTCGAACTATGATTTTAAGAGTTGTCGGACCTTTTACACCAAATATTGAAGTATTTTTTTCATGTGCTTCTTGCGCAAACAAATTATTTTCTTCAGTGGTGCGCAAATATAAATTTTCAACGAAAGGATATACTTGCACGTGATCAATCCTGCTTGTCATTATCTTACAATGGGGACATCCGTAAGTCCCATTAAATTGTTTAATGTTGAGGAATAATGCTTTAGCACATAAATCACATGTGCCTCCTATAACCATTCCACGAACTGTCAACTTGTCAACATTTGAAATTTATTACTCCTTTGTATAAATCTCTTAGATCCTTTCTAAAAGCATTCATGAACATATTAGCAGCTGGTTTGGACGAACCAAACCATAACCCTGCTAAAATGATTATTTTTTCTAATCCGTAAATGGTAGGGTAATTCATTTATCATAAGAAAAAATGGCCATATACTAAATTTAGATGACTTGAACAGTGGTACTCCATCAGTATTCCACGTGAAAGTTATGTTATTATCATTTTCCAGAAAGTCAGTGGGTAATGATTTGTATACCGTTCCATCATATATATCTTCATAGTTTTGATCATTAAATTTATTGCGCCTTGAACGGAAATTTAAACTTTTTTTAAACCCTGGTCTTTTAAAAAAAGAAGCTAACGATGACAAAATCGGTATTTCTAAAAAGTAACTAACATTCGAATTATTGCACTTTTCACAGAATTTTCTATTCAATTTACTGAAGCAATCACTGCAATAATAGTGTTGAACAATTGGAGCATTCACATTCGCAAAAAATTTCTTTAATTTGTAAATAGTTTTTATGCATTCGTTCGGTTGTTTGCAATGCAAAGCTATTAAGCTTAGAATATTAGATAATAATACACCTGTAATTTTGAAGCGAGTAGCAAGGGTAAATATCGCCAAAACACTTTCAGCAACTGTTATTGGTGCTCCTTCGTAAAGAGGTTGGTTTCCATTCTGTAGCAAGTGGATGTCATCCTCATCATCTTTATCGTTAGTGTCTGCATCACTTTCGTCGCTATCCGATAAAAACTCATCAGTCTCGGTAGAATCACTTAGAAGCTCATCGTCTATAGAATCAGCTTTACTCGATAGATTCTGATCTAAAATTTCGTTAAAGGGTAACACCACTCGAGGATTTAAGTAAAGTTATTTTTCTTTAATTGATGCATTAGTATCGTAAAATCAATATGTTTTCGATTCTAAAGAAAGCAGTGGATTATGAACGAAAGAAGGAAAAATAAGAATGATTTCAGATCATACGCAAATTTTTACGTGGAAAAACGTGCGATTTAAGGTATGTTTTTTTCCCTCTCACGTTGCGTAAACTATTTTTACAAACTACAAACATTAATACCATCCATTCTGAGATCATCGCAGACATCGTGCTCTCTATCTTCTGCGTCACGCTCTACATCATAACGTAGTTCAGAATCACGGACCGAATTTCTTCCTGAAATAATTAAAGAGATTTAAAAATCATGATTGATATTTTTTAAATTATTTAAAAGTCAAAATAAATGTTTGAATTAAACGCTTTGAGGTACCATAATGATACAAAGAATGTTTGATTTTAATTTGAAGTCATTCGCTTCATAACACTTGTAGAAAAATGGATTAAAAAATTTGTAATTGTAAAATTTGTATAAATGTTATATACAAAACCAAAATTGTCAACAACAAAAAAACAAACAAAACGTATAACGTTTAAAGTCACAAAAATGTTTTAAAATTTTGAAAATCTAAACATTGATTGTATAATTAAAATTATTAAATGCCTTCACTCGGCAGGTCTGGTATTTACTTTCGCGATGTGAGCATTCAGTAGAAAATGAGTCGCTGTTCGAAAATTCATCCTCACTGCTCGAAGAATCATCGCTGCTGTTCGAAGATCCTTCTGAACTTTCATCAGATGCTGCTTTGCAATTAGATATAATTCTATACTTACTCGATCTTGAGTAATCGTCTAAAGTAATTTTATGTTTAGACATTTTCTTGAATTGCAGTTTTAATTTGCATGACTTACTGTAAAAAAATTAGTATTAGCTTTATTTCACTAAGTAAAAGATTATTTTATTTCATATTTTTAAAACTAGGTACGTGCAATTACATGAATCTAATTATTTTTGTCACTTACTGAATCCACAGGAAAAAATAACCTACACCATTTGAAACAAATTTTTAAATACACATTCGAAAACTTTTGTCAAAGCTAACTTCATGTTAAACAAAGTTGGCAAGGTTGCGGTTAAATGTTTGCACTGATTCAGTGGACTACTAAAGAAATTAGTGTTGTGCCAGTCGGAAATATCAAGGAAGGACTTGAAAGCTTGACAGCCAAATTTTGTGGCAAATATTATCCGGCAAAATTACTACACAAAAGCGGTAAGTGAAGTGTAAGTAATTTATAATTGATTAAATAAAGTAATCTGTAAATTAATTGATAGTATGTAGAAAAATATTTGTATAGCACTCTAACCACTAAATGGCAAATTTAATGCCAATTGCCGGTTCTCGTGCTATAAAATATCATATAGACTGATGCGTTAGTGATTATTCAGCTGGTGCGACATTTTACTCTCGCTTTGCTCGTACGGGTTAAATAACCATCTTCCGCATCCGTACTGTTATATACTATTATTAATTTCTTGATCAATTTTTAGAGCAAAAAAAGTGGTTAGAGTCTCTCATAGTTACTGTCGATGGTGAAATCCTATCTCCAGGAAGAAATAAAACGATATCATCAGATCTTCTATTAAAAAAAAAATTGCAACGGAAAGAAAAAAAAAAGCAAAACAGTTTCAACGAAAGACGATGTGGGACGAAGAGGAGAATTTATTGAACGCTAAAGCAGTTTTTGATGACGCCGAGTCTTTAGATGGAAATTACAATAGGTATTAATAATATTATATTTTTTATACAAAAGTGAAAAAATTCTCAGTTGTTGTATTAACTAAATGGAACGAGCGTCTGTTTTGCCTTATACATCAGCAGATGACTGTGAATCATTTTTCACGTAACAGTATTGAAAACTTGTACTGTTATAAAAGAAAATTTCATATTAAAATGTGCATGTTTTATAGATCAGATGATGAAAGCGTCAACGATGAAGATGATCAAATAGCTGAAGAAGTTGATCGGCCTGAAGGAAGAAAACTGAAACGTTGTATTTGTTCATCAATACCGACAAGTAAGTTCAAAAGCAATTGCTGTGGTTAACTGTTATGTTAATTACACTAACAAAATACAGCGCGCTTCACGAGCACAATGTCCTCTTTCCCTTATTGAGTTTAAATAATAAACATTTATATTTATACGTAAAGATTTTTTAATAATTTCGTTCTATCCCAGCTGTTTATTTACGAACCAATCACATTTACGCTTTTAAGGCTTTACAATATCCGATCATCATTTTTTTAAAGAAAGGATTATTATTAAAACTGAAACATTAGTTTTCTCTAATAAAACTTTATGAATTGAGGCGCCTTGAATTTAAGGATACGCGTTAAATAAAGCGCATTATTTAAGATAGGATATCTATATATTTTTTAATAATAAATTATCTCCCACTATTCTTAGTTTCACGAGAAGATCTTCAGAATCTTGAAGAAGTGTTGAAATTGGCAAAAAATCTACACTCCAAACAAAATGTAAATAAAAAACTGATGCTTCTTTTATACTAAATTATTAATTTGATTAAAATAATTAAAAAAATATTAACATTTACAAAATACTTTCAGAGCGAAAAAGAAGAACTTATACCAGCTACAATTGACCGAAAGAATGAAGTAAGATCTTATGTATTTAAATATTTTTTACACACTGCGCGTAAAGTGAGTACTTACGCCATCTTGGCTGGCAGTGAAGCACTCACTGTACGCGGCTCATATAAAAAATAATATATGTATGTCGGAAGTAAATAAAAAATGCGCCAAATCGAGTGTGTGTTGCCAATTTACATGTAATTTGAGACATTCTTTACTTTTACTCCCTAGGTGCATAGTGTAATATTGATTTTTAATAAACCTTAGTTATTAAATAATATTAAATAAATTACATCTATTTATAGGTGGAACTGATAAAAGGAACAGGTATAAAAATAAATCAATGGAAGTTAAACTGTATCCAAACTACTTGCAAAAAAACGCCAAAGATTATGGTGAGAAAATTAATGAAATTGATTCTTGGAGATGAAGTTTTAAAAAAAAGTTCACCTACGGGAAAGAATAATTGGGCGCCTATACCTGAAGAAGTTTATGAAGCTGTCATAGGTACATGAAATGTTAAAAAATATAAATTTACTTTTTTTTATAAATATTAATTATTTTATAAATTATTTTCAGAATTTGTAAACAGTAATGTAGCAAAACCGAAATATAAAATTTCTCCTCGAACTTATAGAGAAGTTTTAACATCCTTATGTGCTAGCTTAACGTAATGCAAAAGATCCTTCAAATACTAAGACAGGCAAAATTAGCAATGAAAAAAGAAGTGAAGACGCGAAATCAGAAAAAAATAAAATTCAAGAAAAGAAAGTAATACAAGAAATATTTCAAAGGGAAAAAGGAAAAGAATACGAAAAGAAAGAAGAAATTAAAAAAGCACGAGACATAGATGAAAAGTTGCGACTACAAACGAAAAAAAAAAATGAAAGTGAGAATGAAAAAGAACAACGCAAGAGCAAAACCAAATATGCAGAAAAAAAGGAAAATTCTGAAGAAGACCAGATCAGATCAGAGAGTGAAAACGAATTAGAATTAGAAAAGAAAAAAGAACAAAATAAAAAAGCGAACGAAGAAAAAGATACAATTGGAAAGAAAAGTGGTTCAGAAAGATCAGAAATAGAAAAAGAAAGCGAGGTAGAACAAGAAAATCAATTAAAAGAAAATGAATTTAAAAATAAAAAGCTTATTGAAAAAAAAGAAAAGGAACAAGAAAAGGTAATGCAAGATAGGTTAAGGGAGGAAATTTATGAAAAATTAATAAAAGAAAAAGAATTAGAGATAAGAAAACATGTGGAAGAAATGTTCCAGAAAAATAAAGATGAACTTAAAGAAAAAAATAAAGTAAAAGAAAATTTACCTCCACGAATTAGAAGAGAGATTAAGATACCGAAGCGAACTTATGAAGATATCTGTGGTGAAAAACGAAAAAAGATAAAAGGAAGGAAGGATTAATATTGTAACATCTAGTAATAATCTTTTTACTTGTGTCACTTAAACTTTGTTTTAAATAGTTATATGAAATAAAATTAAAAAAAAATTATTAATCAAATATTTATTTACCTACCCCACTTAATCCTATATTTTCCCTGTTAAATCCTTTTATCCATGAATTCTATACGAGTTCGAGAAATAATTTATGAAAAAAAAAGAGCTGAGAGAGAGAGCAATTATGTTTATTAAATTCCCTTAGTAATACTTAGTAATACTAATAAATTATACTTCAAACAACTTTTAAATAAATTTATATAAAGTTGTATAAAGTTGAAAAAAGTTTGTGGAAACTTCAAGATTATATAAAGAAGATTAAGCAATGTTTATATGAAGTTTGGATAAACTTAATTTGAACTTACCTGAAGTACATAAAAACATATAATAAACATCAAAAAACGTTTAGAATACCTTTTTTAACCCTAGAATAATTATTCCATCAAGTTTGGCTGAGTCTCATCAGCCAAGCTTAAATAAACTTAAATCAAATTTACACTTAATATTAGGTTAATTGAAATTTGATTTTTTTTACGCGGGACTTCTTGATTGAAAGGAGATTTTAAGCTTAATTGGGGTGCGATATCTTTTCCCAACTTTTTAAGGAGCTCAGTATCCATAAGCCCAGGTGGAAACATTTTATAGATAATTTATAAATATTTTATATAATAGGCTTTATAAAATTTTTATAATGAAATGGTTCTACAAAGTTTTTATGTAAATTTTATAATAGATATGACCGCGTATATACTATATAAAAACTTCATAGAATCTTTATAAACTGTTATTATATATAAAAATTCTATTAATTTTTTGTATAGTATATAAGTGGTCATATCATTTATAAAATTTGAATATAAATTTTGTTGAACCATTTCATTATAAAAAATGTATAAAGCTCATTATATAAAATATTTATAAATATACATGCTACATGGAAAAAATGTATAAACTGTTTATAAACTGTTTAAACTTTATTATTATTAAATCTTTATAAATTATTTAAATATTTATAGTATTTTTTTACTATGTTGTGTATTAAGCTTCTTTTTATCCCTCAATTCTACCAATTTTTGTCTCATCGTAGCTAGCAGCATTTGATCGTCTTTTAAAGCCCAGCCACTCTTCTTAGACCTTCGATGCGTATAAGCTGCAATCAATTGTTGTTTAAATTGTTGTTATAGGTTACGATTATAGTCAGTAATATTAGTATGTTAGCCTCACTTAAAATTGCAGCAATGCCATTAGCATTAAGGGCAGGTTTTTCTTCCGATGATCCTTTTCCGGTTGCTTTTCTTCCCTTCACAGTGCATTTAAGTAGCGCGTTTTCAGTAAATACAATATCCATTAACGATCTAGCCAAAACCGTTGGTCGATCACATTGTCGAATCGTATTGGACAAAGCAAAAGAATTAATAAAAATTTGTGATCCAACGATCAATTCAGTTATCTGTAATTTGAATAATATAATAAATATGTACATATATAATTAAAATAATAATTAAAATTGTTTACATTCTTAGTTTTATCTTCTTTTTTAAATTTTAAGGTCCACATTCCTAAATCGTCGTGCAAAAATTAGTCTTCATTTTCGAAATATAATTCTTCTGCATTTTTGTTGCTACTTTCATCTTCGCCGTCTTTTACTAATGTTGAACGTTTTCTTTTCTGAAAAATTACATTTATTAGTTAACCAATTTTAAGTAGATTTGTATTTAAGTACATTTGAATTAATAATTTGAATAATTATACCTTTAAAATAAAACTTTGCTTTTCGCTGTCTTCGTTATCACTGCTAAGCAGGAACTGTTTCTCTTTGTTGAAAGTCGATTTCACAGAAGACGGTGAAAAGAAGTCTTTGGTAGAAGATCTTTTTGGAGATGATAATAATACCTACAAAAAATTTAAAGTTTCAACTATTATCACTTTTAAACAAAATTATAAAAATAATAAATAAACCTCTAAGTCCGGTTCAGATTCACCAATTTTTTCATCGCATTCGCTTTCATCTTCAGAGGAGACTATATTTGTAGAATGCCTTTTTACATTCGACAAAGTTGCTTTTATATCATAAATTTTTTCAATAAATTTTTGTTTTCCAGCACCAGACTCAGATATTGAAAATTTACAATTCTGAAACAAGCAATATAAAATTTTAATTATTTAAATTATAATGTATGTGAGTAAATTATAAAAATAATTGACTATAACCTCTGGGTTTGTTTCGGTATCATCGATTTGTTCATCGTTTCCACTTTCGTCGTCTTCGGAGAGCATATTAACAGAACGTCTTTTAATATCACATATATTTGTTTTTGCATCAATTTTTTTTCAATAACTTTTTGTTTTACTGCTCCAGAATCAGACATAATATTTTTTAAAAATTTCAATTTCTGAAAGAATACAAAATGAATGTAAATATATAGTCTATAAATATTGTATATAAATTATTACTGTAAATAACTAAATTGTAGTAGTCTTGTAAAAAATACAATAAATAGTATACAGTGCATTGTAGTAAGATCAAAATTATTACTTACGTTCTTTATTTTGTGTACATTTTCTTGCACTGTCATTAGCGGTGCAGTACACGAATCTACTTGGCCAATCAAACTATCAATTTCGTCTATGATCCAGTCCGTGCTTATATTCTCCTTTTCTTGAATTTCATTATCAAGTTGACTTGTACTTGTACTGGGTTTTGACTCACTTAAATCAAGCAATGATTTCGCTATTATTTCTCTCGAGTTGATTTGCGTTTCCATCTCGGATAAAACGTTTTTTTCGACTAAGCTTTTGACTCGATTTTTTAAACGAGGTTCTTTTTGCTCTGCTCCAACCTATGACGTACATTTTTTTAAATTATTATTCTGTATATAAAAATTATAAATATCTTTTATTTAACCTTAAAATTTTGTTTTTCATTGTTATCACTTTTTAACTTCTTGAATCCTTTTCCACTAGTCTGTTTTTTTACTTTATTTTTCTTTTTTAAACTATTCATTTCGTCAAGTAGACTGGTTTCATCAACTAAAATTTTAAATTAGTTATAAAGTATACGTAATTTTTTACTGAAGTAAATATATACTTAAATATTTGTGCAAAAGTTAATTATAAAAAAGGCAAAAAAAAATCCAGAAGTAAAATTAAAAAGAAAAAAATGTTTTACTTACCTGACATTTTTATGATTTTTCCCGTATATGGCTTAGCATTTTTGGCATCCTCTGGCCAAAGAAATGTTACTGCGTCACCTACGCTCGGCTTGTCTACCGTTTTTTGAATCAGAATTGATCTCTCGTAAATCACGTAGAGGCACGTATCATGTCCCTCGACGAGGTACTGCATTTCGTCCATTTGTCTTGCAAGGGTAAAATTAGCACCACTAAACTTGAAACGACAAATGAACTAGCCTGATAATCTTCGCGTTGAATGTCAATTTACAAACAAAAGATTAGCATTGTGTCTGTATTCATACTAATAGGTTAGCAATCGATTCACGAATCGATATGTCGGCGTACAACACATCACAAACTTTTATATTAAGGTAGTAAATAACCTCTTTTAACGTCTCACATTTCGTGCAAATATGTTAGTGTAGTGACAATGCTACGATACCACAATTACAGGCGAAGTACCTATCAGGTAAATTTACAATAAATCTAATTACTATACTTATACATATATTTATTTTTATATTACATTTATTTTGTACTCCTATATAATCTGTTGGCTATCAGTTAAGTTTTAAATACATTGTGGAATTAAGAAAAAAATTGACTTGTTAGATTGGAGAAATACCTTCGACGACACTTCGACGTTGGCAAAGATTAGGGCACCTGCTGAATAATGATCAATTTAATAGAGGCAATGATGAATATACAGATGTCGAGGATATTGATACCGAGAATGATTTAATGGATTATGAGGTAATTTTACGTTTTATCCTTACATTTAAAAAAATTACATGTAATCCTTTATAAAGGAGCTTCATAATGAGCGGAATGAAGAGGAATCCGACGAAGAAAGTGGCGCTTGCTCTACACCGCGTGTATCGTCACCAGATTTAGAGACTTTAAGAAGTGATGAAGATGAATCGGATCACGACTCTACATATAATTTTGACGAGTTTGTACCTGAAGACGCAGATTCCGATGAAAATCTTTTTAAAAAGCTTTACGAGAATGCAGACTTAGGAATAGGTGAAAGCATGTATCATATACTTGATTTTTATATAAAAAATGCTTTGACAAAGTCAGCTTTATACGATTTACTAATGCTTATAAATTTATTTTTACCAAAGCCAAATAATTTGCCAAAAACAAAGCATTTTTTATTTAAGTTTATTGATAGCATTTTACCTGATAATAAGCAAATTATTAAAAAACATCGTCTATGTGAAAATTGTAGCGAATATTTAGGCGATTGGAATATTAAACCTTCAGTTTCAAAATGTCAAAGCTGCAGTAGTTCTCAAGTACGCGGCCTTTTTGTAGAATATGATTTAAGATCAGCCCTAAAAATGCATTTGAATTTAGAAATTTAAAAACTTTAATAGATGAATTTAACGAAACTAACGAAGTAAATGAGAATTGTGTTATAACGTCAGTGATATAACGTCAAGTGCAAAATACATTAAGCTAAAAGACGAAATTATAAAAGGAAAGCATGATTTATGTTTGCTATGGAATACCGACGGCGTGCCATTTTCTAATAGTTCGAACGCTCAAGTATGGCTAATTCAAGCTCAAATTGTGAATATACCACCGAGTAATCGAAGAAATTACTTATTTGTAAGTGGTATATACTACAGTTGCGTCAAAAAGCCTAATATAACTTCATTTTTATGGCCGTTCGTTAATAAGTTAAAATCATTATGCGAAGAGGGTATAGATTGGTACGATAGAGCGTCAAATCAAACAATTCACAGTACTGTAATCGCACCGATTGCAAGCTTAGATGCACCTGCCAGAGCAGCGACGCAAAATATTATGTTATATAATGGGGAATATGGGTGTACTTTTTGTGAGCAAGAGGGTGAAACGTGTGAAACAGGGTTAGGATTTAACAGAGTTTACTCATCTAAATCTATTGAGAACGTAGTACCTCGGACTAAAATGCGAGTGTATTCGCAAGCTGTAGAAGCTGTAAATAAAAATCTAGAGCATGTTCGAGGCGTTAAAGGTCCCTCAGTTGCAGCTGTAATTCCATATTTTGACGTTTCTGAATCGTTCGTTCCTGACTATATGCACTGCATATTACTCGGTATTTCGCGGATGTTATTTAATTTATGGTTTAATCCAAAAAACAAAAATCGCGTTTTTTACATAAAAAAAGCTTTTCGTGACGAAATCGACATAGATTTGCAAAATATTGCACCTCCAGATTTTGTAACTCGTACACCGAGAAAACTTAAATATATTCATTTTTGAAAAGCTTCTGAATTGAGAGAGTGTCTTCTAAATTATTTTCCAATTTTATTAAAAGGCAAATTGAAAAATAAATATTACAGTCATTTTTTGTTATTAGTTTATGCCACAAGATTAGTACTACAAAATAAAGTTACGTTACGAGAAATAGAAATTGCTGATTGTTTGTTTAATCTATTTACAATTCAAGTAGAGCAGCTTTACGGACTTGAAAAATGTAGCTTTAACGTTCATCAGTTGACGCATATAGCTCGCAACGTTCTTTTGTGGGGACCTCTAACATCATGGTCTGCTTTTCCATTCGAAGACGGTAACGGCTACATAAAAAGATTAGTTCATGGAACAAATAAATTCGATATGGAAATAGCAAATACAGTTAAAATTCTAAATGTACATAAAATATTAAAGCATAAGTTGCTTATTTTTAACAAAAATGACGATGTCGAAAATATTAGGACGTTAGGAAGACCCGTAAAAAACTATATCTTTAATGAACACGAGCTGCACACTGTCCAACAGTTTTGTACAGACAATAATGAGGATTTTAATAGTATTACGATTTTTTTAAGAGTTAAAGTTAATTCCATTGTAATTACGTCAACAATGTATCGCAAACAAAAAAAAAGGAATAATTTTTATATATTTTTAAATGATTCTACGTTTGGTTGCGTGATGTACTTTTTTATAATGCATGATGGTTTATTTGTTGTTATGCGTCAACTTGTTTATGATAATTTGGCTCCTAAGATTTCAGTTCCAAGTTTAGGTATTGAATTTTCGAAATACTTAATTCCTTTTCGCGATACATATTGCATTCGTATTTGTCCTGTGCAAAATATTGCAGGAAAATTAATAAAAGTGCAAAATTATTTATGTACCTCTACTAATTTAAATGAAAAAAAATAAATATACATTAGCGTAATTATAAAAGAACAGAATTAACTATTTATTTCAGTTTAAAAATTTTATAAAAAGTTAATAAAGAATTTGTAAAGTTTGAATATAATTAATACATTTTTGTTCACTTTATAAGTAATTTATAAAGATAAGATATAAAGATAAATACTTTATAAAGATTCTATGAAGTTTTTATATACTATATAAGTGGTCATATCATTTATAAAATTTAGATATAAATTTTGTAGAACCATTTCATTATAAAAATTTTATAAAGCCCATTATATAAAATATTTATAAATTATCTATATAATGTTTCCACCTGGGAGATGTTTTGCCTTCTTTTTAATTTTTTCTTTTTTTCTTTCGTATGACTATAAATACATAAATTCATTAAAATGATTAAATGTAACAATTAAAATGAAAAAATGTATTCTTACGTCGTTGTCGCTTTCATCTGCATTCGTATCTGAATCACTGCAAGGAGATTTGGCTCTTCCTGAGTTTTGCCTTTTTTTCTTCGAATTGCCACGTGTAGCGGTTCGGTAGAGTTCGTCCATGCTTAGTTTTATTTCATCAGCTTATGTGATTAAAATTTAGAAATTTATTTAAAAATATTTTTAGTAAAATTTTAAATTATACTTACAGGACATGTCAATAATTTCTCCTCGGTAAACTTTGTTATCCTCTGGCCAAATAAATGAAATTTTCATTCCCTTACAGATTTTTTGAGCCTGGTCGGTTACTATAACTGAATGTTTATAAATAAGACAAAATGATTTGTCATCGCATGTAACGAGGTACTGTATTTCTGACATTTTCTTTTTAATTAAAATCAAATATTTCGGTCGCGCGATTTCAGTATGCAATTTCTTGTATTGCAAATTGGCAACTAAACCAAGGTATGAAGTTGGCAATAAACAACACACGCCACTTCGATAGATAAATAAAATATATACATTCCATTTTTTGACAGCAGCTGCTAATCTTAAAAAGTTTGATCATGTGTGAAAGAATTTTTTATACGTCATAAAATACGAAGTTATAAAAATCAAATTTTATATGAAAATGTAAGTAATTTATACGTAACAAGACTACAAATAATAATAATAATTTTTTTACGAATCTATTATTACAAATAATTTTTTAAATTGTAAACTAGAATTTACAAATTCCTGCTGTTACTTTACGTCGCTTGGCGAGGCATAGAAGACTAAGAAATGCGCAGGATGAAAATGAAAATGACGTTCAATTAAATAATAAGTACGAACAACAAGAAAGCGTAGAACAAATTCTTGGTTGTTAAACTTGGATACTCTCGATGAAAATGTAAGTAAATTAATAGTATTTATAACTTCATTATTCGCAAATTTAATGCAAATACTGGTGGTTGAGATAGAAAATATTGACGAATGTTTAAATTCACTACCTCGTGCGTAGCTTATAAGTGCATTATCCCGCGTACGATTTGGAAAACATGCTAACTAAACAACGGTTTAAAAAATGCACGGCTTTCGTCAGTTCTGCATCACTGAATTAACCTATTTTTCAAGCAATCGATTAATAGAACCTTTTTTCTTTCAAAAATTAATTACGCGTTTTATTATGAGTTCCCGTGTAAAAAAAAAAGTCTGGGTCAAGTCTGGGGTATGGCTTGCTGTAAAAGTCTGGGCAAAGTCTGACTACGGCCACTATCCCAGACTTTCTGCCAGACTTATCTATTTTTCTTTAAAAAGTCTGGGAGAGGTGTAAGTCTATATCCCAGACTTTACCAAGAAAGAATAAAAAGTCTTGCTAAAAGTCTTTGTAATTTCCAAGACTTTTATCCACACTTGTTCAATGAAAGTCGATACGTCTTGATAAAAGTCTGGGAGAAGTACAAGACTTTATTCCAGACTTTATAAAGAAATGATAAAAAGTCTTACTAAAAGTCTTGGAAAATTCCAAGACTTTTATCCAGACTTTAATAAAAAAAGACGTACATATTAATAAACAATTAGTCAATACAATAGACACGTTCTGAATTTTTTAAATTTTGATAAAAATGAAAACACTAATAACTTACGAACTCATAAACTTTATTCTTTTTCTATACTATTAATATTATCAACTACATATAATTTTTTGCCAATATACAAATTAAACAATACAGTTTCTATATTTTTAAGTGGAGCTGCAATTTTTATATCGTAATTGACAGTGCACGAATGAATAAAATGTATAGTACTGTCAATTAAGTCACAAGTAAATGGTTCTACATAATTATTGCACTTATTAATAATAGCGTACGATTGGCATACATCAACGTTACAATTATCGCAATTATTTTCACATTCGCATTTACATATTTTAACAAATACTTGAACAACGCCTATATAAGAAATGCCATTAAGAGTATAGCTTACTACAGATGAATTTGTTCTTCTTTTTCGCTCATAGGATAATGAATCTATTATCAAATTACTTTTTAAAATGCGATAAAAAATATGAATTTTGTTATCATCATATTCGAAATTTCTAAAGCAATATAATATAAAATCTGGTACAAGGGTGAATTTGTTAATAGCACCAACAACGTATAATTTTGCAGATATAATTTTAGTTTTTAATCGAGCCTTTGATTCTAAGCCTTTACAATAAGTATGAGCAGCAGTTCCAGCAATCAAATATTTTCTTTTTAGTTCCTCATAATTATAAAAATAAGAGACGGAAGAACACACCTGTAATTCTGCGTATTTTGTCCCGTGAATAAACCTTTTCAGTACACCATTCATATTTTCGAATGGAAAGCAAGATGTTACCCAAAGAGGTCCAAAACGTTTTACAATAATGGGTAAATGTAAAAGTAAGTGTATATTACAAGACATATGTCGCTCTCCATAAAATTCAGAAAATTGAAGAACGTACTCGTTAAGCATGAGCGTTGCTTTATCAATTGATAATTGCGATACACTTGTTTCACTTAATAAATAAATAGCGTAAACTAATAATTTATGGTGATTTAAATATACTGGCATCATAATATCGCAAAGAATAGGAATACTATAGATTAATAAAAATAACTTTAACTCCGAAGCTTTCCAATATGCAAAATCATTGATAGATCTAGGTAATCTCACAACATAATTTGGCGGTGTGATCGATACTAAACGCTTATTAATATTTACTAAAAATTTTCTTAAAGAATAGGGTTTATCATGATTTTCCGTATCAAACCACAACCATCCAAGTTTTTTGGTAATACCAACGTAAACACAGTGCATAACATCGGCAGCTGTTGTTTCAATAAAATTGTGAACAATTTTTGATAAATAAGTTGGTCCTTTGATACCATAAACTGCCGTATGTGACTCATTTGCTTCCTTAGCATATCTCAAACATTCCTCTGTTGTTCTCATATGTATATCATTGGAATAAGGATAAACATGTACGCGATCTATAGATTTCCCATTTCTGTACAATTTTGACAATCAATATTTTTAAAAATTTTTTTAAATTTATATATTGATTTAATACATAAATTTGGGCTCGGACAGTGCAGTGCAATTAATGATAAAATCTTTGCGAAAAGAACGCCACTTACATTAAATCGCAGAATAAGAGATAGGATTGATAATAGGTGTTCGGCAAAAGTAATGGTTGCTCCAGGATACAGTGGATTATTTGCTTTCTCCAAAAAATTGTCATCGCTGTCAGTTGATTCTTCATCAGTATCCGTTGATAATTCATCGGCATAGTCTGTTTGATTAGACGTCAGATCTGATTCAGTTTCCGCAGATTCGGTGTTCCTGCTATTGTTTCTGCTTTTATTGGAAGTCTGCTCTCTTGACAGGTCTTTTACATCTTTTAAAATGTTTAAAAATATTTTTTTTAAAAAATCTTTTAAGTTGCAGTACAAAATAACCTTTTCTTTCGACTTAACCTGTGATTGATTTACACTATCAAATTAGTACATTTCAGCGCAATTACTAACATTGTTTAAGGAAAATGTAAAGAAATTAAAGAGAAAGTCATAATAAATAAACAAGCTTGGCCTGGACTCTCAAAAAAACTAACTACATAGGAAATTTACTTATTTACTATTTATGATAAATTTCTCTTTACTTTTCGCAGAGGAGGCCGCTTGCATTATTTATTATCCCTCGCATATATTATCTTTTTTATGTAAAGTTGCAGAGTGCACCTAAAGTTAGTCCTCTTGTGATCGTTACGGGATGTGATTTTGAGCATATTTGCGTAAAAATCGTGTCTCGCGCACAGCGTATCGAAAAAAAAGTTTAAATTTGTTCATTACTTACCATTTATCACGATGAGATCTATCTCCTTAACATTTAACTGAGGCGTATTTCTCTTGTATCGTACATCTTTAATTTCCAAATCACTATCACTGGAATTACTACTCGAATCCGAAGTTTCTTCATTATCAAAAATTCTTTTCCTTAATTTATACCGTTGAGATGTAGAATAGTCAAAGAAATATCCTGGTCTCTTTGCCATTAATAATTTTTAAAACACATTAAAAACATAAAATATTTTTTCAAATAACTGTTTTATTTTTCTTATTTGCTTCAACAACGGTTAAGTAACTTATTCGAAAATAACGGATAAATATAATGAAGTTGGCTCTAATGTAAACAAAGAAAGTTCTGCAAATGATTGACAACGATACGGCTAAGCTGACTGCTTATTGAGTTGAGGTTCGGTGACGGCCGATGTCAATGAGAACATCATTATAAGAAAAGGCAGTGTGATTAGAAAGCGCAATGGCTTATCATTTAGTTTTATGGATCACTGAAGATCCTTTTACGACTAGCATTTTAAAGGACAGTGATGTGAAAACTACGAAAAAGACGTGCAAAGCTAAATGGGGAAATGACTGGTTTAACGCAAAAATATTGAAAAGTAGCAGTACGTATCTTCTTAGTAATTTAATTTTCTTATTACTTATTAACCACTTCTAATTTTTTAATTCAAAGCAGATGACAAATATTTTTTGGAAGAATTAGAAGTGGACACAGATGGACAAATAATGACGCAATAAAGGAGAGAATCTTTTCCCGATGCTATTATAGTAGAGAAGAGACAGATAACTACGGAAAATAGGAAAGTTCATTCCATAAGAGAAAGAATTTTAAAAGAAAATGAGGAAAACTTAGACAAAATCTCATCAATTTTCAGCGATAAATCTAGCGACGATGAAGAACAAAATACAAAAAAGAAGTCAGTTTTTTTAATTGTTTAGTTACAGAATAGTTATTAATTGTTATTATATTATTATGATATCAGTTATGATGGAACTGTCGAAAAGGCTCCAGATTTAGAAGTAGACGTTGAGGAAAACAATGAACTTTCTAATGATGATCAAACAATGGAAATTGGTAATCATATTATTCTTTTTAATATTATATTCTTAACTTTTGCTCCATAAATTGTTTAAATAATTTTTCAGATGGTCAGTTGTCACCTACGCGCAATAGAAATACATTAGTGTCTCGAGAACCTGCAGAAGGAATGGTACGACATATCAACAAAAAAAAGGTTTAAATGTATAAATTATTTAATAATAAATTAATTTTTCTATTGCAGACTCAACTTACAAGTGAACATAAAATTTATACAGGGTGTTCGAAATGTTCCGGACCCCCCACTTATAACATAAAGTAAGCATTTTGGAAAAAAATGTTAAATACAAAAGTTGTTAAGTTTTGAAGGTTGAACTAAATGATGACCTTGGATTTGTTATTGGTTATCATTTTCAAGGTCATTTAAAGGTCATCTTCAGTTTTTTAAATAGGGACCCCTATTTTTTATTTCAGATTCTGAAAGAGCACAGAATTTTACATCTGGATATGTACCCACGTTATGGCTCAAAATGACCTACAGAGGTCATTTAGTAGTTAAATGATTATTTAGTAGCAGAAAGCCAAGAAATCCCGATTATTAAGAACTTTGAGCGTATCTGACCAATACTAAAGTAATTTGATTTCGCAAGACAAACTTTATGGTGGCGTTAAATTGACATTGCCCTTGATTTTCAAGGTCATTTGAAGGTTAACCTTAGTTTTCCAAATTAAGCCTCCTAGTTGTAATTCTCCATTTTGCACCAGCGCTAAATTCTGCAGTAGGATTGTAGAAGGTGTAATTGACACTGGCGTAAAATAAGCCTTAGGCCAGGCAACCACATAACTCGGGCGAGAAAATGATAAATAAAAAAATGTCTAATCAAAATAAGCCTTAGGCCCAACAACTACATACCTCGGGGGGGAAAATGATAAATAAAAAAATGTCTAATCAAAATAAGCCTTAGGCCCAACAACTACATACCTCGGGGGAGAAAATGATAAATAAAAAAATGTCTAATCAAAATGAGCCTTAGGCCCAACAACTACATACCTCGGGGGAGAAAATGATAAATAAAAAAATGTCTAATCAAAATGAGCCTTATTGCTCAGGCACGGGAGGTACAACTAATTAAGGTAACATAATGGGTGATCCAGCCAACTAAGGCAAGACCATCGGCGGCCCAGCCTACTAAGACAAGAACACTAGCGGCCCAGTCAGCTAAGGCAGGACTATCGGCGGCCCAGCTAACTAAATCAAGACAGTGGACTATTCGCCCAAACTGAATTTTTTTAAAATGTCGTTGACAGGAACTTTTTACAACAACTGTTCAAATTGTTGCCCATTAACAGTTTGGCAATGTGCTAACCGATTGTAAAAGGCTGCAACAACATTTCGCAAGATTTGCTGAGGTATCAAGTCTATTTCATCAGTGATTCTTTGGCGTAATTCATCCAAGTCACGTGGTTTTATAACATAAACTTTATCCTTCAAGTATCCCCAAAGGAAGTAATCAAGAGGCGTTAGGTCTGGGGACCGAGGTGGCCATTCAATTGTACCTCTCCGCCCAATCCATCTATCATGAAATGTTGCTTCTAAATATCGGCGAACATGAATACCGTAGTGTGCAGGAGCACCATCCTGTTGGAAGTAAATTTCGTCCAGATTTCGACCCGTTAAATTCCGTATAGCAGGTATAATTTGGTCTCGAAGCATGTTTTCATACATTGCAGCATTTAAATTACCTTCAATAAAGAAAGGGCCAAGTACTCTTCCATTAAATATGCCAGCCCAAACATTTACTTTTTCAGGATGTTGCGTGTGGTCCGCTCTCATCCAATGTGGATTGATGTTACTCCAGTATCGACAATTATGTCTGTAGGTCATTTTGAGCCATAACGTGGATACATATCCAGATGTAAAATTTTGTGCTCTTTCAGAATCTGAAATAAAAAATAGGGGTCCCTATTTAAAAAACTGAAGATGACCTTTAAATGACCTTGAAAATGATAACCAATAACAAATCCAAGGTCATCATTTAGTTCAACCTTCAAAACTTAACAACTTTTGTATTTAACATTTTTTTCCAAAATGCTTACTTTATGTTATAAGTGGGGGGTCCGGAACATTTCGAACACCCTGTATAAATACAGCAGAGTTGACCTTTTTGAAAAAAATGTGGAGAAAGAAGCCGAGGGAATTATCTCGAAGATTGCTATGATTAATTATAGGGAATAAAGAACTAAAAACTATGACGGCGACAGGAAAAGCGAATTCAAAAGGAGTTCCTAACGACATTTATAAAGCCGTTTTCAGTAAGTATTTTATAATTTATTTGTAATTTTATAATTAATTTTATAATTAATTTTAACCTACTTTTTTTAGATTACGTTAGCAAAAAAATTCCGAAGGATAATGAAGCACCTATTGTATTCAACAAACACATTTATCGACGGACTAGTACAAATATGTGCAGCACATTGAGGAATCCGAAGAAAACGCAGAAATAATTCGATTTTAAAACATGATAAGTTTATAGTTTTAGTTGGAATTTTTAAGTTTATTCCAGTGTTATTAAATAAAATTAATTAATTAAATATTTATTGTATTGACTTGTTTTTTACGTGTATACTATTAAAGTCTAGGTAAAAGTCTTGGAATTTTCCAAGACTTTTAGCAAGACTTTTTATCAGTTCTTTATAAAGTCTAGAATAAAGTCTTGTACTTCTCCCAGACTTTTATCAAGACGTATCGATTTTCATTGAACAAGTGTGGATAAAAGTCTTGGAAATTACAAAGACTTTTAGCAAGACTTTTTATTCCTTCTTGGTAAAGTCTGGGATACAGTCTTGCACTTCTCCCAGACTTCTTAAAGAAAAATAGATAAGTCTGGCAGAAAGTCTGGGATAGTGGCCGTAGCCAGACTTTGCCCAAACTTTTACAGCAAGACATACCTCAGACTTGAGCCAGACTTTTTTTTTACACGGGTTCATTGTCTTTTTATAAGATATAAAATGCATTCACTTAGTGTTGTTTTTTATAATATAAGTAGTTATATTTGTTTATTTATTTATTTTTCTTGAACTACAATGACTCTTATATGTTAAACGACGACTGGAACGAAATAGACAATAAAAGCTTCGTAACTGAGAGTAGTGAGAATTTATCAGATTTATCGGACGATGAAAACATCCCTTTTTATATAAACGATATTGAACAAGACCATGATATTTAGATGCATAAAAAAATATACAGCAATGGTGAATTAACTGTAGGTAATGCGGTAAATGAAATTCTGCAATTTTTTCGTCTAATTGCACAACAAAATCAGCATTGTATGATTTACTTAAACTAATCAAAAATTTTATACCTCAACCTAATAATCTACCAAAAAATAAATATTTTCTTTCTAAAATCATACATAAGATAATACCACAGTTGAAAGGGGATTCTGATATTTGTTTACTTTGGAGTACTGATGGATTACCTGTGGCTAAAGATTCGAATGCTCAAGTGTGGCTTATACAGGTGCAAGTTGTAAATATTCCACCTGAACGAAGAAGAAATTTTCAATTTACGTGTGGCATTTACTATAGCAGAGAAAAGAAACCTGCTATGATGTCCTTTTTAACCCCTTTTGTTAATACTTTAAAGGATTTGTATTCAAATGGATTGCAGTGGTATGATAGAAAAACTAAACAATTTAAAACCAGCATTGTAGTTGCTCCTTTTGGTTCTACGAATGCACCTGCAAGAGCAGCCGTACAAAATATTATGCAATATAATGGCAGCCACCGATGTACATATTGTGAACACCCTGGAGAGACGTGCTGCAGTGGATCTGGATTTTGCAGAGTTTACCCTCCACTAAATTATGCTCCCTTAAAAAGAAATAAAGAACGGATGCTTAATCAAGCTTTAGAAGCAGTTAGAAAGGAAAAGGAGCATGTAAATGGTGTAAAAGGTCCATCAATTGCTTCTTTAATTCCGCACTTTGATGCATCAAAATCGTTTGTTCCTGATTACATGCACGCGATTTTGCTGGGTGTTTTTCGGATGCTTTTAAAATTATAGTTTAATTCAGAAAATAGTAACTATCCGTTTTATTTAAAAAAATCTCTAAAACAAGAAATAGAAACGGATTTACAAAAAATTTTCCCCCCAGACATTGTGTCTAGAACGCCAAGAGTCATAAAATACATCAAATATTGGAAAGCTTCATAAGTAAGAGAAGCCATGCTGCACTATTTTCCTATGTTATTAAAAGGACAACTAAAGAAAAAATATTACGATCACTTTATTATAATTGTACACAGAACACTCATACTGATAAATATCAAATTCATGTCCGCGAAATAGACGTATCAGAACATTTATTTAATTTATTTATTATGGATTTGGAAAAGTTGTATGGACGAAATAAATGTTCTTTTAATGTGCATCAATTTAGTCATATATCCGAGCATGTATGTATATGGGGTCCACTGTGGGCATGGTCAGCATTTCCGTTTGAAGACGCCAATGGCTTTGTAAAGAAGATTGTTCACGGTACAGATAAAATTGATATGGAAATTGCGAAATCATTATATTTATTTAATGCTAGTAATGTATTAAAACATAAAATGGAATTAGATTATAAAAACACTATAAAACCAACAATAGTACCAATTGGTAAACCAATTTATAGACAATTAACCAAAATCGAAAGAGATGCAATCAAGAATTTTTGTTCGATTAAACACATTGATATTAATAGTGTTACAAAATTTGCAAGAGTGAGAGTAAACAATATTACATTTACATCTGAAGCTTATTCAAGACAAAAAAAAGGAACAATTTCAATGTTTTTTTCGTGATAATTTATTTGGAATAATTATATTTTTTATAAGCGTAAAAGAATAGTTATTTGCTGTTATTCGACAATTGATTCCACAAACATCCACAAGAGATATTATCAATGTTGTAGTAAATATAAGCTTATCGAATTTTATTGTTCCTGTTCGTGAAACCTATTGTATATATGTAATATCCATCGAAGAAATAAGAGGAAAAATAACAGTTGTAAAAGACTATGTATGTTTGTATACAAACTGTATACAATATATGTACAAGTATACATTATATACAATTACTAAACTTAATTACCGGCTAAATAATTTTATATACAAAATCTGTACAATTGTTTACAGTTGTATACAATTTGTATATAAATTGTATAAAATATTTTCACATGGGTATATATAAAAATCCTTGCTAAAGAACTGCCGTCGTACAGTCGTCAATCCTACATTATTCTATCACGTTTTGTCGTCAAATCTCAGTTGTACTTTCACGGTCAGTGGTAGAAAAACCCATGCAATCGCATTACCCCCGCCGTACCTTCTACGCATATTGTAAAAGATCGGAACACGTAGCGACAAATTGTTTAACATTAGCCCCTTCGCAATTTGGAACAAACAAAAATTCGTGAGGATATTCTGGAAATAGAAACAATTATAATAACAGATTTCGAGCCAAGATGGCGGAGTCGGGAAAGAAGCCTCTCGATCGTCCTCCTGACAAAGTATACAAGTGCCATAAGGATACAAAGGTTGATGTTGTGATATGTGTTATTTGTGAAGACATCTATCATTACAATGACTTTAACAGAAGAAATTGTGGAATAATAGTGAGTGAGAATTTAGCAATATGCAACAAACATCCAGAGGTAAATCTAACCTCAATAGTTACTGAACACGTGTTAACAAATGTATGGAAAACAGTGATTGCCGAAATAAAGAATGTATCAAGAACACATTGGGCGAATAGTCAATGGATATATGAAACAAAAATTAAGGAAATGGAAAAGGAAATACAAGAAAAAACAAATATACTTAAAAAGCAAGAAAAGATAATACAAAAACAGCAGGAAGAATTAAACACATTGCAGCAATAAAATAACGAACAACAAAAAAATAAACAAGTAAGATTTGGAAGGAATTCTTTTCATGAAGGAACAATCTTTGAAAAAGCAGATTTTGAGAGTTTGAAAATTGAAAATGAATTACTAAGAGCACTTAACGAAGAATTAAAAGATAAAAATCAATTATTTGCTGAAATTGCTGAAATTGTAACAGGCAATAGACAAAAACCAAAACAAGTACCAAAAATAACCATAAAAAAAACGAAAAAAAAAAGGAACACTACAAGATTTAAGAAAGAAAGTATCGCAGTGTCTCATCAATAACAAAAATATTCAAACAAATAAAATTTTCGAAATTAAGAAAAAAGGACGAAATCATAATAAGTGTAAATGATAATAAAAGTGTAGAAAGTGCTTTAGAAACATTACACACGAATCTATCGAAGGAGTGCAAAGTTAAAATAGACGAAGTTAATAAACCAAAAATGAAAATAGTCGGCATACAAAATTTTGAAGATGTGGATAATGAGGAACTGGAAGAAGACATTAATGAAAGGAACTTTTTGAATTATAAAAAAGGTTGTACAATATTACATACATTCACCAATAAGAAAAAAGGAACTCAATCAGCTCTGATAGAAGTTACATCGGAAATTTATAAGCACATAAGAGCGAACAAAAATAAAATCTACGTGGGATCTCAAAAATGCATAGCTTATAATAGCATTGATATAAAGCCATGTTTCAATTGCGGTTTATTTGGCCATAAAAGTAAAAAATGCCGATACAGTGCCACGTGCATCAAATGCACAGGAAAGCACAGCGCGATGGAATGTACTGAATTGGAGAAGAAAAAATGCACAAACTGCGAATATAGTAACACAAGATATCTAACTACGTATGCAGTTAACCACGAAGCAACATACTACGACAGGTGCGAAGTCTTCAAAAAAAGAGTAAGAAAATATATAGACGAGACGGATTATAGTGTAGAACCTGTCATACCAAGAGACATTGGCAAAATACGTAACTTCTTTAATAAAACATTATCAGAGAGTAATATCAAAGATAATTATAGAAAAAGATTATATGTAACTAGACATTCGAGTAAGTCCATTGAATCACTGAATTCATTAAATGAAATATTAAATCAAGGTAGTACATTAAATAGATAACCTATTAGAGAACAATTTAGAAAACTTATTTCAAAAAGAATATGAGTTTAGTGATTCAACAAAATTAAACAATCGTTTGGGGAAAAATAAATTATTAATTCTATATTAGTAAGTTCTAACTTAGTAAGACTAACAAAAATTAAATTGAATGGATAATATTATTATAAATTTTGATGAAATAATACCAAAGGAGGAAGAAGTCAAAGATTCCGCAGAATTAAATAAAAGAATAGAGAAGAAAAACTTTGTAACTTTACATCTTAATATCAAAAAAAGTATAAATGAAAATTTTGAGAAATTAGAAGTATTTTTAAAAAGTCTAAACAATAAACCAGCAATAATTGTATGCTCTGAAACATGGATAATTAAACATGTTGAATATTTCAATTTATCAGGGTACAAAATTTTTTATAATAGTAGCAAAATCAATAAAGCGGACGGAGTAGTATCATATATAAGAAATGATATAAGACAAGATAATAAAATTATTCAAATTGATAGAATAAAATTTCTCGTTACGGACATAAAATTAGCAAATAATGTAAACTTTAGAGTTTCTGCGATTTATAAATCTCATGATGTTCATAAGACTGAATTTGTACTTTCAATTAAAAAATTCTTAAAGAAAAATAGAAAAATAAAAAATCATTTTATAATTGGAGACTTTAATATTGACATTATGTATAAGGATGCGAATAAATATGAAAATGATATTAATCAGGAATTTTTAAATAATTTAATAGCTTATGAATATATGCCATATTTTCAAGGAATAACTAGACCGTCATCCATTGGACAAGGAGGTACATGTATTAATAATTTTTACATAAAATCTAATACAATAAAAGCTAAGACATACAAAATCGCAAATCCCTTTAATGATCACTTTCCACTCTTTGTAAAATTTAAAAAAAAAACAAGACTACCTAAAAAAGATAAGGAAATATATAAAAAAGTTAATTATGAAAAATTAAAAAATGCGGACAACGAAGTAGATTGGAACAATATCTTAACGATACCAGAGCCAAATTGTGCAACGTATGAAATTATAAATAAAATAAATATATGCATAGAAAAAGCAACTACTATAATTAGGAAAAAAAGAAATAATAAGAATGATGTACCTAAAAAAAATTGAATTGCTAAGGGAATAATTACTTCATGTAAAAAAAAAGAATTTCTGTATAATATGTGGAAAAAAAAGGAGTGTGATAGGTTAAAGAAAGAATATAAAGACTATAATAATATTCTTAATAAAGTAATCAAAGATGCTAAAATTAAATACGAAAAAGACCAAATATTACAAATAACTTCTACTGCAATGTTGGAAATAATTTAAGCAAGAATATACAAGAACCAGGAGAAAAACCTAAAGAAATTGAAAGAAATCCCAAATCTATATTTTTATATCCAACAAATACAGAGGAAGTTATGACAATAATTAAGCAACTCAAGAATAAAGCAGGAGGGGAAGACAAAATCAGTGCAATGACATTGAAAACAATTGATTTACAAATTGCAAGTCCGTTATCACACATTTTCAATCTTTCAATAGAAAAATCTGTGTGGCCAGATGCACTTAAAACTGCTGAAATAATTCCTGTGTACAAAGAAGGAGAAAATACAAATGTAACAAATTATAGACCAGTTTCACTTATTTCAAATATCGCAAAAATATTTGAAAGAATTATATATAATAGAATTTATAACTTTATGCATGAATGTAGGATTCTCTCATATTAAAGGCAGTGTACTTAAACTGATAAAAAGCTATCTAACGTGTAGAAAACAAAAAGTACGAATAAATGATAAAACTAGTGATGAAAAAATAATTAATACAGGGGTACCACAAGGAACTGAACTTGGACCCCTTTATTTTTATTATATACGTGAATGATCTACTGTTAGATATGCTCAAAGACTCTATTATGTCCTATACTGATGACACTGTTATCATTGCTAATGATAGCACATGGTCTCTAGCACAGGACAAGATGAATCTTATAACAAACTATCTCTAAATATATCTAAGATCAAGTACATGACGTATGGAAATTATTGTGATAGTGTACCTACTAACATTAATATTGAAATACAAAAACAAAAAATTATTAGAGCAGAAAGTTACAAATATCTAGGAGTATATTTCGATTACAATATGAAGTGGAATGTACATATTGAACAAATAATGAACAGGACAAAATATTTGATTTTTATATTTGCAAAATTAAAAAAGTACATGGACAGTAATACACTATTGATAATGCATTATGCTATATTTCACAGTATAATAAGTTATGGAATTACAGCTTGGGGTGGTGCATATAAAACCACCATTGACCCTTTACAAAATATCCAAATTAGACTCTTGAAAATTGTATACAAAAATAATTTCCCAGCTAATAACTATCCTTTAAATATAAAGCAAATCTTTACTCTTGAGTCTTTAATGTATTATTATGATAAGATTAAAAATATGTATTTAGTTAGTAAATCAAATACTAGGAATAAAAGCATTAATTTACCTAGAATGCAAAAAAATATAAGTGATAAAAATAGCTATATTGAGGCTATAAAAGCGTTTAATACTTTACCGAATGAATTAAAGTGTTTAAATCTAAGCAACAAATAATTAAGAAAAATATAAAAAAATTCATAAAAGATATGTAGAACTATATTATTTTGTTATAAATTTTAAAATGTTAAAGCTTATTGAGAATTCTATTGAAACTGTTAAACTTATTGTTAATTTTGAAAATTAAAACTTTTGTATAATAATTATATGGTGACATTTAAATTTTTATTTCTTTTTTAGTTTTTAAGTTAGTTTGTAAGTTTTTTTGTTTTATACCAGCCTATGTACAGGTAACTGCAATTACCTCAATAGGAATTACCTTTGTAATTTTTTTCTGGTAAATAAATTCAAATTCAAATTTGACTATTACAAAAGCCCTAATACAAATTTTAATAATTATATTTCGTTGCTCTGTCCTCAAGATCACAAGCTAGTCGCGACTCCAGCGCTGACCAGCACATTTCTTTATAAAACAAAAGAGAGTGCTTTTAGCATCTTTTTGTAATGTGGTATTTCCAATACGGCTTGCTCATGCTATAACAATATATAAATCACAAGCTCAGTCATTTAAAAAAGTTGGAGTGTATCTACCACCACCAGTATTTAGTCATGCACCAGTATTTAGGCCACATATATTAAATGAACAATTTTTATACTACAAATTTGATTTTATATAGATTTATGTTATTATTTTAATTATACTATTGTGATGTCCCGAGCGGCACCGTCCGCTTGATTTCTTTTATTGTTAACAATCTCTTTTGCTGGCTTTTTGCCGCAGCGCATTTCGCTCGCCCGGCCGAGAGCTCGCAGCGGCGAGACGACTCGGCCAAGCGCCGAGCCATGCATCATCAGCGAGGCGATAAAGATAAGGACCACGCGCGTGATACTTGATCGCAGCGGCGATCCGCGCTCTTTAAAGTCATAAGGAAATTTGCGCTTTTACTTTACTTTTATTTAGAATTAGATTCGAGTGTTCGCATAGCTCGAACGAGGGCGATTCTTCTCCTTCTCGTGAAGGCGAGAAGGATGTTAGGATCAGCCGCTCGGGGCGTAACAACTGGTGACAGCGGTGGGATTATTTTACCGTAATTTCCTCGGGGAAAGTAAAATTATCGGATTCACAACGCCCGACTTTGTGCGATTTTTCTCATTTTTTTTTTTTTTTTTTTTTTTTTTTCATAGATGTGTTTCCTTTTGTGTGTGGTTTGTGTGGAAAGCGAAGTATGAAGAATGCACGGAGAGAACCGCGATCCGACGGATAGGAACGACGCGGCGAGAAACACGCGGAGTGTAGAAAACGCCCGAATTCGCATGAGTGTTTAGTGTGTGAAGTGTGTTTGGCGGAAGAGGAACGCGATGAATTTTCGGGACGGTAGTTACTCGAGTTAAACGGTGTGAAGAATGTTGAGTGAGAGGACCGCGAGCCAACGGCCAAAGTCGGCGCGACAAATAGGCGCGCTGAGTAAGGGAGGCCCCCGAGTTTACACGAGTGATTAATATGCGAGCGTGTTTAGGAGTGAGAGAGAGACGCGACGGACGTCGAGTCCTGCGATGAGAACGAGAGCGAGGAAAATAAAGCGGAAGGACGCTGAGCAAGAAAAACATAATATTTTTCAATAAAAAAAAAAATTTTTTTGTTTTTTTTTTTTGTTTTGTGTTTTGTAATCCATTTGATGGTGTGGTTATTCGACGAAAAGTAGCTGCGAGATTAGCGTGTGCGTGTATGTTGGCATGCGTGTGTGAAGGATTTTCCTTTTGAACGAATCGCGCCGGAATAGGAAAAATGGAAGACGACGGGAGCGACGACAGCGACCGGCCGATCACTCAGGCGGAGGCCCGCGAAATTCTGCGTGATGTGAAAAGGCGCGAGGAGGCCATGAAAGCGGCGGAGCGACGCGAGGCGAAAGATGCCGAGCTGGCCCTGCGATCGCAGCTAGAAGAAGAGCGAGCTGCTCGCATGCGCCTGGAGCAAGAAGTTTTGAGTCTGCGAGAAAACAGTCGCCAAGCGGAGGCGCCCGCGCCGCTAAACTTGAAGCAGATCACTGCCCAGGACGAGCCTGGCAATGCTCGCGCTGGAACCTCGGCGAACCTCCATGGTCGCACCGAATCTCCGTCCCGGGAGATCACCGAGGCCGAGATATCGAGCGAGCTAAAGGCACTAAAGCGCCAACTCCTCGAAATTCGGGAAGTGACCAGGGGGTTCCGGCAGCCAAGAGCGCCGGCCTCTCCCTTAGGACACTCGACATCCGTCGGAGAGCAGGCGCCCATGTTTTCCGCGGGCGGGCCGATGGCCTCAACCTTTATCAAGGAGGCGTTCCAAAATTCGACGGCAACAACGTCCAACCATTCATCCGCGCGTGTAGGCGTGCCGTCGTCTCTCTTCCGCCGTCGCTGGAAAGAGACATTCTACGACTTATAAGGCTAAAGTTTCACGGACGCGTGCGCAGCGCCGTAGAAAACGTTAACGTCGGGACAGTGGACGAACTCGCAGCCCACTTAAAAATAATTTTTATGCCATCGGAAACGATGCATCAATTATACAGTCAACTCTCGGAATTAAAGAAGTTGCCCGACGAGTCGGTGCTGGAGTATAACAACCGCGCCACCGACATACGCGACGCTATCGTAGAGAAGAGGCAGAGTGATGCGGCCGGGTATATCACCGCCCGCGAATTGGAATGTATCGAACGGGAAATAATCGACGGATATCGCGACGGCCTGCCGCCGGAATGGCGTAGAGATTTTACGCATTTCGACGGCATGACGTTGCAAGAAGCTTTTGATGAGTCCGTCGCAATTGAAAAACAACGCGAGCGCGACCGAAGGAAACATGGATTCGCGGCAGGCGAAGCCGAGTTTTTACAGAGATCTAGAGCACCCGCTCGGGGTGGTTATGCGGCAGAGCGCGGCGAAAACAGCCGCGAGAACGCATATCAGCCCCGGGCTGACGGAAGCGACCAGCAGGGTCAAGGACCCCGCGGTTACGGTCCTCCGCGGGGCACTGGGCCGCGAGGCGGGCCGGCGAATTCCGGTCCAGCCGGGCCAAATAACCGTCAGCAAGCGCGGCCGCCATATCAAGGACACGGCGGGCCGAGCGCAGGAATTAGACCAAGAAGCTATGGAACCAACGCAGGAGAAAATCGAGACGGCCGCAACGCAGAAGGCGAAGTCTTCTGCTATAACTGCCGTAGATGGGGGCGACACTACGCGTGGGAGTGCCTGGACCTCCTCGCGTCACAGGATGCGAGAGTGAGCCCCGGTCAGGGAAACGAGCGCGCCGCTCCCGCGACGGACGCCGCCGGAGCGACGCAGCCGGGGCGTCCAGCACAGTGGCCAGGCAGGGAGATCGCACAACCGCGGAACCCGTGATTTATGCCTTGCGCATAAATCAAGGGGACACGGTTCCGTCCGTCCATGTCGAATCAAGCGATTTCCACCAGGGCTTGATCGACGCCATGATCGATTCGGGAGCGCAGCCGAATGTGATCAAGATTACGGCGTTAAGAGAAGAACTTACGATAAATGCGACAGAGCGCCCCGTCCTCCGAGGAATCGCGAGCGGGGACTTGCCGTCATTTGGCACGATTGTTGTGAACCTTTACGGCGTACCAACGATGTTTGTCGTGGTGCCGGAATGGTTCCCCATTTTGAATACAGCGATTTTAGGCGCGGAGTTCCTCCGAGGAAGCGGAGCGCGCATGGACTTCGAGAACGCGTGTCTCGAAGTTTCTGGAAGATCGCTGCCGTTCGAGTTGGCGGGGACGACGTTCCTCCGTCCGAAGGAGAGGAAGGTGGTGGAGTTCCCTCTGCTTAATCCGCAAGCGATGCAGCGGGGTTATGTAGAAGTTGTCGAATTTGACAACGGGATAACGACCGGCGGCCGCGTCACTAGTAATGACGGCGGACACGTGGCTTTACAGGTGCGAAATGAGGGCAGCGAGGCCGTAGAATTGCCGCTGCCCCGCCTCCAAATGATCGACGAGGCTGAGATTGGTAGCTTGACTATGTTGAGCACCGATTCGAGCGAAGGGGAAATGAGCGAAGAGCTGGCCGGTAGCGACCGAGCAGAGGATGAGCCGAAGAGTTTAACCGGGGAAACCCTGAAAGGGCCCCTGGGGGAGCGATTAATCCCCGTAAGGCCCTTTGTTTATAAGAGCCATTACGTGGAAGAACAGGAGAACAGGCATGGACTGTTGCCAAGTCATCGGCGTGAAAGACTCCATGCGCTGGTACAGGGAAAAAGGGGTGAGTCGGAGCCCCCTTTAGATTGTCAATTTGACAAAATGCTAAGCGAACTGGTCACCTTGGAACCCACCACGCATTCCGGGCGTAGGTTCGTCGCGAACATGAATCGCGGAACCAATTGCAATAGTATCGGGAGAGCGAGCGATAAGGAGGAAAGCGACCCGGAGAATAGTCATTCGCGCGCTGCGTTAGGGGATACTAGCGCGGCGCTTGTAATAAGTGAGAGAGATTGCGAGCCCCAAGAGGAGCCGGAGCCACGCAGACCGAGAGGAATGGTCGCGGGGAGCTCGAGCGGCGGAAAGGGGCCCGCCAAAGAATCGAATGGGTCGTGCCAAGGGCCGATCAAAATATTCGAAGAAGACACGAAAATTGAAGAATTAATTGAAGCGTTCGCCCCGGAGTACGAAGAGGGATTTGCTTGCTTAGCGGAAATCAATGAAACAAGCGGCGTGCCTGTTAGGAGATTAAATCACCTCATCAAAAACGAGGCGATGGAGGGGGACTGCTTCGGTGACACGCGCATGCTCGAGGAGCACGGGCCGGACAGATCGCCGCCCACGCGCGCGCAGAAGGTCTTGGAGCGAATCCCCCAGGACCACCTTGACGAGGCGGGCAAAGCAAGACTGGCTCGCCTGATTGAGAAAACGGCCGGGATCTTTAAGTTACCCGATGAGTCACTGAGGGCTGCGAAGGTGATTGAGCACCGCATCGTCCTCACCGATCAGATCCCGGTATTCCAGAAGCAATACCCGATACCTTTCCATTTGCGCTCCATTGTTCGAGCGCAAATGCAAGAATTATTAGACGCGGGCATCATAGAAGAAAGCAACAGCCCTTATAATAGCCCCTTGTGGGTAGTTAGAAAGAAAGACACGCCCGAGGGCGAAAAACAATGGAGAGTCGTCGTCGACTTTAGAAAGGTCAACAAGAACACGGTAAAATTCCCTTTGCCGTACACATGTATTCCGGCTACTACCAGATACCATTGAGGAAGGAAGATTGGCACATTACGGCTTTTTCGACGCCAGATGGGCATTTTCACTTTAAGAGATTACCCTTTGGCATGAAAAACGACGGTGCTACCTTTCAAGAGCAGGTAAACGAGGTAGTGAAACAAGACGACGGGGAATACGCTTATGTAGACGACATAGTGGAAACGGCCGAAAACGAGGATGCGCTGGACGAAAAATTCATTGATCTGACGCAGAGATTAGAGGCCGCTAACATGAGTTTGCACCCAGCAAAGGCGCAATTCTATTGTGCAAGAATCACATTTCTGGGGCACGAGATATCAGCACAAGGAGTGCGGCCCGACCCCAAGAAGGTCGCGGCATTTGACAAATACCCCGTGCCGAAGAACGCCACGAATATAAAACAATTCATTGGCGCAACGGGGTACTACCGGCGTTTCGTGCCGGGATACTCAAAGATAGCCCGTCCGCTTTTAAACCTTTTGAAAAAGAGTGCGAGTTTTGAGTGGACCGACGCGTGCCAGGCCGCGTTTGACGAACTGCGAGGGCGCCTAATGCGAGAACCTATCTTGCAACATCCGAACTTCGAAGAGAAATTCTTTGTTACATCCGACGCATCTAGCTACGCTATAGGCGGCGTGCTTTCTCAGCGGAGGGAGAACGCCGACCTGCCAGTGGCATATGCTAGCCGTCTGCTAAACCCGGCGGAAATCCGGTACAGCACGATCGAAAAGGAATTGCTGGCAATGAAATATTGCGCCGATCAATTCGAGTTTTGCCTTTTAGGCCGATCATTCACCTTTTTCACGGATCACAAGCCATTGGTGTGGCTCGATAACATTAGAGATGCCACCTCCCGATTAAAGAAATGGACGTTCAAACTGCGAGAAAAATTCGAGTTTGACGTACAGTATGTGCCAGGGAAAGCCAACTACGTTGCCGACGCACTTTCCCGCAACCCGCCGGAGTTAGTCAACGTAATCAGAAGGAGAGAAGAGTGCTCAGACGGCGCGGCGAGCGTGGGAAAGAAGCGCCGTCGAACGGAGGACGACCCAGTGTATGCAAGGGGGGAATTCCTCGTGGTGCTTGCAGACCGCGGCGGATTTCTCCTCTGTTGAGCAATGCAGGATGTTGCGCGAGGAGGCACGGGAATTCGCGTGCGATGGCTCTCGCCGACAGAAGAAGATCAAGACACCTACGAAATGACGTACTCAGATAAGATCAATTTCGCTATAAACTCTGTGGCGAAGAAAGAGTCCGAATTGAAAAGGTAATCGCGGAATCGCTTAAAGCTAAGGGAAGCCCCGCGCAAGGTCCCACGGCAATGAGCGTAGGGAGTGGCCCGCCTACTGAGGAAACGGCATGTGCCGTCGCCTCGAATACAGGTGCAGAAGCCACAGCAGGAGGCCTGACGCCCTCCCGCGCCCCTCTGCCCCCCGATTTCGGTACCGATGACGAGACCGGCGCCGGGGGTGCGGAAATCGGAAGCGCTGACAACTCTGATCGCGATCGCAGCAGCAAATCGACATCAATCGATCCAAGCGACTGGAAAATGAGCGAAACGATTGGGGAGAACGCAACGGCGCACACGCGTTTGCCGTCAAGCGGGTCGGAGGACAATGGGCCCTCTGTGGACTATGAGACCAATTCGAGAGCGGCCGACAACCGGCCGCAAATAGGACCGAGCATTGTCGAAATTCGCGATCAATTTTTGACCGCTGGAGATAACTTAGCGTACTTCGTTACGACTAAAAATCAACCACTTTACTCCGGCGCGCGTAACCTTAAAGAAGCGGGCCGTTTGCCGGTACCGCTCGAGCTCACGCTGGGAGCCGCGCGGCCGACGCCCTACGGCAGAAAACAGCTGATTGCCCTACCGATTAAGGAAAATCTGCACATACGCGTCGATCGAGAGATCCTGGTGGGCGCAATGCACTCCCTGCTCGACGTCGCGCTCTCAATGGGACTTACAAGCTTTAGAATGTCGCAAACCGATGAATTAGACGATTTTCGGTGGGAAGAAATCACCGACATTATTCGAGACTTGTTCAGCGGCCGAGACGTGCGCGTGATTTTGTGCAAAAATCTAGTGCACCAGCCCGCCCCAGAGTTAAGGGAAACGCTAATTGGGGACACACATTGCTCCCCAATTAAGAGCCATAAGGGCGTGAACAAGACGTACAAACGCCTGCGGGAAAATTACTGCTGGCCCAACATGAAGCGAGAAATTCAAGAATTTATTGCTAAATGCGAGACTTGTCAACGCATGAAGTTGGTTCGGAAAAAGGTCCGCCAACGGATGGTTATCACTGATACAAGCGGAGCAAGCTTCGATAAAGTGGCCATGGACATCGTGGGGCCTTTCCCAACCACTAAGGAGGGCCACGTTTACGTACTGACAATACAAGACTTACTCACGAAATACAGCCTCGCGATTCCGCTAAGGGGAATTTCTTCGGTTGAGATCGCGAGCGCGTTTTTACGGCGGTTCGTGTTTACGTTTGGGTCGCCAAAAATCGTGTTGACCGATCAGGGCCCTAATTTCACGAGCGCCCTTATGAAAAATGTCGCGAAGTTATGCAAAATAAGAGTTTGCACGACGACGGCGTTTAGGCCACAGTCGAACGGTTCGATTGAACGTATGCACCACAGTTTTAAGGAATGGATCAAGGTCTATTCCGACAAAATAAAACGGTGGGACGAATGGTGCGAGTGCGCTACGTTCTCTTACAACACTAGCGTACACGAAGGGACGCGTTTCACGCCGTACGAATGCGTATTCGGGCGCGTCGCGCGCGTGCCGTCGGAGCACGCGCCTCGGGAGGAGAACATTACGGAGACCTACGCGGATTTTGTAGCTCGGTTGAGGACAAAATTAAACGAAATTCAAGGGCTCGCGCGCAAGCAGCTCATAGAGGCAAAGAAAAGGTGGAAAATTTATTACGATCGCCGGCTGAACCCCTGCACCTTTCAGGTAGGCGATTGGGTGATGCTCGTCGCCGAGCCGCGGCGAAATAAATTTTCACCGGAGTACTCGGGCCCGCACCGAGTGCTCGAAATACTGGACGAGGGGCGCAACGTGCGCATTAGTTTTAAGGTGGGTGAAAGGGTTGTTCACCCGAACAAATTAAGAAAAACGCAGCTCCGAAGCGAAGGAGGGAGCTCAGTTGAGCACATGGAAGACAACTTGGGCTCGCATTCCGGTGCGTCAACGCCATAAAAAGGAGGGGGGGGGGGGTAGATAGAAAACTTAACAAGCCCCGCCGACGCTTCGGGGCAACGTGCGTCGACAATGTGTAAATCAGACGACGCGCGCGAGTGCGGTAGTGATCGGTGCCCTTGACGACGCCGGGTCGTGTCAGGGCAAGCTATTCGTTTGGCGTGGTCCTCAATATCCCGCGGCCGTGGTGACGATCGATTTTGAAGTGACAATTCGCGAGTTTACAGCTAACCTGGACATGACCGAGAAAGAAATAAGACTGATCGCGGGTGTGACGTGTGTATACGCAAGTGGACAATGCGCGGACGAAGAGATTGGGCAAGTGTTTTGGGACACGCGCGTCTCGCACGCATACGGCTTCGATGAATACGAAGTTTTATTCCACGGCCCAGGCGTGCGGGTGACGGACAATTCTACGGGCTCCCCGGCCATATACTTTTCGAATACGACGGGAGATGTTCAGTTCGGCCTTGCCAAGGCTGGAATGAACGAAATCTGCGGATTTCGGCTAATGCGCACCGAGAACGCCCGACTCTTTGTTTTGGAAGCTGAGAAGGGTCACGGCGTACCCGCTCGGACCCGCGTCGACGTACAAAACATTATGCTCGCCGACTATTTCAACACGAAATTGACGTACTACGCACGGCATGTGCGTGCCCAGTTTGAATCACTGTACAAGGACGTGGTACTGCACCGATGCCAGTTAGAACAACAAGTGCTGAGGAACGCCTTGGCGCAATCACACACAGCGCCTGACGAATTTGCGCTGCGGGTCATGGGACAGAAAGGATATACGGCGGTACCGGCGGGCGAAGTTATGCACATCTTGCAGTGCGCGCCGCGCCCCTGTAAAGTCCGACTTACCGATGCCTGCTTTATGGAACTGCCGGTCACGTGCGGGGCTGACGACCTTTACCTGCGCCCCAAAACGCACGTGTTAATTAAGAGAGGATCGCCGGCCGAATGCAACGGCATGCTGCCAGTAATGTACCAAATAAATGGTATCTGGAGGCAACACTTGCCGAAAATAGCAGAAGGGAAAAGGCCCCAAGTTCTCCGCCCACTCAACAAGCTTACCTGGGCGTATCAAGATTTAGAGAACCTGATAAACGACGGGATATATTCACAGGAAGATCTCGAACGGCTGCACGAGCACGCGAATTTCCCGATGGAGCGCCCGGCAATAACCGAGCACGTGGCCCGTCGGCTAGCGGGAAAAGAAACACCCGAAGGTGCCGTCGAACTGCGCAATCTACTTGACGTAGAAACGGTGCAAGGCCTGGCTCAATCTGCAATGTCCCACGCTTGGTCAAAATTCACAAAATTCGGAATTTTCTCAGCGGGCATAATCGCTATCGTGGTGATACTACAAACGCTAAAAACGATCTTCGAGACCCTTGTTCGCGGCTATACCCTCCACCATATTTATGGTTGGAGCGGCCGGATGTTCGCCGCGTTGTTTAGTTCGCTGATGCACTTGTTTGCGAGAAACGAGCCGCAACGCGAGATCGAGGGCATCCCTTTGGATAACGTCGGCGGCCAGGCTTACGTTATGAATGATCGGTGAGCACGTGCGGAAAACGAGCCGGCACGTGGACGCGAGAACCAGCAGTTGCGACTGTTGGTCGAACAAAGACGCGCCGAGGCCCGACCGGGTAACCCTCCGGAGTAAGGGCTCGGCGAAGCTGGGGAACTTTGTTGTTCCTTTTCCCCTTCGGGCATCGCAAATGAATACCCTTCGCGGTGCCAATCAGTGTCCCGGGGAAGACCACGTTTCTTTTGAGCATAACCTTTTAATCCGTTACCGCTTTTCGCCAGTATTTATGTTTTTTTTTTTCTCGCCGCCAATGATAGGGCAAGAAACATGGAGTCAAAGGAGGCTTTTCTGAAGCAGCTCCAGGAGGCGCGCCAGGCGCTACGGCGCCGTATGGACGAGGAAGCGGCGCGTATGCAACAGCTTCAAATTCGACAGCGGGCACCCACCCCGTCGCCTGTCGAGCCCAGTTAATGGGGCACCGCTAGGGAGATGCCCATTGAGCTTCAGGAGGCGCGCGAAAAGCGCCTGAAGGAGCGAGAGGAGAGACGCGCACGGCTGAGGGCGACGCAAACGGCCCAGAGCAAAGCCGAATTCCGGCAGCAACGCAAGGAGGCGCGGCTGGCCGTCAAGGCGCGCGTCAAGGAGCAGCGCCGCCTCGACGAGCTGAAAGGGGCCGAGAAGGAAAAGCAGACCATCACCATCGAGGATGTGCGCCGCATATCAAGGAGCCTGCACGCCTTGAAGGAAAGGGCGCATCAATTTCGCCTACAGGACGAGAGAGACGCTGCCCACACCAAGCGAATTATGGAGAAAGAGGCAAATAGGGAGCGCTGCGAGGCTGCCACCCGCCGCATGCTTTGCGAGATAGAGGACATCCGAGCCCGCGCCTACTTAGAGGCCAAGTTCCAACGGGAATTCCTCGAGGAGGGAATGGAGGAGCGGCGCCGACAAGAAAAGCAGGCCGAAGAGAGGCGAATTGCCGAAGAGCGGACAGCCAAACTGAGGGCGCTCCAATCGGACGCGACGAGGAGGCGCGAGGCCATCCGCGAGCGGCTAGTGGCCGAGTGGAACCGTAGGCTCGACCGCGCTTGGCTCAAGGAGGCCGAAGAGAAATACCAGGAGGCACGCAAACAGGAGGCGCTGGCTCTGAAAAGGGAGCGCGCCTACATCTGTCGATATCCCGACGGGCGTTGGTTCGACATGACGGACGCCGAGCTCGCGCTGGAAAGGATGAGAGGCAACCTCTCTCCCCCGCTGTCCGATGATGAGGGGGGAGACGCAAGGGACGGACCCTCAACATCGACGGCGGGCGCCGCCGACAAGGAGTCATCGGCGCGCAGGACGCTGCCGCACGTAAGGGAATCCTTGAGGAAGGTGGACGCCTGCCGCGCCAAGCATGAGCGCCGTATGCAGCAGCAGCCGAGGAAAAGAAGCGAGCGAGCGGAGGAGCGTCGGCAGCAAAACGAGTACTGGCTCAACCTAGCCGACACGAACTTCACGTTTGAGGCCAGGACACAACAGCCAAGCTCGCCGGACAGGGCGCCAGAGGTGCCAGCGCCCGTGGAAATTGACGAGCCAAAGGAGCCTGCAACGGCGCCCGAGGGCGAAGGTGCCACCTCCGTCCCAACGCCAAAGATCGGACGCGGGCGCACCAGGCCAGCTGTGCGCGAGGAGTTGACGAGGCCAGGGAGTGGCCTGAACGAGGCTCCGCCGGCCCTGATAAGGATAGGCCGCGGCCGTGGAAGAGGCGTAGCACCAGCTCCGTCAGGGCTCCGGCCCGGTGGAACACCGGCCGTTGACAGCCTGCCGACCGCCCCCAAGGAGCATCGAGAGGCCTGCGCCGGCCCTCCCCAAGACCAAACCGAGGACCGCCGGGGCCAATACTTTAACAAGGCCCTAGGAATGTGGATGCCTCGCCAAACCTCCAAGGAGAGACGAGAGGCCCGGAAGAGGGCCCAACGCTGCAAAGAACGAGAGGCCGCAGAAGACGAAGCAGGCCGCCAAATAAGGGACTAGTGCAGTGTCGTGCGCCAAACGCAGTGAAGTGTGGTGGTATGTGTGTGCGTGTGCTGGAGCGTAGTAAGCGACCATGGGCCAATTTAGTCCTAAGTTTATTGTAGACGCGCCGTTATCCGCACCGTTTTCCTTGTTTTAATTTTTTTTTTGTTTTTTTGTTTTTTTTTTTTCTATTATTTGTCTACTTTTCTTTTCGGCCATTTCCCCTCTGGAAATGCGCCGCTTGCGAGATCACGGCGACCTCGACAAAAATGCCAGAGTCGGCTGCCGATCAGCTGACAACGTCACCGGAGGCGCCGTCGATAAGGCGTGCCGTGTCGGCATAATGCGCGAAACGAGGGCAGCGGCCCGGAAATTTAATAAGTTTTCTGCGCCATTTTGCTTTTTTTTTGTTTGTGTAAACCGTGGCGAACCAGCCGACGATTCATTTATTTCTCCTCTTTATATTAGTCCGTTCTTTTTCTCCGTTCTTCAACAGTATACATTGCTTTTTTATATATGTCTATTCAATTTGTAGTTTAAGTTGCGGAAGAGACAAATGCGCTGCCGCAATATTTTTTTTTTTTTTTTTGACATGTCAGGGGGCACCATAGGGCGCACTCTTACATGTTTGGTGCCGGGGGTGTGATGTCCCGAGCGGCACCGTCCGCTTGATTTCTTTTATTGTTATCAATCTTTTTTGCTGGCTTTTTGCCGCAGCGCATTTCGCTCGCCCGGCCGAGAGCTCGCAGCGGCGAGATGACTCGGCCAAGCGCCGAGCCATGCATCGTCAGCGAGGCGATAAAGATAAGGACCGCGCGCGCGATACTTGATCGCAGCGGCGATCCGCGCTCTTTAAAGTCATAAGGAAATTTGCGCTTTTACTTTACTTTTATTTAGAATTAGATTCGAGTGTTCGCATAGCTCGAACAAGGGCGATTCTTCTCCTTCTCGTGAAGGCGAGAAGGATGTTAGGATCTGCGGCGCGCGGCGAAGTCGGCTAAATGCGTAAATGCCGCAGCGCATCTTCGCTCGGCCGAGAGCTCGCAGCGGCGACACGGCTCGGCCAGCGCCCAGGCGCACCGTCAGCGCGATTATGCAGATAACGCCGCGCGAGTATTTTTATCGCGGCGACAATTCAAGGCGCTGCCGAATAGATATAAGGAAGTTTTTTTTATTCTCGTTCGTCTTTCCGGAATAATCCTGTTTGCGCACTGACTCGCCGGAAGGACACCGGAGTCCATCGCGCGCAGCGAAAGCCGACCAGCGGGTTGACTTTCCTCGACGCCCAACACCCTCCCGGGCCAGACCGACTGCGCTGCAAGTTCGGATATCTCGGGGAAGCGTGGGAACGGCGCGAGCTAAAAGCACTGCGCAAAACGTAGATGCGACGTCGGGCCTGTTCGCAGACGCGGACTCAGCCTCGGCCGACACCAAGGCGGCTTCGGGTATCCGTGCGAAGCGCGGGAGCAGCGCGAGCAGCGCTCGCGAAAAGGATCAACGTATGCTCTTTCCGCGAAGCGGAGGAAAAATAGGAGCCCTGGTGCAGTCGGTCGGCGCTGAGTTAGCGTCTGGCGACACCCAAACTCTGAAGGAAGAATGATGCTACTGGGGAGGGACGAAAATGCCAACTTTCCTTTTTTTGCTTCTCCGCGGTGCAGCGGAGAGATGCGGCAGTTGCAATTAAGCAAGCCACCGGGAAGGTGTGCTTTAGTCGAGATCCCGCGAAAGCTCTCCGCTGCGCCAACTCCTTCGTCGCGTGTGTTTCTGGAGTGGAGCTGCCGCGAGAACAGGCCGGCATAACGACCGCTTCCGCGAGGCCATTCGCGAGCGACCTTGTGAACTGTTGTGCCACGGATTCGTCCTCGCGTTGCTGGTTCGCCACGGTCGCGCCGCATCTTCGTGCCAGTGAGCGAGATATTGTGTTGGTTGTACCAAACGGTTTGTGACCGTGGAATTTAGTGAAAAGGTGAAGGAAATACATATATACAGTGAAAAAGGAAAGGTTATTTTTCCCCCAAATTCCCTCCGATTCCTCGTACCTCGTGCGCCGTGCCATCGCCATTTCCGTGTACGCGCAGCCCCGCAGTAGGTCGCAGCGATCGCGTCGGTCACCGATTGCGGCCATCGAAAGGTAAGTGCCAACGACACCGCGAACCATGGTGCTTGCGGGGCGCCCGAATAACCTCAAATGCACGAAGGCGGGCGTTGGCCGATCTCGCGAATTTTAAAAGCCGCACTCGCGAAAAATGAGGTCCAGCCGCTCGGGACGTAACACTATAATTTATTTTAAATTGATAATACAAATATATAAGTAAAAAATGAAATGAAAAAACTTTCTTTCGATGACATTCGAACCTGCGATCTTCCGATTCAGAATCCAACTCCTAGTCCACTTGACCACGAGTCCTTTTTTGTATATGACATTAATTTCGCACTTAAGAGAAATTCGCAAAACATTTATTATTTTATTCATTTTGGCGTTAGATTTTTAGGATTTATCCTTGAAATTTAATTTCATCATGCCTAACTTAATTTCCGTGATCTACTATACCGAAAATTCTCTATGTTCTTTGCTAACCTCTATGGCAAATTTGATTTTTCAAATAATTTTGAAACGGCTTTCTTAATGGCATTTCTCATTGCATCAAAACATTATTTATAATTCGTAGAATGTGCGTAGACTTCTTTTTTGGCTGATTTCAATTTCAATTAATAAATAAGTCAATATTTTCAGTAATTCTAATAATTTCTAGTAATTGATTGTTATATAATTATTATTATTTTTTATTATTTCTATTTATATTATACAGAAAATACATCATTAATAAAAAATAAAATAGTTTACATTCTGAGCGCGTTAACGACAACGTTCTATAGAGAAATTTTTTATTTATTTATAATAACAAATAAATATAAAAGAATTTATTTTTTAACATAAACTTTAAATATTTTAGGTATCCATCCTTACTTACTCCAAACATGGCCCCCTTCCCTGATCCCAGCACACTGATTAAAGTCAATAGCCTAGTAAGGATATTTTTAAATTTTATACATACATATATATATATATACTAGGGGGGTCCCCCCCTACTCGCTCCGCTCGTCCACCCCCCATTTTGCGATACAGGCGAATTCTAGAAAATAATTGTTGCATTTTTCTCATTTTTTTGTACCTGTATACGATATAAAACTTTATTTACCCAATTGCTTTAGCGATATAATTGAATATATTTATTTTTACAGTCAAATTCCAGAAAATAATTTTTTATAACCATTATTTCATTTTAGAACTATTATTTCAATTTAAAATTTTCATGATTAAATTGAGCATTAAATGCTCATTATTATCGTTTTCTGCTATGTCAATGATTAAATATTTCATAGACTGTATCGGTATACGATTGTATCATTATACGATTTTTAAGTTAAAATTACACTTTCATAAAAATGTCGATTTTTCATATTTTTAAGTATCCAAAAATTTCATCTATAATATTTTCGTTTGTATAATTGTTTTTGGAATTTTTGTTACTTTGCTTTCTCGATCATATTTTGGTAAAAAAACTTCCATTGCCTACATTTAAAAGCCAAAATTTAAATTCGATATCATTTTCCGAAATTTATTTATTTTTCTTTAATGACATACATTTAATATTTTGTCACAGTATACCTATTTTTTATAGTTTCCATTAACTCTCAGTAATTCGATTCCCAGATGGAACAATTAGTAACATATGTCGAAAATCTCTTGATGCAAGAACTTCTTTTGCTCCAAAAATTTCATTATAATCAGATAAATTAATTAAACACTTTTCTACAACATTTTAAATTTCTTTATAATTTTTATTATTATGTTATTCAAACTTCCTATTTTTTATTTTTCCCCTCTTTGATTATACACCTTTGCTTTAGCGATACAATTAAATCTTTTTAAATTTGAGTCATTTTTCAATTTCACTTTTCCCCATTAAACTACTCTTTTACTTTACCAATATCATTGAATTTATTTATTTTTGAGTCGTTTTCAGGAAAATAATTTTTTACCTTTTCTTTACCTGTATATACGATACAAAACTTCACTTAGCCATTTGCTTTAGCGATATAATTGATTTTATTTTCATAATTCTTTTTATGGAATGCTTTTTATGGATGGAAAAGAAGAATGAGGAGGGGTGGAGGACCGGGGAGGAGGGGAAGGGAGGATGGGGATAATCTTAGGTTTTAACCTTATAACTATATAATATAGGGAGAGGGAGAGGGAGAGGGAGAGGGAGAGGGAGAGGGAGAGGAGAGGAGAGGGAAAGGGGGAGGGAGAGGGAGAGGGAGAGGAGAGGAGAGGGAGAGGGAGAGGGAGAGGGAGAGGGAGAGGGAGAGGGAGAGGGAGAGGGAGAGGAGAGAGAGAGAGAGAGAGAGAGAGAGTAATATTGTGTTATTTCAGTTTAATCTTGCGGCACGGAAATTTGTAAAAAGGACGGTGAGGTGCGACTATGTATGGAGCCTGAAAATTATGCAGGGGCCTCAATTAATAGCTGAGTTCGAGTGTCACCAGGAGATCTGGGATTATGGGAACCATATTGAGGAATGTGGCCCATTTATTATTGACTGCCATAATAAAATTATAATAAAAAAATATTAAAAATTTAAAAATTTTATATTATTTTTATTTTATTACAATCTTTTTCCACAAAAATTAAGGGAACAAAAAAATTTTCCAAAATTTTTGGGCGCTTGCTTTTTAAGATTAAAAACTCTAGTTTTCATATTTTTAACTTAAAAATTTTTCGGAACACTGGTAGTTCGGCAAAACTTAGATAAAGCACAACAAAAAAATTGTCAAATTTTTAGCTTTTTTTCTCGCTCTATGGACATGGAAAGATCCTTTTTTCATTCAGCTGCCAATGTCTTTGGAACTACTGGTCGCGGCATACAGCGATCGGACCGAAGGTTTCGTTTCATGCAGAAAATTTTCTATAAAAATCTGAAATTGTTAATTTAAAAAAAAAAATTCCACCGGTAACGTTATTTATTTATTTATTTATTTAATAATATTCAACGGACAAATGTCCTTGTGATTACATAAGAAAATACAAAATTAACTTAAAATTAGGTAAGAAAAAGTGAAACGGGGCTGAAAAATGCCATTTTCCCTCTTTTTGGTTAATCGACTGCAGCATTATCAATATTGGGCGGAAAGCTTAGGTCATAGAAAAATTCTTTAGTCTAATGTATTTATTCTCGTTTCCTCATTGTTTCAAACAACTTTAGTCTGAACAATTTTTTATACAACGCAAACTGTCAAAAATATCTTGGTGGTTTCTTTAAAATGGGACACCCTACAAAGGTTTTCTTAAGTTTCGACAAACTTTCTTAGAAGGTTTTAATTAAGTTTAGATAGATTTTATTGCGACTTTGTATCAAATTACAATCTTTATCTTTTCTCCAAACTTTGTAAATTTTTGGAAAAAGTATATCAACACTTTGAAAAAGATTTTTAAATTTCTATCAATTTTCCCTAAACATTATAATATTTCAAAATTTCTAAGTGTTGATAAAGATTATAAAATATTTAGCACAAGATTGATCAGTCTTTACCTAAACTTTGTTAAAATTTAAATTAAATTGCCCTTAACTTTGTTAAAAATAATGAAACATTAACTCTGTAAGTTTGAGAAATTCTTATTTCCCAAATTTGGCCTATGCTTTGACTAAACATCAGAACGAAAAGTTTGGCTGAAATTAGGCATAACGTATTTTTTTTTACTCAGGAACCCTTCTAAATAGATTGTTTATTCATATTTTAGTGCCCAAATGTTTATTTAAAATTTTCTATTATTCAACATTCACTGACCAACGACAATCATAAAATTGACTCGTTGATATTGAATGACTGTTAAACGAATCTAACAGAGATGTTTCTTTATTTTCCAGACTATGTCATCAAGAAATGCAACCAGAAGATCTCGCCTTCGGAATTTACAAAAAAAAAATATCGTTGTTTCAAAATTTTATTTAATATTGTTGAATAATAATTATTAATTATGAAACCCTTGTAATATGTTTAAATAAAATTATATTTTACGTAATTCTACCTTTTTTGAATTTATTATTTCAAATTTATATTTTTTATAAGGGTATTTAAATCTTTAAAAATATATACTTTTTTCAAATTATACGCGAGTGTACAACTTAGGAACGTCTGTAACTATCATAAATAGCTGTGGATACGAAATAAATTTATATTTCTTAATTACTAAAAGTCTTGGAAAATTTAAATTGTAGGATGGTAAATTCGAAGAACTGAATTTTGAGAAATAGATTGGCAGTATGTGGTCTGACTTCCTAATACAGCATAGTAACCTTTACTGGAAATTCTTATAATTTTTTCTATAATTTTTTCTCAGTGCACTTTTCCTTTAATACCTAATGAATCCCTGTCGCTTTGTTACGGACGAATATGTACGTTTCAATGAATTGCGATAAAAATAATTGTATCGAGTCTAGCGGCGAGAAATAGCGAGAAAAAAAGTAAGTGCCTAAATTTGTTTGTATTATTGGATAAGCCGAGAAGCGCGAACCAGCGTCGCTGGAAGTATTATATGACGCGCCTGTATTATATTATCAATGTTTTGTATTTTAGTTTTAAGTTTTATTTTGGAGTGGGTTTTTTTCCTTGCGAGATTTTCCGAGAAGGTTTGCTCGCAAGGTTTTCCCTACTCCACGGATTTGTAATCCGGGCGAATGCCAAATAAAACATTATTAATTAAGGAAATTATTTGTAAAGAAATAAAACGGACGGAAAAATAGCTTCAAAGTATTTTTAGATGTGCGTGTACACCTGCTCATTGAAGCGATCTTGGCAGTGCATGGGCATGCCCATGACCTGGAGACTTCTCCGAGCCTCGGATTTTTCCGGGGTCGGACTACCCCATTAAGGACGTTGTCGTAAAAATCACTTATCTTCGAATTTGTCTCAAATTAACACAAAATGTTCATTAAAGTATCCTTTATAATTCCGCGAAATTTCAATATCGCAAGTGGTATTTAAAAAGTTAAAATTGTACTTGAAAGTTGCATCATTTAACATGGGAAGCATAGGACAAAGCTCGTGTTACAGAACATTTTTTTGAACTGTGAGCGCAATTATCTTGTAATACTTTTAAAAAATTATATTAGAGTATTTGATGATATAAGAAACAAAATATACTTAAGTAGATATGGGGAAGTGATATTCGTTTTTTAATGGCAAGCGTTTAAAGTAAGAATCTTTTAGTCTACCGCAAGCGCCGGAGGAGGACGACGATGGCGATTTGACAATGTCGCACGCATCAAATAGTGCGGCAGCATCACGGAGCATGTGTCTGTGCGCTATGCGTATATAAATTTGTATATATGTATATTGCGGACGCTCAAGACGCTGTTGCCGGATCGCCCGAGGCTGCGCAGAAGATAACTTTTGTACTTCTGCGCATAGAAGACGGAGAGAATGCGTGCAGTAGTGCTCAACCTATTCTCCTTTTGCCATATACACTGCTACTAATGCAAATGAAGTTTAAGTTGCGCACGACTGATCCGCGACAACGTCCTTAAGGGAACTCCGGTAGTTCCAACGGGGGTGGACGCGCGCGGTGAGACTGGCTACGGAGATCAGTTAGCCGCGGCCGGCAGAGTCAATATTTTTCTGAGCACAGCCGAAAATGAGCAGAGTCGCAAGCCTACAGCGTGGCTTATCAATTCCCTGAAGGGACATTAAAGTCTTTGAGAAGTGGTGGGACTAAGGCCATGAGGCCTATATAACGGGCTGACGCGCTCGCTCGAGGCTCTTTTTTCGTCTGTCATTCTCGAGGCGAGTATCGACAATTTGTTACATTTAATTTTATAACGTTTACTTTGGTTGTTCAAAATAAAATTCAGTCTGATCGAAAACTATTTCTTTTATTCAAAATTCCTCGTTCCCAGATCTTGTAAGAAACACGCTTTCTCTTTTTCTGCGTGTCCAGTGTATTTGTTGCTGAGAGGAGTTATTCAATCAATTATTTGCTTTTAAGCTGAACGGTGTCCGAGGTTCGCAGTATACCTCCAAAGTATGGCGGACTAGCTGGAGTACTGTTCGCAGATACGCTGTGGTAGCGCTTGGACGGTGGGGAATAGTTCGAATGCGCGGTTGCCGCGGTGACCAGCACTACTAGCAGGTTGCTCCGTGCTCTTGCGCCCAAACTTTTCTGATTAATTAAGCTGCTTTTGCTGATATGCGTTTCAATTAATCAACGCCGCTGGTTTGATCTACGATAAGCAATTTCGCAAGAGTATAATAAGTTTAAAGAAAATTATAAAAATAGTTTGGTGTAAATAATAAAATGTTATTGCTATTAGAAGTATTGAATAATAATGAATTTTTTAAGTATTAAACGTACATGCATTCAGATTTTCTACTTTAAAATACAATAATAAATTGTAGTACATAACTTCATATTCAATATTTTGCGTTATTTTAGATGCTTTAATCTTATTTTAGTTTTTAATGCGTCTATATATATGTATATCTTATCGGAATCAAGGATTGAAATAAAACTTATTATATTAAGATACATGAATTTCCTATTATTACTTTCATGTCATTCTTAGCAAATTTCTCCACTGAATGCAATATTAAAAAAATAGATAACTACTTTGTAGAAATTAATTTAAAGAGGATTTTTTCTTACAAAACTGTAATCCACGTTTATTACTATCCGTAGCTCTGAATGAAAGTGAACTTAGATGTCAAGGATTAACGGTAATAAAGTTGCTATATATTTAGCCGATATCTTGCACAAACGATCATTTTTTCTTTTAAAGTAACTTTAAAAAATAATATCCATCGTGGTCCACGTTTAAAAGGAAGCAATCCGGTCGTTCTCACGGACATTGAAATAAAATAACATATTACAGAGGAGTGGATACATGCAAATGTAAGTGATGGGAAAGTAGAAATCTAAATTACGACACCGATACGAATCATAATGAATGTCAACTTCGGGATAGTCACTTGAAAACTGCTTCACAACAGAAACCCCTCCATGTACTTTGTCACCAACAAGCACTTTTGGTTTTAAAGACTGATACTACTTGCAGACAATAAAAACTAAATAATTTATAATTAAGATAAAAAATATTATATAGTACTAAAAAATAAAATATTTAGTTCTATAATCAATAAGTAAAAAATCTATGGAGGTACCATTGTAGTCAGTATTTCTCGTGACGTGATTGGTCGAACTGTAGATGTTATATTGGTTTTCATTTGTTTGTTGTGACCCTATTTATAAACCGAATCCACATATCGCGGTCAAATTTTATGATCCATTATCATGCATACAAACTCAAATGCATTCCTTAAGGGGACAAAAAATCCCATAACCTAAAAAATAAAATCATTAATAAAATTAATATGAGTAATAGAAGTCACGTGACAATTTTTAAGTTAAAAGCAAACGATTCTTTTATTCATCTGGATCAATTTTCTTGAATTTTCTTTTCCCTACATTCATGCGTAGTGTTAGTACAGTATTTGAAGTTATGCTTTTGATTAAATAAAAATTACAACAAAACTATATTAATTCATTGTAAAATTTCAGTTAACAAAAGTCTAATCACTTTTTTTTATACGTTCACATAGAAAATAACTTTGTTTATAAAAATTTTTAATAAAATCTTTAATAATATTTTAACATCTGAATTAGTTTATGTAGAACTATTCTACGTTTAAAAACGGTTGCATCAGTAGCTACCCGTATGCTACTTTCTTTAGCTTGCGATACCTAATTCTGTAACAGTTACCTAAGTCGTAGCTAAGAATTAGTTGGGTTTTCTACCGCGGTGAAAAAGCAAAGCGAGAAATGTTTAAATTAAATGCGATTAAAATGATCCAAATATAAATGTTTCTAGGTCGTAAATGTATCTACTTTTAACATAAAAATTATTATTTATCTTCTAATACTAATACTAATTTTATTTATGATTTTATTTTTTAGGTTATAGAGATGTTTTTGCAGTCCTCTTACCTGCACATCAAAAGTCATTATGTGACAGTAATCGCCTTTCGAAAACGATTACGGGTCAAACGTTGGGCTCGAGGTTAAAAAAGATCGTTGACAACGACCAAAATAGTCGCGACGGTTCTCCAACGGATGCCCGTCTCATCTCTCGACGTCAGGGTCGCGTCATTAGTAGTGGGGGAGGGGGGAGGGAGCTGGAGTGGCTCGGGAGGCGCGCGCTTGCACGAATCGCGTGGACCGCCATATGTCGAGTCGGTCGCGTGCCACCACGAGAGTACTCCCTGGTAATTATCGCTCGAAAACAATGAACGGCTAATGCAGTCGTCTCTCGATCACAAGGCGCGCGCGGGACTTATTGACTTTTCATTTGCCCACCCTGCATTCGGTCCCCGAGCACGCGGAGGAAGAAAACAAAGGGCCCGCGGGTATAAAGGAAAAAAACGGTCACGACAACGATTTCGCGAGTGGCCACTCGAAGGCCTCTGTTTATGCTTGTTTGTTGGCGCGGGCGCACTCATCGCCGTCGATTGGGGCGCGTAAGTGGCGGCCCTCGGCCGCGAAAAGATTCGCGTGTATGCGCGGCCTCCGCGGATGACAGGTGACGCGTGGGAAACCGAAGGCGGGTGCGTTTCACCGACGTCTGTACCGTCTACCAGCAAGACGCTCGCTATGATTTACGGCGTTAAATTGCGCGGGAAATCCCCTCCATTAATCTTACATATGTAACTAGTACTAGAATAAATTACAGTCAAGAAAACTGTCAAAATATTGTCGTATTCAAACTTTAGAGGATTTATGAAAGACTAAATGTTTGAAAAAGTTTTGAAACCAACAACATCGACCACCTTGACTTTGAGATCAGCTTTGCACATTATTTGAAAGTTCAAGCACTTTTTAAATTAATAACCTTACTATCGCCCTTATTCTTACTTTTAGCGTTACCCAGAAACAACGACTCAACGGCTGATCTCAAAGTCAAGGTGGTCGATGTTGTTGGTTTCAAAACTTTTTCAAACATTTAGTCTTTCATAAATCCTCTAAAGTTTGAATACGACAATATTTTGACAGTTTATCCAAAATTGTCCTTGATTTGACCTTCTAAAGATCACGTCAAATACTATTTTCGAAATGAAATTTCCCACTCTATCGATTGCCAGTGTAAAAAATGAAGATTTCCATTAAAAACAATAGGTGTCCTTGAAATAACCTTGAAGGTCACGTCCAAGGTCAAGTATAAGGTCACCATTGAGTTCCTCGTTGAAAGTTACACGAGGAATAGCTTTACCGCTTGCAAAAATATTCAGAGGTATCTAAGAACCTGGCTGGAGTGTAAATAACCTTGGAGTAACCCTCAAGTTCAAACACTAGCTCTGACTTAATTACTAATCTGAATGTAAAATTTCCCGCTCTATCGATTACCAGTCTTAAAAATGGGGGTTCCTATTTAAAAAAAAACAGTTGACCTTGAAATAACCTTCAAGGTCAAGTCCAAGGTCAAAGTGAATGTCACCATTAGATTCCTCGTTGAAAGTTACTTAAGAAATGACCTTGACCTTTATCAGAATTACTTTATCTCTGAAAATATTCAGCCGTCCCGGGACTTAATTGACACCCTGTATAAGAAATCTGCAAGCATTGAGGCAGTATACTGCCAAAACCGTGCTACACATTAAAACTGTACACATTTGCCACGTGGCAGATACGTTTTTCCTTAGTGCATTAGCAAAAGTAGAGTCAAGGATGGATCTTATTCTGTCTTCTTGGGGTCATCAAAATTTGATCACTACTTTAAAAAGTAAGTTCATTTATTTACATATTAAGTATAAATAAAATAATAACAATTATTATGGTAATATTCTCAAGTCACTGCTACATATGTGAAAGTTTTAAGGTTATGTTTATCCTTTATCCCACTTTTTGCTTTTCTTTTTAACAAGACTTTCATATTTGTTTATGTTATTAATTTTATTTAATTTCTTATTAATTGAAACCTAATTTCCTTACTCCCATTTCCTCAGCTCATGACATAAGAGATCTTGCAAGTTTTAATAATTTACTTGAATGTCCAAAGGCAACGGAGGTAATACCCAGTGTGGATATACGTTTACCATTAAAACAAAAGTTAAAATATCACGTATGCATTTATTATTTATTTTATTGATTAATATATTTTATGTTTATCTTTATATGTTGTTTATACAATTTATATTTTTTTACAGATTGAACAGCAGAATCAATTAGTGAATCAATTTGAAAGTACGCCCAACGAAGACTTATTCCTGAGCAACGAAGCTCCATTTGTAAACGAGACACGGGAAGTCCCTGTCGAATTTATGAATGTAGAAGAAAACATTGAAATAATTGAAAGTCTCCCCACCCAGGCAGGCGTTCAATAATACAATCCAACAGCTGGATTTGAAAAACATTATTGAAGACCATCCGTTAGGTTCATCAATATTAAAAATTTATGAAGCAAAGCTAGAACTGCCCGCGTAAAAATCGTAAATGGAGCCAACATATTGACAATATGTTGATACATTATTGATGCACTACATTGATAATATATTGGCAAAAGTGTTTCCAATATATAGCCAATATATACTATTACGAATATTTCTTGCATTAAATTAGCTATATGGATGCAATATATTGCTGCAATAAATAAATTATGCATACTATTGAAATGAAAATTATAAATTTTAAAATAACAAATAATTTTATTTCATTTTATTGTACTTAATTATCGGGATAAATTAACTATAATAAAAATTAGTCAAAATAAAGCTTACAAATGCAAGTAATATAAAATCATACATGTTATTATAATAATTTATTGAATGCTGAAGTGGTTTGAATATGTAATTAACAATTAATTAACATGAAAAAAAAGCTTTTTAAATTTTATTTTTTGCACTATGTTGCAATATGCAGGACATGTAATTCACAACATTTTTTAAATTCAGCTGGACTAAGGAGTTACACCTCTTATTTACATAATCTGTAAATTTAAGAAAATAATTATCAGTCAATTATTGTTATAAAAGTAGAATAGGGTTACAATTAAAATGTTTGTTTATATTCTACGCAATGCAGAATATCATTTGTTATTTGTGATCGAGTTTTCGACTTTCCCCTTGCGCACATATTTATTAAATTTTGTGGACCAACTAATTTTTTTAAAAGTTGTCGGTACATCACCTTGGGGTTTTTTGCCATCTTTGAATGAAGGCGAGTTCCGCTTTGTCCATCAATATATTATAAGAGGTGACTAATTGCGATTTTCCATCGCCTGTTTTGCGACATCCCACAATGGGATCGTAGTTTTCTTGTACTTCCTAAAATTATTTATGTTTTTAAATTGTAAGTAAAATAAATTTATAATTTGCGATAGAAAATTGAATTTTGCGGCTGCAATACAATTAACTAATATACATGTGTGTGTGAATGTGAGTGTGAGTGTGTGTATAATATAAAATTACTTCGTGCAAGTCGTTAGAATCTTGAGTTTTTTCTAGGGTCGCAGTGAGATTTTGCACGTAGCGTGACGGATTCAATGGTGCGACGTTGGATATTATCTTTGTAGCGGAAGGGCACCTTGAAACTTGATTCTAAAAAGATAAATAATCCGATTATTTAATAAAAATATTATCGTGTAAGTGTAATTAATACAAATTTTATTAACTTGGCTTGTAGAGACTTCCACAATTTGTTCTTCGACTGACGCATTGTTTGTAGTATTTTCGGGAAAGTCTAATTCGGGTTTAAGATTTTCTTCACTTTCTGAGGTACCGTTATTTAATATACTAAAGTTATTCAACCTAACTCGCTGTCATTTTCTTCGTCATCCGAATCATTAAAAATTAATGACAACTTTCTTACAATTTGCTTACGTTGCTTCTATTTGTCGATGAACAGTCTCTTTCCTTTTTCTCTTTATGCCTTTTATTTGTTTATCATCAGATTTCTTTTTTGTGTTCTGTTTTTCTATTATTTCACCACTAATGCCCACCTTCAAACTATTTAAATAATCGGCATCATCTGAAATAAATATAAATTATAAACTATAAATATAATATAACTATTTATTTGCATATTCTTTATTCAATGTGCATAACTTACCACTTTTTTTCAGTATCCTAACTTTATAAATACGGTTATTTTCTTTGTATCGCGCGTAAGTTTCTTCTCCTACGTTTTTCATTGGGCACATGAACTTTCCCTCTACGACACTCTTCGTCTTAGATTTCAGCTAAAAATTAAAACGTACATTTTCTCGGGGTATTTCCTTCTTTTCGGAGTTCTTTGTTGAATTCTAAGAAATTTTTGTTCTATAACATTGGTTCGTAAAATTGATCTTGATTGAGAAAAAAACTACGAACCTTTCTTGACTACTTCCGTGGAAAAGGAGTTGTTTGGATAGCCGCCATTTTTAATTTCGGTATTGCAACTGTTTAACAATAAAATATACATACCATTGACCAAATATATATGTGTTAGGCGTACGAGCGAACCCTCTTTCTATTAAAAAATTTCGGTTAAACGAATTATTTTTTTTCAAATATTCACGTTATTTTGCAAAAAATTGTTTATAAATTTTTATTGTTAAATTTTTTGACATGTCTAATACCGGATTCTGAAAGTACATAAAATTATACGTTAAAAATGGTATCTCAAGAATTTCTTGAATCATTTTATGTTAGTGTTACACACTACTGAAAATATTGTCGAGAAATGGTCAAGTTGGGCCTTAAAGGGTTATTGGATAACATTCACTATGATGTAAATGATGACGCCTCTTTCGATTCAGAGGATATAATAGAACAAAATACTTGCGATTGTCATGAAAAAAATGATACATATTTTATTGAAATTTCATTAATATCGCAATTAGAATCGTTTTTTCTGCGAAAAAAACTTTTTTAATAAACTAAATCGAGTTATTGGTGTACGCATTAATAACTCGAACTATTTTGAAGATATTTACGATGGAAAAATTTATAAAGAGTTGTATGAAAAAAAATTTTTATCAGAAAAAAACAATTTCGAATCGTTTTTTCTGCGAAAAAACTTTTTTAATAAACTAAATCGAGTTATTGGTGTACGCATTAATAACTCGAACTATTTTGAAGATATTTACGATGGAAAAATTTATAAAGAGTTGTATGAAAAAAAATTTTTATCAGAAAAAAACAATTTCTCGTTTATGTGGTACACCAATGGAATTCCAAATTAATAATCATTCAAATATAATTTTCGGGGATTTTTTGATAATTTTGGAACTTCCTTATGAAGAACGTTATAAAATTAATAACGTTTTATTAGTTGGATTATGGTTTGGCGATAAAAAGCCAAATCCAAACATATTTTTAATTTCTCTGGAAAAATCTTTAAAAAAATGTTGAAGGGGGTAGAAATGTATGTAACCGATTTAGGGGCGCGTGTAACAATTCGTGGAATTATTATATCTGGCACTTGCGATCTTCCAGCTAAATCACTTTTCCATTCAATGAATCAAATTAATGGCAGATGTGGGTGTCTAGTTTGTAAGGATGAAGGTTGCACGATTTAGAAAAGAAGAGTTTATCTCTATAATGAAAATTTACAATTGCGTACAGAGAAAGAAACAGCAGAACATGCATTGCAAGCAATAGAAATAGGGCAACCAGTGTGTGGCGTCAAAGGTCCTTCTATTTTATCCAAAATATCTTATAAATATTTGAAATCTATTGCCATTAACGTTATGCTCTGCGTACCCGTGTAAAAAAAAAGGTCTTGCAGATGTCTATTACTATAAGTCCAGCTGATGTCTTGCTTTGGAGACTCTGCCAGACTTATTTCAGCCAGACTTTCTCCCAAACTTTCTCCCAGACTTTCTCCCAGACTTTTGGTAGAGATTCCCACAGACTATTGGCTAGACTTTTTGCAAGCCTTTTTGTAAGACATTTTGCAAGACTCTTAGCCAGACTTTCTCTCAGACTTTTCCCCAGACTTTTCCCCAGACTATTCCCCAGACATTTCCCCAGACTTTTTAGTAGAGATTCTCCTAGACTTTTGCCATAATTTTGCAAAACTTTTTGTAAAACTCTTAGCCAGACATTCTCTCAGACTTTCTCCCAGACTTTTTGGTAGAAATTCTCATAGACTTTTGACTAGATTTTTGCCATAATTTTGCAGGACTTTTTGCAAGACTTAGCTAAATTTTTTATACATTATGAGTAAGACTTTCGACAAGACTTTCGACAAGACATTTTTTAGTTTTGTTGCGAGACTCTTGCAAGACTTTCTTCCTCAGTTTCTCCAGACTACAAGCAAAAAAATTTTCATAACATTTATTTTTTGTATAAACTTTATTTTAAGAAACAACATACTTTATAAATACATTAAATTATTCACTTTCGTAACAATTAACCGGTTCAATAACATAAATATTTTCCCCAACAGATAATTGAAATAATACCTGCTGCAATTTATCAATAAACACTAAGATTTTAGATTCATAATCAATCTTCCTTTGTATATATAAGGAATTAAACTATATCTACCGCAGTTAAAAACTTTTCTTATATTGCATTGATTAACAATAGCATAAGATTTACAAACATTCTCATCGCACTCTCGACAGACTCGTTCACAAGTACACCTACATACCTTTACGAATATTTCTACTACACCTACGTAAGTACATCCATTATTGAAATACTTTATTGTAGAAGAATTAGTTCTTCTCTTTCGATTGTACGATATCGAATCAATTATTACATTTTTTTTTTAAAAGCCTATAAAATAAATAAACTTTATTTTCATCGTGCGGTGTATAACGAAAACAGTAATTAAAAAATGGAGGTTGTGACATGGCCGTTTCTCCCGCAATCTTTCTACGCTGGGGGCGTACAGCCGCGCATAAAAATTCTTTTCGCGTACGTAATCCGCGGTTCTCCCGACTAGCGCAACTCGGGTCGCAGGTCCCCAGGACCGAAGTCACAGCCACTATCTCCCACCTCTGGCTCCAAAGCTACCCTTCCTCTCGCGCCTCTGCAGCGACTCCACTACCCTCCATCTCTCTCACTCCTATGGCTCTAATGACAACCTCGTCACAAGGTAAAGTTGATTTTTTTTTGCTTTTACCTATAATAGCGAGGTTATTGTATAAAAATTCTGTTTTTAATCGATATTTAGATTCTAAATTTGAACAATACTCATGTGTTGGTGTATTTACAACTAAATATTTTGTTTTAATTTCTTCGTAATTTAATAAAAGGGAAACTGCCGAATATATTTGTAATTCCGCATATTTTGTTCCATGAACAAAATTTTTAAGAATGCCATTCAAGTTTTCAAAAGGAAAACACGAAGTTACCCATAATGGTCCGAATCTTTTAACTATTAAATGTAAGTGCAATAATAAATGTACGTTACAGCTCATGTGCCTTTCGCCATACAGATTAGCAAATTGGAGAACGTATTCATGCAGCTTTTTTGATGTTTTTTCAATATCGTCGTAGCTAATACTATTTTGATTTAACAAGTAAATACTAAATACTAATAATTTATGATATTCAAGATAAGTTTCATTCATTATATCACACAAAATTGGAAGACTGTAAATTAAAAGAAACAACTTTAATTCGGATGTTTTCCAATGCGCAATATCCGAAATCGATCGCGGTAATCTAACAACAAAATTAGGAGGGGATATAGATAACATGCGTTTATTAATCAGAGAAATAAGTTTAGTTAGAGAAGATGGATGAATGTGATTTTCGGAGTCGAACCAGAACCATCCGAGTTTCTTCATTATTCCCACAAATACACAATGCATTACATCTATGGCCGTTGTTTCTATATAATTATATACTATTTTCGAAAGTACAGATGGCCCTTTGACTCCGAAACCTCTGATAAAGAATCAGTTGCTTGTTTAGCATATTTTACAGTTTCATTTGTAGTTCGCAAATTCATATTTTCGCAATATGGGTAAGTATGTACTCTTTGATTTGTTTCTCCTTTTATCTTGCAATTCGGACAGCCATAGTATCCATTAAATTGTTTAAGGTTTAAAAACATACATTTTGCCACGAGATCGCACGTTCCACACAAAACAATTCCTCTCACTTTAATTAAATCACGTCGATTTGGAATTCGAATAAAGATACCTTTATATATTTTTTTTAAGTTTAAGCGAAAACTATTCAAAAAAAGATTAACTGCAGGTTTTGTTGTTCCAAACCAAATCCCCGCTAAAATCATATTTTCTTTTTTAAAGCGATGAATGTACGGAATTTCATTAATAGCCAAATAGAAAGGCCAAATACTAAATTTTGATGACTTGAAAAGCGGTACACCATCCGTATTCCAAGTAAGAGAAATGTTATTACAATTTGATAAAAAACCGTTAGAAATAAATTCTTGATAGACTGATCCATCGTAAATATCCTCCAGATTATTATCATTATATTTTTGTCTTCGATATCTGTTTGTTAGCATTTCACTAAACCCCGGTCGCGCGTATAATTTTTGTAACTGATGAAGGATAGGGATCTCAATGAAATAATTGCTTTTAGTTTTTTCTTTGCAAATTTCACAGTCATCTTCGTGGTTATTTTTTTCACGTTTAGACAAACATTTAGAACAATAATAATGTCGCATCAAAGGGATATTAATATCTTGAAAATTTTTTTTAAATTTATATAAAGTCTTAATGCACAAGTTTTTAGCCGGGCAATGCAATGCAATAAGCTTTAAAATATTTGAGAAACGAACCCCATTAATATTAAAACGTACTAGCAGAGACAAAATTAACAGGATGTGTTCGGCTACATTAATAGGTGCACCTGCATAAAGTGGCGTCTCTGCGTTTTTAAAAAAAAAACGAATCGTCAACCTCTTCATCTTCACTGAATGATTCGCTTTCTTCAGATTCATCAATCTCATATTCAGTTTGATTCTCTGGATCGCTGTCTATGGATGCGTCGAAGTCACCAGCATTTATCTGGTTTCGGTCCAAGTTTTCATTAAAATAACCTGTTAAAATGTTACAAAATATATCTTAAACAAATACTTTTGATTTTAACGCCCCTGAAGCCAATAAAATAATAACTAAATAAATACCGAAGGTACAAAAAGCGAAATAGTTATGATAAGTAGGTACATTGGTTAAAATATGCAATTAACCTAATGATTAAAGGATGTCTTAACATGTTTTATGTGTAGACAATTAATCCCTGGGGGATCGAAAGATTTGTCTCAGCATTTTACTGTACATCATGCTGTAAATGTTACCAAGGAGATACCTGATTCGGGTTATATATGTGCACAGAATGGCTGTGAACGAAGTTTTGTTCATTTTCGTAATATGCTGAGGCACATTAGAAAGGAACACTTGGCTGAAGCAAATGTAACAGGTTTTTATGATATAAACGATCATTTACTTGTACTTGCAGAATGTAAATATTAACCATGAAGAAAATTTAATTGAACCATTGGATTTTAATTTGCGATCTCATATATTTTCAAATTTCATAGTAATAGCTCTATGACTGGAGCAATGGTAACAAATATTTTGGGTGACTGTGAACATTTAATTTCTAACGTTGTATCTTCCATAAAAATTCAAGTTGAAGCGCGATTAAGACAGCATGATGTGAACGAAGATATTATAAATCACACTAATGAAATTTTTAATATCGATAACCCTTTTAAAGATTTTAAGACATACGATCAACAAATTAGTGCACTTAGCGAAATGAAGAACTACATAGCAGCTATTGAAATTCCTTTAGGTCGACGTATGGATACTAGATTAAACAAAACAACTCTATGTTACATGCCAAAAGAGGTTATAGAATCATTTCAATATGTTCCCATAATAAAGGTTTTAAAAATGGTTTTATTAAATACAGAAATACGAGAAGCTATTGATAACGAGCAAGCATCTTCAGATGATAGTTTCGAATCATTTATTGATGGAGATAATTTTAAACATAACGCCTTTTTTTCAAAAAACCCACATGCTATAAGATTAAAACTCTATTACGATGAATTAGAAGTAGTGAATCCTTTAGGTTCAAAAACAGGTGTTCATAAAATTGGTGTATTTTATTATCAAATTTCAAACTTGCCAGCCCATATTAATTCTGCACTAAGTAGCATTCATGTTTTGTTAATAGTTTGTCATGCTGATATTCAGAAATACGGTTTCGAAAAAGTTCTGGCTCCATTTTTAAAAGAATTAGCTCAATTGGAAAGTAATGATGGAATTATTTTAAATTACGGGAACAAAGGATACACTCTTAGAGCTTTAATTGAAAGTTTCTGTGGAGATGGACTAGCGGTTCACGATGTGTTTAATTTATTAAGCCCTTCGTGCACCTATTTTTGTCGTTTATGTCTATACAATCGACATGATTTACACAATTTCGTAATAGAAAAACGTCAAAGTCGTACAAAAGACGTCTATGAAAATCATTTGAAAAAATTAAAAGATACAAACTTTGCAGATACTTCTAAATCCTTGACTGGTAAGAAAGGTGATTGCTGTTTAAACAAATCCTTATTTTTTCATATTACTGCCAACAAAGTTTTTGATATCATGCACGATTTTCTTTGCGGCATATGTCCGATGATTTGTAAATTAGTACTTCATGAGTATATAATTAACCAAAAATTATTTAATACAATATTTTTGAATAATAGAATTCACATGTTTGATTATGGTTACGTAGAATACAAGAACAAACCATCTGCAAATTTTACGGAATCTATGCTTACAAGAAGAGAACATACACTTAGTCAAAAAGCTATGCAAATGTGGTGCTTAATCAGATCTTTTCCATTTTTGTGTTCAGGAAAAATTAAAGAAAAAGATAAACACATGGAATTAGTACTTCTTTTACTTAGATTGATGGAAATTGTTTTCGCTCCAAAGTTAAAAAAGTCTACTCTTTCTATTTATGTACATATTCTTAACGAATTTATAGACCTATTTAAAAAATTATTTCCAACAGTTAATATGATTAACAAATTTCATCATGCAATGCATTATGATGAGTGCATACGTTGGTCAGGGCCACTTATTAATTTCTATTGTATGCGGTTTGAAGCCAAACACAATGAATTGAAGACACGTGCACAAAATGTTCATAATTTCAAGAATCCTCCTAAAACTTTAATTCGGGTATCCCAATGTGTTCAGAGTGAAAAGTGGAGTTCAGGAGTTGTTAAGATAAATAATTTTGAAGTAATATCGTCTAATACAGAACTTGCATCTAATGCTTTAAGTATAAATAGTCTTCTTAATCTTGGCATTCTAGAAAACGATCCAGTATGCATAGCAAAATCAATTTTTGTTAATGGTATAGAATTTCGTCCAAAGTTATTTGTTATTTTAGAGAAAGCCTCAGTGAGAAATGATAATCTACATTTATTTGGTCGAATAGATGAAATAATTATTACGGAAAATCAGCAAGTATATTTATTAACTTCAGAGTGCAATACTATGTACTACGATACAGAATTATTGGCCTGGACAATAAAAATTAATAATATTAATGGCTCGAAAAGATTTTTAGCAGTAAAGGATTTGGCATATAACAAACCTGTTTGCTATTGGTTAAAACCAGAAACTAAAATAGATGATAATGCTCTGCTGTATATCAGTCTACGTCATATAATTTTATGACTATATGCATTTGGTATATTTTGCATTTTGTATCTTTCTTATTTAAATCATGCATGTATACTGCATTTTTCATTTGGTGATGATTTTAAAAATTACTGTTGTACAATGAACAAAGAGAAGGCGGACCTTGACGAAATCGATATTGCTGGTCAACCTTCTCTCCTTTTAAGGTTCATTTATAAGTGGCATGTGATGAACCTACTTATGCATTCTCTTAGAAATGTTAATTAATATTAATATTTATAGCATCAACCGAGAAAAAAAATACTTTTGGCATGGTGCGCTTTTAAAAATGTTTTTTCATTTACTTTCATTCATTCTACATTCTTATACTTTTTTGTAAAAATTTCATTACATCTATGTAAAACGCTTAAAACTAATATTTTATGATATTCATTTTTATTTTTAAATAGATGTACATACAAAATTAAATAATGCATTTGTTTGTTTTTAGATCAATGTATTAAAGGTGCAACTTTTTTAGAATTATCTCAATCTGACTTACTATCAATGTCAATTACAATGGGCCCTACTAAAGAACTGTTGCAAATCATACAAAAATACAAGGAAAAAGAACAATCATGCGTTCAAATTTTTAACATTGATGATTCTGGTGTATTAACAAATGCAGATGCCAACATTGTTACTACAGAAAACTTAAGAAGTCCACTTATAGAAATAAGTGATGCAGAATCCAACATTCATACAATTGCAGAAAAAAATCAAACAGATTTAGAGAACGTAAAAAAAAGAAAAAGGTCATGTGATATTAACAAAGAAGGTGAATGTTCTAAAAAAAATAATTCAAAAAAATTTATGGTAAATATAATTATTTATATCAATAGTAAATATTTAAAACAGTTATGAACATTGTAGGTATTGGTTTATTTCATTTCAGCATTTTGCAACAATTCGTGAATTGCTTTCGGAACATCCTCAGGGAAATGACTTGTTGGACAAATCTTTTTTTTCAATAAAAGAGAGACGAATGTTTGTTCGAATAGTTATTGCGGAGTTAATTCAAACACAAGGAGAGTAAGTTATATACATTTTTAATACATCTTATCTTTTTATTTTAAATAATATATTATTATTTTTAGTTATCCACCATTTACCGCAATGCACGAACTAGCCAAATGCATTATTGAAGAATTTCCATTTTTAAAAGATGACACTCAAGAGCTAGGTTACGTTAGTATATATAATCAATATTTAAATAAATTAATAATGTCTAAATGTTAATTTAGATAATTTAACATTTTTATTATCTATAAAGGAACATTATTATGATCCATGTACAAAATTGGGTTTTTTATCGTACCGACTACGAGAAACGCAAAGAAAGCTATCAACCGAAAGGAAAAAGTATAATGTAAAAAAGAAAAATAAAATATCAGCATCTACCAGCGAAGCTACTAAGGAAATACTGCTATCTGAAAAAGAAATAGAAGAGAAGGTATTCCTACTAATATTTACAATATTTTATTAATTAATATCAACATTTATTGCAGATTGTTTAAATAAAACCTTTAACAATCGCAGAAACTGGATTCTAGAAAAAAGGCCAACGATTGCTGATGTTTTTGATCAATATCCTCGTTTGCAAGACTACAATGGATCTATGGTAAAATATTTTTTATTAAAATACTTACCTCTAAAATACTTTTAGTACTTAATAATGTTTTTTCAGATGCTTCTTGAATTTCAAACCATGTTTCCCTGTTGCAGTAATAATTTATTATCAAAGTTTGTACCATATTTTATGCCACGTATTTTTCAGTACACAAAAATATGTAATCGCAATTTATGGAAAAAATATAAAAAAATTAATGATTGTAAGTATTACGATGATAAATTTAATGGTTTCAAATATATTTAATGTGTTAACGTTTGATTTATTATTCCAGCTGCTTTAAAAGCAATGTTTATGCTTATTAAATTATTGCCTGTTAGTAATGCTGTCCAGAACAAATCAAAATCTAAAAATAATACAGAAATACAAAAGGGTATGACAAAAAAATCAAAAGGAAAAATCGTCGAACCAGCTTCTTTAATGATTCAAACAATTTCGGTAAGTTTGTTTAAAACATTATTTAGCCACAATTTTACGTGAAAATAATTTATCGTTATTAAATTTTGTAATTTATGATTTTAGAGCGGAACCAACATTCAAGAATTTATAAAAGAAAGAAGAGAAAATGCGATGTCACCCTTACAGCCGTATATACTTCAAATAAATGGCGAGATATCGCAGTATTTTGTTATTGCTGATAATGCAATTATTACTTGCAACAGTTCTAACGATTTCGTTGAAAACCTTGATTTAGTTTTTAAAATTTATTTTATCTTTAATGTAGAATACCCAGTATTTTTGAAAAATGTCTATTCATTTTTAGAATCGTACGTTTACAAATTAAATGAAAAGAAAACTATTGCTTCCGTAGCGTCGTTATACGCTAATATAAATAATGTAAACTTAGAAGAACAAAGCAGCAACAGTAGCAGTAGCGAATAACACGAGTAAAATATTTTCCTGGTTATAAAAGAAAGTTTTAATAAACTATTTTGTAATACATATAATATGAGTATTTTTTTCTGTTTTTCACTAATTGAATTAGTGGATTCCCCAATTTAAAAAAATTTATTTCACTAATTTATTAGTAGTTTTCACTATTTTAATAGTGCATATATTTACTATTTCAATTAGTAGATTTTATTCACTATTTCAAATAGTAGTTTTCCACTAATTCATAGTGGAGCAATTTTCACAATTCAAATTAGTGCATAGTCACAATAAATTTGTGGTTTTCCACTAATTCAACTTTAGAGAGTAAATAGGACAATTTTAAATTGCTAGCTTACTGTTATATTCAGCGTCTTCAAAGTTTATGGAATTCTCTTGTGCATCTCTGGGCTGCGAAGTTCCACAATTTACACTAGATGAATGAATATTTTCAGTCGTATCATTTTCCGATAATTCTGATTCTTCGTCCGATGTTACTTCTATTTTCTTTTTTAATTTATATTTTTGAGATTTACTACACTGTGAAAATTTAGATTTTTTCTATGGCATATTTAAATATCTTGTAATAATCTTTTACTTATTTTAAAATAAAATTATTTTTTCTCGAAATTCAAAGAGCGAAATTTGTTTGTTTTTCAAAAACGAAGTGAACGAAGTCAAAGCCAACTTCAACTGAACAGTTTTACACGAACTTAGCTTTAAATTATGATGTGCGCAGTTTAGTTTGTTTACGACTGTTGTACAAATAGTGCTAAGTTAAGAAAAAATCATTCATAATGGGATACTACCATTTGGTATTGTGGAAATCCACGCCGCCCTCAACAAGTGTCGTGAATTCGGAGGAGGTCAAAAAAAGGAGAGAAAAAATCATCGCGAAATGGAGAGGAAAATGGTATGAGGCCAGAATAATCAAAATTAAGCAGTAAGTATTTTATAATATAATTATTTATACGCCCTTGCGTAAGTAAGTAAAATTATGCGTTGTGTGCGATGTACAAAAAATAATGTATACGTCAGCAAGGGGGTACTTTAATTTTGTTAACGTCTTCGTTAACGCGGCAAACACAACCAAATTCTCGTTTTTGTATTAGTATCAATAGGTAATACTTTAATTTATTCACTTATAATTTATTTTATTTGAATTTTACTAAGGCGATAAAAAATTTTTACTTGGATTGGACGTGGACATACACGGAAAATTAATGACGCCAGCAAAAAGGAAATCATTTCGAGAGACCATCGTGGCAGAGAAACGTCAATATAAAAAAATTAAAAAGCAGTTAATGGATAACCAATTAACTGTGAAAAAACACAGTGATTTAAACATTCTAAATAATCCTTCCATCTTCAACGACGTATCTAGTGATGAAGACAACATGTAATTGATTTTTAATGCAATTTATGAATTATTTTATTTATAATTTTTTTATTTTTATAGGGCCAAGAATAACCAAATGGAAGAAAGCAACACAATTCAAGATGAAAAGATGCAAACTGAAGGGGAAGTACAGAAAGACGTTATCCAAGAAGAAAAAAATAATCAGCCTCCAAATGAAACTGAAATGCAGAACGAAGTAGATCGCGCTAAACAAGAAAATTTAAATCTAATTCTAAATGAATCAGATGAAAGTGATTCTGATGAATATTCTTATAGAATACTAAAGAAAGGAAAAGTAAGTTGTTACTGGGCTAATAAGTCTTCTATATCTGTAAATTTTATTGAAGATTGTTAAAATTAATAATCGGGAGAGAAAATTTGAAAAATATGACACCGACTGGAAGAGGACAGAAGGAGATAATTCCAGAAGACGTTTTCAAGGCAGTTTTTAGTAAGTTTAATTTTTATTTTAATATACTAAAAAAATTTGTAAAACTATTTTTAATTTTATTACAGTGTACGTAAACAAGAAACTTCCTGAAAATAAAAATAAAATTACAAGAGCGCATTATAGGAGAGTTTTGACCAACATGTGTAGCACTCTACGTTATACAAAAAAACAAAACATTTAAAATGTATTTAAAATATTTAATTATGTTTACTATTAAACTGTATCAAACTAGTTCGGTTTAATAAATATAAATAAATATAAATTTATGATTTATTTAAGAAAATTACTTTATTATTTCTATAAATTCAAAAATAATTCCCAAAAATAATAGTCTTGCAAAAAGTCTTGCAAAAAGGCTAGCCAATAGTCTGAGAGAATCTCCACTAAAAAGTCTGAGTGAAAGTCTGGCTAAGAGTCTTGCAAAATGTCTTGCAAAAAGGCTAGCCAATAGTCTGGGAGAATCTCTCCTAAAAAATCTGGGAGAAAGTCTGGCTGAAATAAGTCTGGCAGAGTCTCCAAAGCAAGAGATCAGCTGGACATATAGTAATAGACATCACCAAGACATCTGCAAGACTTTTTTTTTTACACGGGTACTTGAAGGTTGCGTGAAAAAACTCGGAGAATTATGGTTCGATTCAAAATTGTCCAGTGAAAATTATTCAATTAGTAACATGCTCGATCTCGTTGATTTTCGACTGCGTTTAATCAAACCTCCTTCGTTTACAGCACGTCGACCAAGATCAATCAAAACACACACCGAGAACAAAATTTAGTTGGAACAATGACCGCGAGGACAATAAATAGCAACAACTATCTTTTTTTGTTATTTTAACATACTAGAGGCAGCTAATTCAACAGACTGCAATATTGTTGAAACAACAGATATAAGAAGTTCATTCAATGAACTAAAGGTAGTATCAGATACCTTATAATTGAATCTTTCGTAAGCCATACACCTAAAGCTAATATCGCACGCATGCTTTATTAAATTATACCTATCATTAAACGCATCGCTCGCATACAATGTTAGAACCCTTACGACTTGTCCTTATATACTAACCGGGACGTTTCTCAGCCGCTTGGGAGAAAAGCCGAACTCTAGCGGTCCATTTTGAAACGATATTTAAAAATGAAATATAAGTTTATCATTTATCGGTAACACGAAATTCGAGAACGTTCAAAATGTAAACAAAAGTCGTGCGCCGGTCACCATCGTCGTCGGCTCTTTCGCCTACCGCTACCCCTTTCCTCTCCTTATATCGTGTAGTATATTTTAGCTTATATAGACATTTTAACAATTTTACGGATACGTTACCATTTACTTCCCTAGTTTTATGTGATTATTATCAATATAAAATAAACTAATTCATTATCACATCGATTGTTAATATTTCTTTGTTACAATTAAGCGATAGTTTCTTTTAATAGAATTATTGTTCATTGAAAGAAACTTATTTATTAAGTAAATAGATTTTTTTTATTTACTTTAATATATTATGTAATATTTACTTAATGAAAATATTCATTAAATTAACCTCTGTACTATTGTTTTAGTAAAAAATATTTTTATTTTAATATAAATATTGAAGTCATTTTAATAAAAACGTGTTACAATAATTTGACGGAAATATTTATTAGTCTAATGATGTATGCGATTAATTTAATAAAAAATGAATTAATCCAATATATTTTCCGTTCAGTCAATGGAACAAGGGCAGTTGTTGCTAATTATTGTCTTCGCGGCCATTGATTCAACTAAATTTTTTTCTGCGTGCATTTTCAATTTTGGAAAGCTTCTGAATATAAAATCTGGTTTTTTTATTTTTCATTACCTATTTTACAAGGAATTTTAGCTCTTGAATACTTAGTGCATTATAAATATTTCGTATTTGGCATATATATTTTGTGTTAAGAGAGAGTAAGTGTTGAAAATTTAAATTTCTCAGATAGTTTACTTCGATAATTCGATGGGCGTTTTGAATATCTGTATGGGGCAAAAAATATGTTGTGTAATTTACATAGCCTTAGGTATTTGCCAGATATTGTTCACCGCTTAGGACGTCTTTGGACAACATCTTGCTTTCCACTTGAGGATATAAATGGGAAACTTAAATCATTAGTTCATGGTAGTAATTCTCCTCATTTGCAGATGTTACGGTACAAAAATTAAAATTTTTATTAAAAATTATGTTATCCCCGCACATTCAGTGTATCTTTCTGCCTTGAAGTACGTAGAAACTTCAAGGCCAAAAAGATATCCAATTGCACACCGCGCGTGCAGGAATGTTGGGGGAGGAAGCGCCGCGCCAGCACTTCGAACTGTGGACTTCGTCGCAGCGATTAGGATTTTCCTAATGATTGCGACGAGGAGGCAGCTTGGGAGGTCCGATCGGGGGAGGTACTTACGTACTCACGCCACCTCACTCTCCCGCTGGAAGACTTGAAGGACAGACGCGCCTGGCAGCGTCCAGTCCTCGAGCTCCAAGCTTTTCGCGTTTTGTTTTTCATAAGTATTACTTAACTTAAATAGTAATAATTTTCAATTATTATTTTTTTTGCGTCGGTTTCTTTCTTTTAAATTCGCGCAAATCTCGCGTCCTTCCGCGCTCCGGGTATCCGTTTCGCGCCACGTGCAAGGTACCGCACCAGCCCCGAGCCAGTCAAGGAACCGGGTTCTCCTTCGCTCGCAGCAAGGTCCACCTGCTCTCTTGGAAGCATCGCCACCAAGGAGCTCAACCAGGTAAAATTTACTTTACCGAATTTAATAATTAAATATTTACATAAACGTAGGCGACGCAACGAGTTATAGAATTATAAACAAGTAGAATCAGAATTACCAGCGGCTAATTCACGGTTTTTTTCCAATATAGAATAAGAATGACAGTGCGGTGTCACTCTCAAAGCGTGTACCATTGAAACCAAATTTTAAATTAAAATTAAGAGCGGAGCATTCTCGACGCTCCCGCGTACGTCGTACTCACACAGCCCGGTATCGTCTCTCTCTCTCTCTCTCTCTCTCTCTCTCCCAGTGCATCTGAAAGCAAAAAAAAGAAATAAAATTCTATTATTTAAATAAAAAAAAATAGACAACCCTCTCACTGTTACTCTCTTAAAGAAATTTGGAAACCTAAAAGAAAAGAAATTTTTACTGTTTTATTGAAGAAAAACTCTTTAAATTTTATCTAAAAAGAGAATTAATAAAGGTTATTTATTAGACATTATTTTAGCAGAAAGAGAGGGAGAGAAAGCAGATCTTTCTACTCCTAGGTTGAAAGAGAGAGAGAAAATAAAACTCTTAGCAAAGAAAAAGGGAGAAAGTACATACCTGGTACCGCGAACCCTCAGTGCTCGCACAGAGGTCCTTGAGGAGTCCCAGGGGCTTTCGACACCTTCCTCACCACCAGGAAGCGAGGTCCAGCTCGGGCGAACCCTCCTCGACTTAACTCCACTACACCAAACCCCACTCGTCCCAGTATTTCCCACCTCGAAACAACACACAGTTTCTCCCTTATACTCTCCGACTTCACTCGTGCCTTCGTGGGTCACTCTAGGAGTGTTTGAGCCGGTGCAAAGCCCACTGCGGGTCTCGCCTGGCTTGCGAGACCTGGTGCCAGTGGGTCGATACCCCCGCACTGTGCTGCAAGGACTATAACAGTCCTCGAGGAGACATTCGAGCCAGAGTCCAGGACTCACTAGTCCAGCCAGGCACCTCCTGGACCAACAAGAGTCTCCATCGACTTTCTGCTCTAACTCACCGTGGCTTGGTTTCCCTCGAGTGACGCTTCAAGTCACTCGTGTACTGAGGCCTCAGTACACGGTGAAGCTACAAGGACTCGCAGCAAGTTGCTTTGGTTGTCGAGGCCTGCCCTGCCGTTGACAGGATCACTTGGTCCCTCGCCAGGTCCTTGACAGGGAAACGGTCCTCTCCTATACCTACAGAAGAAAGCACCCACAAAGTACCCTGTCCTTGCTTTTCCCTTTATTTTTCGTAACTCCGCTACACTAAAAATACTTATCTGACTATTTCCTCGTCCTCTTCCTGTCCTCCAACGCCCGAACCTGCTTCTGGACGCCTCCTGGGCCACCTTTTTCTCGTTCAGCTGTGCATCACTAACCCAGTGGTGTACACAGAGCGAGAGAAGCGAGCACCGACGCATTAGGGTCCCGGCGCGAGCGAAAATTTGGATTCCGTTTAAATTTTTATTTCGAATTTAGCTAGGGTACTGGATTGTAAGCTAGGGTATAGATTAAATAAATAGTTTTAAGCATATTTTTCCCAATTTACGCAATTTATTTATCCCTGATCCTCCAGTCCGCTCACCCAAACACCACACTGCACAGGGGCGGGCCTGTACAGGACGTGCAGCGTGTCCGCGGATCTTTCACTCGTATTTGCCGCGGAAAACAAATTAAATACAATTGCGTGCGGGGTGCGACCTTATGCTTAAGCATATGGTTACGCGCTACGCACGTAACAGCAGATAGTACGCAATTTAAAGTATGCACTTTAAAATATATGCATTAAAGCAAGAATGGCTTAAAGAACAAAGCAATGCATATATTCTTTGCGAAAAATTATTATCACCGACTAAAAAATACAGTCTTAGACAAATTGGAGAATCTTTATTTGTTGCAGGGAAAATTAATTAAAACAATCCGAATTAGAAAAACTTGATATTAATATTAATTTGAATAAAAATATATATTCCTTTAATAAATTGTATAAGAAGAAGTGCTTATTTACGTTACAAGAAGATAAAAATAAAAAAACATTGTCTTATTTTGTAAAATATAAACACCATGAAATTACAAATTTAAGATTAATAAAAAAATTTATAAGAATGTCTAACTGTTATTGCACATCCATTTTCGATTTATTATATTAATTACATCTTGATAATCCAATAAATGTAAATATTCTTGGCGGTTTAAATTTTAGGTTTATTCACAGATATATTAATAAGTCTTCGAATCTTGAATGTGTAAATGTTTTAGATTTAAAATAGGTATGCTTTTGTGTAGGAGTAGAAACTAATTATTATTTTATTGAGCCTGTAAATAATTTAGAAGTAGAATAACGCAACATTGTAAATAATTTTTATATAAAAAATAAACTTTAATTTGAAATAGTTTATGTGTTAAATTTTAATGTAATTTAATTTAATTTATATTTAATTTTAGAGGATATTATAAAAAGTTTGATAAAGGAATATTTATGGATGTATCATTTGGATCAATATTGCACCTATATTGCTAATTTAATGCAAGAAATATTGGTAATAGTATAGGCAATATGTTTCTAATGTTCTCTGAACGCAATATTGGCTATATATTGGACATACTTTTGCCAATATATTGCCAATGAAGTGCATCAATAATGTATCAACATATTGTCAATATGTTGGCTCCATTTACGATTTTTACGCGGGCTCTACGACATGTCAGTCATACTTGTATGATATTATTGTCACACATGTATTATAATATAAAAACAGGTAATTGAAGTCTTCGTCTTTTTTATGAATGAAGTATATATATATATATATTATGTGTGTTTTATTAATATTAAATACTTTTTTGCAGTCGCTTGGGTTCAGAAGAATTTAATGTACTGGCAACTAAGATTATAGAATTATTTCCTTATGAATGTTCAAAAACGTACTTTTTACCTCTAATGCTAAAGAAGAATTCTAAAAACAACAAATCTAGGCGATCAAAAGGAAAACTTATTGACAAGTAACGTAATAAGTTTGTAACGCCTCACATATACACACAAAGGAACACCGACACATTGGGTCGCGGCGTCTTTCCAAAATCCCTTTGTTATTGTTCTTTCCCCTGCCCGCGGATAAGCGCCTCGCGGTGCAGCGATCGCTGTCGCTCCGCTCAACGTCGTTTCCCTCTCCTAAACATGTACCCCCTCTTTTACAAAATTACCTTAAGAAACATGTACCCACCCTAGGTGCATGACGTCACGGCCAACAGCGCCGAAATTGTAAAATCAAGAGAGGGAGAAGCTACATTTTGACTATAAAAGACGGTGTTCTACAGAGCTCCGCTCACTTCTTTCCTATCGAACTTCAAACTAATTGTCTCGGCGCTAAGGAATCCAATGCCAGAGCGCAGACAGGTGCGCCGGGCAATTAGAAACTTGCTTCCGCACTATAGGCACAGAATGCGGGATCGGCGAATAGATACATTCGAAGAGCTGCAGCGCATGGGAAGGAAATATGAACGGGAGATGGAGCTGGACGCTCGATACTCTCCGCCACCACCGGCGGAGAAGATGGCGGTTCCAGCAGCAGCTTTCAAGCCGCAGAAGGTGACGAAGGTAGCGGCCATCTCCGAAGGTAGCGGTGAAGATGAGGGCGAAGAAGAAGAGGCGAGGACGGACAAGAAGAAAAAGAACAAGAAGACAGCAAAGAAACCGACGGTAGTAGCGACGGTGCAGACCGCACAGACATCAACTGGGGCTACGAGGATCAGACAGATGCAAGCGACGGTACCCGTGACGTATGCGCAGGTGCTAATGACACCTGCGCAACCAGTTACAACGTCGGCGCCGCAGCCTAAGCTGGGATTCCAGCAACAACCGCAGCAGCAGCAGCAGCAACAGCAGGCCGGAGCACAGCAGCCGAGACAGTTCTCGGGTGTCTGCTACCAATGCGGGGTAGCGGGACACTCGGCGAGACGGTGTCCACAGACGGTGTGCTACGGGTGCAACAAAGCGGGACACCGAAGAAATGAGTGCCCGTCTTTGCCGCGACTGTTCTGCCAAGTATGCGGAACCCAGGGAGTAACTTTCCAGAACTGCCCTGGATGTGAGCCGCTGCGGCAAGGCTGGCAGGTCGCGAGAGCACCAGCGAGACAAGCACCGGTGCAACAGCAGAACCAGGAATTTCCCCATGCTCAGGGGAATGTCCAGGGGCCTACGCAGGGCCAAATGCTGAGGCCGAAGCCTTAAAGGATGGAGCACGCGCGACGGGGGAAGAGGGACCGGATGCAGGGAAGAGACGAGTGAGGGAAGTATCGATAACGATACGTAGGGAGGAAAAAGAAGATTTGAGGGAAGGAAGGACATGGAAGAGTATAGAGCGGTACGAGGACGTGGAGCAACGAGAAGAAGGTGGACGCCTGCCGAGAAAAGTATTGTACGGGATGGCAACCCTCCCCAGAGAGCAAACGGGAGAGGAGCATTACGCACTGGGATCGGCAGACGAAGAAGAGGAGGTTGAAGATGTAGAGGAGGACAAGGACGACGAAGACCAAGGCGACGCGACGGGTGGATCAGACCAAGAGAGACGGCAATCTGTGGTGAGTGGGGATCAGAAGGCAAGTAGATCAACCACGACCACGCTTCCGAACATAGGCAGGCCGGTCGTCATACCTGACATGGCCTTAAGGACCCTACAGAACGACGTTGCCGGAAGACCACCCAACGACGAAAAAGGCGAAGAGCGACGTCCGTCAGCGGAGACGTTGGTACAGCAGTACATACGGGGGATCCAGGCGGGACGTCCCTGGGGGCTACCGAAGATGACGGGACCAAGACACGAGGAGCAGACGACCAGCCCGGCTCCCGCGTCAAAAGGCTTTGGGATGGGCCAGGCCTTGGCCTATCTGTACGGCAAAGCCCCAGGTCCGTCATCAACGGTGGCTACGTCCGGGAGTCAAGCTGGAAGTACCGGGGGTACATCTAGCTTGCGAGGGGGAAGGGCTGAGCAGGGCTCAGCAGAGGCTCGGCAAAGCCCAAAACGAGCCCCCAACCCGGAGAAGAATGCGGCGGACAAGCAGAAGGTAGCAGGGGTTTCCAGCGACGGCCGGCCCTTCGTGTGGCTGAACATAGGAGGGGAAAGATACAAAGCCCTCCTAGACACCGGGGCCGCAGCGTCGTTGGTAGGAGCACAGCTGGCCGTGAGGTTCAGAAGCCGGCTCCAACCCAGTATGACGGAGGTTAAAGGAGTAGTTGGCGGAGCAACCACGAGAGTCGAAGGGAACCTCAAGGTGAACATGGAGGTGGACGGAATGAACCGGGAAATGGTATTCTGTACCATTCCATCCCTAGAACAAGAGGTGATACTAGGCATTGACTTTTGGAAAACCTGGGCCATCCAGGTGGATATGGTCAAAGGAATGTGGAAGAGACGCGACGGTGGGTGGCACGTGTTGAATGGAGTTGCGGAAGAAAATGAGATTTTTGCGGAGTGCGCCGGAGTCTCGGAGGTATTGGAAGAGCAAAAAGAAGTAATCAATAAGTTACTGAGCCGATACCTGCCGGCAACTCCAGTGGAGACCCTCGGAGCGACGACGTTGACCCAACATCACATTGATGTCCAGGGGGCCGCACCGATCAAGCAGAGGTTGAGACGGATGTCGCCAATGATGATGAAAGTGGCTCAAGATGAAGTCGCAAAATTGGCGGCGGACGGCATAATAGAGCCTTCGGAAAGTGATTGGTGCAGTGCCCCCGTCATCGTCAAGAAGTCCGATGGGAGTTACCGGTTCTGCATCGATTACCGCGACTTGAATGGGGTTACGAAAAAGGTGGCGTACCCCATTCCGCGAGTCGATAATACGCTGGATAAGCTGAGGGAAGCTAGGTTTATTATGAAGATAGACTTGAAGCAGGCGTATTATCAGATCTTGATGGGAGAAGCGAGCAAGAAGTATACGGCGTTCGCGGTTTCAGGGTCCGGATTATGGCAATTCACAAGAATGCCTTTTGGACTGACAAACGCACCCATGACGTTCCAACGACTTATTGATGTGCTGTTCGGTCCAGAGGTAGAACCATTTATATTCGGATACCTGGATGATATCATTATTGTGACGGAGACGTTTGAGGAACATATGAAGTGGCTGGAGTTCGTGTTGAAGAGGCTAAAAGAGGCAGGGCTGGCTGTTAATCGCAACAAGTGCGAATTCTGTTGCTCCAGCGTGACGTATTTGGGGTTCGTCCTGGACCGCGACGGATTACGACCACATCCTGAAAAGGTAGCTCCTGTAGTAGAGTACCCAGCCCCTAGAAACCTCAAACAGTTGCGACGGTTTTTAGGAATGTTGGGGTGGTACGCGAGGTTTATTGAGAATGATGCAGAACTGAAGGTGCCCCTACTCAAGTTATTGAAGAAGGGTCAGGATTGGGTCTGGGAAGGAGAACAGCAGCGATCGTTCGAGCAGCTGAAGAAGGCGTTAACCACCGCGCCGGTCCTGGCCAGACCTGACTTCGGCCGACCATTCACGGTGCAATGCGACGCGAGTAACTACGCTTTGGGGGCAGTGCTGACGCAAGAAGGGGAGGATGGCGAGCACCCGATTGTCTATGTCAGCCGGGTGCTCAATTCAGCGGAGAGGAATTACACCACTACGGAGAAGGAATGCCTAGCGTTAATCTGGTCAATCCAGAAACTGAGGCCCTACCTGGAGGGCTATGCGTTCACGGCGATTACGGATCACAGTGCCCTCCGGTGGCTGCAGAATTTGAAGGAGCCGACCGGAAGATTAGCGAGATGGGCGCTCGAACTCCAACAGTGGGACGTGACAATCGTGCACCGAAAGGGGGTGCTCAACCATCTCCCTGATGCACTCTCCCGGATGTATGAGGAAGATGGAGTAGAGGTATCGGCGTTTGAAGAAATCGAGGACGAGTGGTACGTGCGACGAGTGGAGGAGATACAGCAGACACCGTTTAAATTTCCAACGTGGCGGGTAGTGGACGGCCTCTTGTACAAGCACCGAACGGATGAGTTACTCGATCCGATCACGACGCCAGACGAAGGATGGAGGTTGGTGGTACCGAAGAACCTAACCCTTCGGGGAGGCGCCTCGCGTAACAAAATCGGACAAGGTACCGAAGAACCACCGAGGCAGAGTGCTGGAGGAGGCGCACCTTGCTCCCTCCTCCGGACATCTGGGCATTGAGAAGACCCATGATAGGATTGCCCGAGAATATTATTGGCCGGGGCTGTGGCACGACGTTCACGGGTTCGTGACGACCTGCAGGGAATGTCAGACCTACAAGGTTTCCCAGCAAGCTCCGGGAGGTCTGATGGGCAAGCGGATCGTTGAGCAACCGTGGACGGTGGTGGCAGCGGACTTGATGGAGTTCCCTCCCAGCCGCAGCCAACATAAATCTCTTCACGAAGTGGATCGAGTTGAAGCCATTGAGGACCGCGACGGGGAAGGCAGTAGTCCGCGCGTTTGAGGAGTTGATCCTGTTCCGCTGGGAGACTCCTTGGTATTTCCTAACGGATAACGGAAAGGAATTCGCCAATAAGTTTCTAACCCAAACTTTAGAGGAGTACGGGGTGAAGCATATTACGACTCCCCCGTATCATCCTCAGGCGAACCCAGTGGAGCGGAGCAACCGAATCTTGAAGACCATGATCGCGATGTACGTGAAATCTAATCATCGAGATTGGGATGTTCACTTGCATGAATTTAGGCATGCCGTGAACACCGCGACGCAGAAAACAATGAAGATTTCTACGGCCTTCTTGAACTTAGGGAGACAACCTGTTCCGGTTAGAAGTTTGAGACGGAAGGTCGAAGGGGAAGCGCCGGTGGTACTAACGGACCCGGAGGTGTGGGCAGATCGAGTAAGAAGGTTGGAGTTATTGCGGGAGCTTGTAGCGCAGCGAGTGGATGAAGAGAAGGAGAAGCAGAAGAGGGTTTATAATAAGGGCCAGCGAGACGTGAGGTTCGATGTAGGAGACTTGGTCCTGCGGAGGGAGCACCATTTATCGAATGCGGCACAGAAGTTTTCGGCAAAGTTGGCGCCGAAATACGATGGGCCGTATAAGATACTGGAGGTGCTTTCTCCCGTAGTTTATCGAATCGAGACGGATAATAACAAACAGACCCCCAAGGTCCATGTGTCCGATTTGAAACGGTATTTACCCCCTCGTGCGAGTAAGGGAACCCGGGAGGAGTAGGATGGGTAGAGCAGACAACTGTTAGGTAGGGTATGTGCGAGTAAGAGGAAAGGAATTTTGTTTTTTTTTTGTTTGTTTTTTATTTTTTTTTGGTGGTGGAACGGACGGGAAATAGAGAAGAGACATGTCTAGCAGCCAGAAGGACAAGAGGGAGGAACAGGAGGAGCGGAGGGCTAGACACGAGGCTCTGCGGACCCTCGAAGCGGCAATCCAGAGGGAGATCGCGGCCCATCCGCTTCCGCCCTTGGAACCCGAGGTGATGGAGTCATGGAAGGAGGTGGCGAGACGGACGGGAGCGATTCCGCGACGGGGAGGATCACACCCCAACGCTGCGAGGGGAGTTCCGCAGACCCCGGAGGAGGTCCGTGATAGGCGACGGAGGGCAGCCGAGCTGCAAATTGCGCTGGAGGCGGAGGCCTCCAGGTGGGTGGACGCCGAGTTGGCTAAGTGCGAGGGTGATGGAGGTGGTTCCACCCGGACGGGAGTACACGGGCCGCCTCCGGGTGGTCCGTTGAAGGAGCGAGTACCGGCCAGCCCGATCTCGGAGGTGACGAGGATGGTCCAAGGTATGGGGACCGAGGAACCATTAGAAGGCGGTAGGAGGGTGACCCCCGAGCTGTTGTGGGTTGCAGGTGATTCCACACCGATGGAAGTAGGGGATATTCCTCTGCTGAGGGAGCCACCATCGTTGCGACGGCCGCACGTGAGGCCCCTGGGATCCGCGGATTCAGATGGTTTTCCGCGAGCTGGGGATTCGTGGGAGGCGGGGCGTGGGTGGGAGGCTATAAACGCCATCGTTATAACCCGCGGCGGCAACTGACGCTGGACGACTATGAGTCGCCGAACCTGCCACGTGCCCGAACCCCGAGCCCCGAGCCGGGACCTCCTGGCCGTCGGATGCCGGATGAGGAGGGCAGGAGCCCGAAGATGAAGCAGGCCCCGTTGCTGATCTCTTCCAAAGCCCGCGACGCTCCTAGGAGTAAGAAACCTCGCGACGCTCGAGAGCGCATTAGGCGTCTCGAGGCCCAGAGAGTACGGAAGGAGACCGCCCGGGATGTACCAGCAGAGGACCGGCGGAGGAAGGAGCCTAGACGGCAGGAGCAGGAGCCCCGGAGGGAGGGCGTGATGTTCGGCGATCTGCCCTATGTGCCCTTCGATCGGGCCGTGGATCCCCCACCGCGGGCCTGTTACAACTGCTGGCAGGTAGGCCACTCGAAGGTGAGGTGCCTTCGGCCCGCGCGCCACATTTATTGCAACAATTGTGGGCGGCGCGCGGTGGACCTGGCCAGTTGTCCGCGGTGTGCGGCCACCCACAAGGACTGGTTGCGGGCCAGAGGGATCGAGGACGGACCCAGAAGGACGCTGCCACCACCAGGGGTGAGGCCGATTGGGAGGGCACCGACAGACCGGGTGGTGCCTCCAATTCCGAGGACGGAGACGGAGGAGAGAGCGGTGGCCGTGATTCGAAGGGGACAGGCGCCGGGACCAGTGGTACAGAGGACTCTGTCGGCGATCGAGGGGGTGAACAGGATGGTCGCAGCCAGGCCGGAGGAGCGGACTTCCACGGCAGCGGCAGCCCCGATGCCCGCACCAGAACCACCAGCAGCAGCGGCGGCGGAGACCCTGATGAAGGTGCTGGCGAATTGCCGGGATCTCTCGCCTGCATACCAGGAGTGGGCCCTACGTCTGGTGTTCGGCAGCGGGGGTCCACCGCCCCCCCCCCCCCCAGGTCATTAGGCCCCTGCCTCTCTCCTCCCAGGAAGACCGCGACACTGAAGAGCCGCGACACTGAAGAGCCGCGACATTGAAGATCCGCGACACGGAAGATCCGCGACGAAAGTCCGCTCCGGCGGCATATTAATTATTCTTTGCTTTGCGACTAGGTGGAGTTGTTGTATGCGGCGGTAAAGTGAGCCGAATGTGAGTTAACCTATTGGTGTAATTAAGTAGCGGTGACGGGGTAGAGAAGGACTAACGATTAGAGGCGCTTGAGGTCACGAATTCCCTTCCATACGCGACGACTTTTGGGAATGATAACCGTTCACTGTTGTTCCGTTTAGGGAGGGGGAGTTTGTGAGGGATTTTTATTTATTGAATAGATAGAGAGGATTGTGGAAGGAAGGGAATTCGTCGCCGTCGAGCTGCTTTGCATTATTTATGTACGCAGGCAGGCTCGGCGCGACGAGGAGGATTACCTGGTGCTCGAGGCCGGGGCACGTATGAGTGAGAGAGAGGCTAGCTGCGGGTGAGGCCAGCGAGAGAGTGTTGCCGAGGGAGGCAGCCCGACGGTGCCGCGGCCGTGCACGCAGCCGAGGCGAGAGACGGCCGCTCAGCTGAGCGCGGCCGCCATCTTCCCTCGACCCCGCGACTGCCGCGACGAAAGACGAAGACACCGTTGAGGACGCCCGAGACACTAACACTCTACGTACACATTCACATACACTACACTAACATGCACGACACTACATGCGGCGAGGGTCGCGACGACGCGGGTACGCCAGGGAACTCGAGTTGAGGCGGAGACGCGCGAGCTGGTCGAGCACGTGTTGCTCGGCCAGCGGAAACTGATTAGGCGCGAGGGAGGGGCGGTCGCTAGGCGAGAGAGAGACAGCGCGCGCGGTGGGAGAGAGAGCGCGCGCTGCAATCGAGGGAGAGCGCACGGCGTGAGAGAGAGGGAGCGCGCGGAGTGAGGGAGATGGCGCGCTAGGGGTGAGAGAGAGAGGGCGAGGCGCGCGGACATAGGAGCGAGAGAGAAACGATCGATCTCCGCTCCTATGCATCGTAGAGCCTTGGGAGATGGCGCGTTGAATTTGTGGTCGCCGTAACTCTCATGTCCGGTTCTCAACTCCGCCAGGGGGATAGGTCGCGCCTCCGCGAGGATGCTAGTATCGACGCGCGACCTCAGGTTCGTGAGGGCGCTCGCGTTGTAAGTTCGCGATCGACGCGCGAGCCTGCGCGCCGATCGTGAGCATATGTCGAATGGGTTAAAGTGAGATGGAGAATTCGCGACGCGGACAGAACGGCGGTTTGGGAAATGAAAACCGCCATTCTGGAATAAGTACTTGTACTGACGCCACGCAGTTTTATTAAAATCAGAAGTAGAAGTTTCGTAGTTGGACTTATCGGTAGGAATTATTGTAGTTAATAGTTGGAGGAGTTTCGTGTCGGAGAGTACACCAGTACTTATTATCTGACCAAAAATAGATTAGTGCATAGGAGTTGTAAGAGGTTTGGAGAACTTCAGAATTTATTTAGTGGTGAGAATCTTAGGGGCTAGGAGTAAGTGTAGGATCGGTGCGAACACACCCGCGCAACGAATTCGTGGACGCGACAACAGTACACTTCGACCCGTGTAGTACACGATCGTGAAATATATTGAAGTTAAGTGTGTTTGAACGAGTGGTTATTTGCGTGATTCTGCCCGAATTTTCCCTTGAGTGTTTGTGCTTTGTGGAGCGTGTTTTTCAGCGATCACGGGGCGGCGGTTAGCCCCAGCGACAGCGGTAGCGGAGAAGCAGGACAGAACGGATTTTGCCTCCGTCGTCGAGGACATCCCCGGACGCGGTGCGTCAACGACCACCCTTGAGTCTGAGCCAGCCGGACATCGGACCAAAACGGTGCACGAGCACCTGGCGCCCTTTTAAGTAGTGAGTTGTGGTGATTTTCGCTTGAGATAAGGGTTTGGGAGTTTTGTTGCGATTAGGATAGCGGAATTGAGTAGGAAAGAAGAATAGCCGTTGGTCCGTCAGTGAATAGTACGGGGACATCGAAATACTCTATCACAAATGTAATTTCAAATAAAAGAAAAGAAATGTCCGACATGGGATTACCCCTTCGACCCTTTGTTATTATTATTGATTCACAATGGACAACATTACTAAAGTATACGTCAGAGTGGATGAAGTAACGTACGAAGTTCCATTGATTATACAAGCTTTAGATGTTTTATTCAAAGCTTACTTAACTTTTAATTTAACGTATCCATCGCAGATTGAAAATTTATATTATTTTATCCAGTGGTCAAATAAGCAAAGTTTTAAAAATGTTTCTAGAGCTGCCTAATGTATTCGAAGAGATTAGTAGTTATAAAAAAAATGAAGAAAAAAACTGATTTATATGCGAGTGTTTACAATGCGAAACTTTGGTGTGATTTATCAAAGAATTTTGGAGAGAAAATTGTATTAAGATTATTTTTTTATTACGATGATTTAGAGGTTGTTAGGTATTATGAGCGATAATTTAGGTGTAATCTGTCTCTTAGGATTGCAAGAAAGTTTTATGGCACATAAAATTACTTTTGCTTTTATAAAGTGTGTATTTATACACATATACACAGACACACACACTCATCCACCATATCTAGACATTATTCTTTTATAATAATGAACAACAACATTTTAAGTACGTGTACATACATCAAATTTCATTCCTCGGCATGGTGTTTATAAGATTTTTTATCTGAACTTAAAGTATAGTGTAATATTAGAACTAGCCCGGGCCTAACAGCATTTATACTGAGAAGAAAATCAGTCTGTTCTAAGCAGTTCGACAGTTCAGTTTTTTCGACAGCTATTCTAAAATAAAAAGAACGAAAATGTTAAAGTGCAATAAAAAAAATTGTAAAATAGATCACTCAGGTGATCCTCGTTTAGAGAAGAATAAAGTAGCTATACTACGTATTCCCTCATTTATGGAAGAATTCAAAGTAAGTATAATTATATAAAAAGTTTATATTTTTAGTATATAAGACACGTTAATGATTTTAAAGTCTTTCTTTTAACAGAAGAGAGGTTTTCCTTCTGAAATTGTGGAAAGGACAAAATGGATTCCTGCACCAATTGAAAGTATATTTTTTCTTTCAATATTATATTAATTATATTAATCATATGTACCCAATTTTTTCTATTGTTTCAGGGAACTTTGCAGCAAAATTTTAGTTCTCCTCCACTCCCTCAGTATGTGCCATGGCCACCAAATTTTGCCGAACGACCGCCATCGTTAGATTTCAAATTTTATTCTCCGTCATCCCCCCCACATAATTTAACACCTACACCTTGCATAGAGGCGGATCAAGATGCAGAGGATTTCAAATGGTTGGATGATCTGATCAATGATACACTAAAAGATGTGAAAAGTAGTAATTACAAAGACCTGCAAGTGTACAAGAAAAAAAAAGTTTATAAAAAAAGTGAAAAAACTAAAATCTGAAATTAGTGATTTTGTAAAATTTTAATGTTACAAGTGCTTTTTTTATATGAAAATTTTTTGTATTGATTTTAAAATAATTTAAAGTGATTAAGTTAAATTTTTTATAGAGTAAATTTATACTGTAATGCATTAAATAATAAATAAAATAATTATACATCGAATGCGTTATTTTATTATATTATTTTTATTGTTAAATATTTTTAATTTACAAAAATGTAAATAATATTTTAATGATACATTTTTTTAAATTTAAAAATCATTAACTTAAACTTTTTGTTATAATTTACTAGCAAAGTTCAACACACTTTTACATATATTATTTTAATATTTTAAATATTATAACTATTTTAAACCTTTTTTAACTCACGATGTTCTCCTTATACTTATTTTTAAACTTAAAATACTTACTTCGAAGTTTTTAAAAAAAGTGTTATTTAATTTTTTTAATAAGTTTAATTTGCTTCTAATTATTCAAAACTTATTTTGAGATTAGAATTTTTATTGTCTTGATACCATTCCACATATTAGTTCAATGATTTTTTTTATTAAAAATTAAATTTAAAATTAAAAAATGAAATTTTTTTTTTAAATATTATGTCATTTAATGTTTTTTTATAGTTTATTTCACTTAAACTGTTTAAGTTATTCCTTAATCTTTTTGATTTTCTAATTTGTAATATTAACTTGAATGTTTAAAAAGCTTTTTCAATTTGGTTTTTTAGATCATACTACTTATTTATAAATATGGAAGATATCATAAAATTATGTAAAGAAATAACTAAGATGTTAGAAAAAGCATGGACTATATGTATAGAACATAATAATGCCACTAAAGAACAGCGTGATAAATGGCATAAATTTTTCATTTTATATTTAAGAAAAATGTGATACTGGTTGAAGAGATTTAATTTTTCCGTTGCTCATAATCTAGCTCTATTACATACTATAGCTAGAATTGAAACTATTAAAGCAAAAATTGAATCTTTTACAAAAGAAGGTATGGGAATTCAGCCGCCGTTACTTATTAAATCTCGAGTTCGATGGATTGTTATAGATAATGCTTTTAAAAATATATTGCTGACTAGCGTTTTAGTAAATATTACTCACATAGATTTAAAATCCTTTTTAACAGATGCAGCAATTTTATTTGCTAAGAAAATAATGTGTATTTTAAATAAAAATAATTCAACTTTAAAAATTAATGCTGTATTGTTATGCAAATTTAAAATACACTCTATAATTGAAAACAACATTTCTAAAGATATTGAAACAAAACATTTCAATACTCAAAGTTCAGAAATTTTTGCTTCTTTTTCTAAAGAACGATAGTTTGTTGAAAATATTACAGAACCATTGATGAGGGATGTAGAAGAATTTCAGGAAAGAGATTCAGGCTGGACTTTAGATTCAATTATTAACCTTCAATTGAATGTAAAGCACTTCACCCTATAAGATCTGGAGCATTGTACCTTCCATTACCAGCATTTTTAGGAAGAAAAAAAGCATGTGTGAACGTTCAAAATAATGAATGTTTTAAATGAGCAATTTTATTAGCTTTATATCCGATATGGGAAAAAAACATCCTTGCGGAGTAAAACATTATTTCCCATACCAAGACTCGTTAAATATGACAGGTATAAACTATTCTGTTTTAATAAAGGATATTCCGAAATTTGAAAAACAGAATAATTCTACTTCTGTTAATGTTTTCGGATTAAATAATAAACGTATAGTACCTCTTCATTTAATTTCTGAGAAAAAAAAAATAAAATGCTCTTGTTGTGAATCAACTGATTCGGCAAATTTTTTTATTTTATTGTCTATATCAACTTTATGTAAATCGAATACGTCAGTTAAATTTCTTATTTTTCGTCTTAATGGTTTTAATAATTTTTGAATTTCAATTTCAATTTTACTTTGAAGCGTGTTTAAATTGATTGCATGACTCAAATTTTCAGATTGAGCAAGGTTGCATAATCTTTTATTTTCTAAATCATACTGTCCATCATTAGTAATTTTATATCCAATTCCTGGAGGTCATCGAAGCCCTTCAACCTGATTTAATTGACGTCCAAACACATCGACACTCATTGTTTAAATGACTATTTTATAGAATAATGCGTGTCTAATATATGATGTTAGCTTCTTTAAGTTCTTCAATAATTGATTGAATTTCATTAACATGACTTTTATTCCCAGCTGAAGTCTCTGCTATAAGCAACCTCAGTCAATCTACTAGTTCGTTTGGATCATCCCAATATACATAATCAGTATAATATATTTTGATATTATATGTTGATATTTTACAGTTGATTGTTCACGAATTGCTTCATATGGTTTATAATATTTTTTATGCGCATTAGTACTCTCTAAAATCTGTTTATAAGCCTTTAAATCTTCTTCAGTAATTTTGCTATTATTAGGTGACTTTAAAAATAATAATTCCAGTAAACCAGAACTTTTTTCATATTTATTGTTTCCAATAATAATATGATTTTTATTAAAATTAATAATCTTGTCATCAATTTTTAAAGTCTTGTCTTTCATTTTTCGAATTCCACATACTGTGTCAAGTGATTGTGTATTATCATTGTAAAAAAATTGAAGATATTTACTTTTCTCCATCCCTCGGGCGAAAGTACGAGGTTTCGCCTTTTGTTTACGCTAGAAGAAGGAGCATTTTTAGCCACTGCATGTGCGTCATTTGTTTTAAATTCGAAAGCTCTGTCAGGAAGATTTTGAAAGTCTAACCCCTTTAAGTTCGGTTCAATTCTAATAGCTAATAGACATTCATAAAAGAAAGTCTATGTAGATAATTAGCGTCCTTTAAATAATTTATATACCACAAATGTGCAGGTTGTGTTTGTAGTCGTATGATTTTCGATTTATCCCGCTTATAACGCAAATAAAATTCAATCCCCTTGCTAGCTTTTTTAATTATCAAAAAGAATGCTAATCAACCGTACACTTAAATTAGAACATTATATTGAACGTTATTGAAAATGTAGAAATAAATACGAATACAGTAAATTGGTTAAAAAAATTTGCATTAAATATGAAAATTCTACATTTAAAGGCAATATTGTTAACAATTTTTGTTGTGAAATTATAAAAAATGATTGTAAGAAAGTTGAAATAAAATTTGAGTTTTAAAAACAAACAATTACATTTTATTAATTATTTAATTTACAAATATTACGTTTATTTTGCTTGTTTATGTATTTTCGATGCCCGCCCCCAACCAGCAGCACTCGCTACGCTCGTGCTGCAAATGTGCGGGCATCAAACATATATAAACGCGCGATAGGTACAATAAAAAAATATAAGCAGAATATTCTAAACGAACCCGTGGCGAAAGTAAAAAGATGGCTGCGCAGAACAACTGCCAGTTGAGGTCAGTTTAAAGGTTAGAAATTGATTATTTTACTATTTTCTAATCAATAATATAACCGTACTTTCGCCCGGGGATAGAGAAAAATACTATTTCTCCCCCTTGTAAGAAAATCTACTATTCTGCAGTATTAGTATTTTCAACAAATCTTTCATCAAAATAAGGTTCATTATCACCACTATCTTCATTTACACTGCTTTTGGCTGATGCATAATTGTCAATTGTACTATTGAAATCTTCATTATCATTCTCATCCATTTGTTTAATAAAACTGTAGTCTAGTATTTTATTTAAGATAAAGTTTCTATTTAACTCTTTTAGAAAATTACATATAATATTCACGCGCATCACCCAGCCCCATGCCCCCGTTCGCGCATACGTGGCGCAAAAAAAAAAAAAGAAAGTTTATCCGGCATGGGAGCCGCGCTGGCATGGTAGCCGCGCTGGCGTGGTAGCCGCGCATAGATTGATAAATAGATTATTTCTTCTTTGTGAGGAGCTGGGGAGAATGCGCAGGGATAACTTTTTAGGATAGGAAATTGAAATAAAATTATGACAATAAAAGCAAAGGTAAAAAGTTTATAGTATTTTTTTTTTCCCGGGGAAGTTAGTGTATGCCGAGCGCGCGGGCCGAGTGCCCCGAACACGCCCGAACGTAGCCGAGCGGAGCCACGCGCAAACACAAACGCGCGCGCTCCTGCGAATTCCCGGCCGCGCCAATTTGGAACAGGCCGCCTGCCCGCGACGATTTGTTGACGTGCGGCTCACTATCCCCAGCCGCGACTATCGCCCGTGCGAGAGTACGTACGCGCGAACTGAGAGTAGGAGAAAGAGAAAAGATCGAAAGAACGCGCTGGGCAACGCTTTGCCCTAGAGTCGAGGCGTTCCTCGACTCCTCGCCGGGTACTCGCCGGCACTCGCGACAAGAAGAGTCGGACGGTACTTACGGTACCGTAGACACTCGCTGGTCTTTGGCCGCTCGCTCCGCTTTCTCTCCGCTGTCGCTGCTACCTGGCAGTTGCTTCCTTGGAACCGCTGCTCCCTCGCACATGCACGTCCGCGCCCGTCGGAAGCCCGAGGATCTCTCCCGATCGTCAATATGGCCATCCGTCTCCCGCGCGTCGGCATAGCTCAACCTAAGCCGCGCTCGCCCCAACTCGCGGCTACGAGAAGGTACCCCGCAGTACCCCGCGTTACAGATTCTACATATAATTTATAGAATAGAAATACAGATATAGTATATAATAAAAAATAGATATTAATATAAAAAATTATAATTGATTCATTTTAAAATTATGATTAATCTGGAAGAGAGAAAAAATGAACATTTATATAAATTTGAGCAAGCAACCTTCTGAACTTTTGAGAAATATATCTCTGGTTAGAATTTCATTTTCAAACTTTTGCAAAGTATCTTCATTTTCTAATAATAAGGTGTGAACTCGATTTGGCATAAAAATATCAAAACTCTCATCGAGTTCTAAAACTAGTTTTATACCAAACTTAGTTGATACTTTTTTGAGTTTTGTTATTTTATATTGCATATTGATGTTTAAGTCTTTAAGACGTTTAGTTGGTAGGTAGCTAGATGCTTTTGCAACTACGTTAAACTGATCCATTACTAAAACAAACAAAAAAGTTTTTAAATAAATCGATTTAAATAAAATTTGTTATTCCCATAGAGGATAACATACATACTTTTTATTACTGATAACTTCAGTAAACTTTTCACTTGAATTGTATTGTAATTACTATCAGAGCTTTCCAAAAAAGAGTAGATCATTTGCTCGATGTATAATTTCTATAAGCCATCTATCAATGCCTATTACGTTTTGTGGATGAAGAGAGCAATAGTTAATTGAATCTCTAAATCCAGGTGATCGTAAGGAGGTGCAACCAAAGTCCTCAATATTCCATATGTTATTAAAGTAGCTTGACGACCCATTTTTTTCTGAAGTATTTTTACCCAAATGATATCAGGGGTTTGCAGTAATCTTCGGCTCCATCGTCCCAACGTAGACCATGAAAGTTTTGAGTTAAAAAAATATTATCTTTTTTTTGTTGCTCTGATAAACGGTTCCAGGCATAAGGCGGATTGAATATTACAACAGTTGATATGATTACAAGTGCTCTTGATGGTATGAGGTACGCTAATTTCTTCAAAACAAAACGGTTTTCGTTGCCCTTAAATCCTTATACACGGTGGGCCATTTTAATCTATGCACCTGAAAAACTCAGTACGTTCGCATCCTATCAAAAAATGACCTTTGTAAAAGTTGTAGGATACAAAGGGGACATCTTTTTGTACCATTAGTTTTGACCTTGATCTCAAATTTCAAGGTCATTTGAAGGTCAACTTTTGTTTTTTAAATAGGAAACCCTATTTCTGATACCTGATTTTGAAAGAACATAAAATTTAGAGTCAAAAGTGTTTTTAGCATTTTTTTGACTAAACGCATAGTTTCTGAGAAAAAAATTGGCTAATATTTAAACATTTTTAAACTCTTCAATTTTTTTCTCGAAAAGAATGCATCTAATCGAAAAATTACTAAAAATATTATTGATTTAGAATTGCATGAAAAAGAAGGTGGTATTTTTTATTTTTCTAATTTTCAATTTTTTAGAATATTGTTTTTAAGACAATTGCACAAAATTAAAAATTAGAAAAATAGAAAAAACCACCTTCTTTTTCATGCAATTCTAAATCAATAATATTCTATCACACAGATTCAATACTCCTTTAACCTTTTTGAAAGTTATAACCTTAATCCCTTTACTGAAGCTAATTCTCAGTTCATCACACAGATTCAATACTCCTTTAACCTTTTTCAAAGTTATAACCTTAATCCCTTTACTGAAGCTAATTCTCAGTTTGCCCTTTCCTTGCTCATAACCATAACCCAAGAGTCATTTAGTTTTATAAAATACTTATCTGACACCTGCACTCGTTATGCTTAATCCAAATTAATTTTTCATGAACTGCACCAACATTTGAATAACCTTCAGGATAGGAGAATGCAATCAGCTGTACATCTGCTTGCATAAAGGTGGCCTTACACTAGATTCATCATTAGAAAATTCTAATTCGAATATTATTAGAATTTTATATCATTAGAAAATTTTATAATATCATTAGAATTCGAAGAACATAAGGAAATGTTATCTGAAGTCTCGGACAGCTCTACAATAAGCTTAAATGGATGGGCTAAAAAGGCCGATTCCTTGAAGAAGATACTCGGGAAGATGGACGAAATTCGTACCCATAAAAGGGAGAATATGTACACCCACTCCCTCATCTTTGGTGGGTTATCCAATTATGTTATTATCCTAATTGTTGGATTTTTTTTTTCTCATTAAGCGCAAAACCCGTTCCCCAAGGTTATGGATTAACACCATTGATCAAACCGCGAAAAAGATAAAACGTACAAAACCTAACGGTCAAAGAACCACAACATTCTCCGAACCTAACCCTCAATCCACGTCGCAAATAACTAAACCACTATATGAATCACCACGTCAATTGGAATCCAATTTACTGAAAATCGGCGCTAACTTGGGTACCATTAAATACCCCTTGTATATAACATCAACCCCGCGAACAAACACGTACTAATTTTGTATCAGGTAGATTACTATGGAAGCCGTTCATTCTGTTCAAATCCACTTCAACCCCCAGATAAATTATGAACGGGACTCCTACATACAAAAACATCTTGTAACTTCTCTCGATGAGAACAAAAATGTATGGAAGGAGATGCGGAACCTTGGCCTTCTACCAAAGCGAAAGGAGGAGGGGTCTCACGGTTTTACCTCAAGTGCCCTCAATGAGCATTTCACCGAGGTTTCATCCTCTCCCTCGGAAGACATAAACGAAGCTAACATCATTATAAACTCTGCGAGTGATGACGGTTTTAACTTCAAACCAGTCAATTTCACTGACGTGGTCCTAGCGATATCACATTTTTCCTCGCAGGCGAGAGGAGAGGATGGAATCCCACAATCAGTGGTGGTGAAAGCACTTCCCACCATCGGAGAATATATCGTGAGACTATTCAACTCCTCCTTCGCTAAGGGCATTTTTCCGGAGGCTTGGAAGAGAGCGCAGGTCATAGCCCTGCAAAAGAAAGTAGCCCCGACGAACACCTCGGATTTTCGACCAATAGCACTGCTTAGCTTCCTTTCTAAGGTTCTGGAAAAAATAGCCCATGACCAAATCACGGAGTACCTAAAAGTACAAAAATTACTAGATCCCTTCTAGACTGGTTTTCGTAAACACCACAGTACGCAGACAGCACTACTCAAACTGACGGACGATGTGCGCATGGCCATTGACAAGAGGAAGGTAACTCTGCTTCTTCTATTTGATTTCAGTAAGGCATTTGATACCATCTCCCCAGCTAAGCTTCTGGGAAAGTTGAGAGGCTTGGGGTTTACCAGGGCGGCTCTTCATTGGATTAAATCATTTCTACAAGGTCGCTCTCAGATGGTTATCTCTGCAAAAAACGGAAATTCAGAGTATATAGAAACCAATCTGGGAGTTCCACAAGGGTCCCTCCTGGGTCCCCTACTCTTTTGCCTTTACGTCAATGACCTACACAACAGACTATCTTATCAGATCTTTTCCTCTCCTCATTTTTTTCATTAATTTATGTTAGATTTATCATTTTAATGATGTCTTTCGATAATATGAAAAATCGACATATTTATGAAAGTGTAATTTTAACTTCAAATTCGTATAACGATACAATCGTATACCGATGCAGTCTATGAAATATTTAATCATTGACATAGCAGAAAACGATAATAATGAGCATTTAATGCTCAATTTAATAATGAAAATTTTAAATTGAAATAATAGTTCTAAAATAAAATAATGGTTATAAAAATTATTTTCTGGAATTTGACTGTAAAAATAAATATATTCAATTATATCGCTAAAGCAATTGGGTAAATAAAGTTTTATATCGTATACAGGTACAAAAAAATTAAAAAAATGCAACAATTATTTTCTAGATTTCGTCTGTATCGCAAAATGGGGAGTGGACGAGCGGAGCGAGTAGGGGGGTACCCCCCTAGTATATATATATATATATACTAGGATTCATTTTAATTGCCCAGGCAAATATCTCGAAAAGTACGGGAGATGGAAAAAAACGTTAAATGTAAAAGTTGTAGGGTTCAGAGGGGGAAATCCAATGGTGACCTTGACCATGACCTTGGGGTCAAATTTCAAGGTCATTTCAAAGTCAAAGTAGTTTTTTTAAATAGGAACACCAACTTTTGACCTCGGAAATTAAAAGAGCGGAAAATTTTACATTCAAACATGATGTTATGTCATGTGGTCCAGTTGACCTCTGCAGTCGCATCAATTATCAGGCAATTATCTTAGTCGACGCGGCGAGCGCGGAGCGACTACTATGTCGCGGTAGCCGGACCGCGGTGTCCGCAAGCGAAGCGGTGAGCCATGAGGCATAACGCGATAGTATGAATAATACTATGACGTACTGACAGAGATGCTTGGTATTGATCTGTATCGATAATTTTTTCTAGCAAATCTAATAGGCAATCATAATATCCCCAGAGCATTTATTCTGCAACATCTCTTTCACTTTTTTTTGTCTCATATTTAGTCAGAAAGCTCCAAAAAATTTGTGATTATTATCAAAATGGCAGACTATCCTCCGACAGAAATCATTGATATGATTATTGTTTATGGTTGGTGTTTGTGGGAACAATGCAAGAGAAGCAGCTCGACAGTATGCAGAACGATATCCGAATAGACGTCATCCTGACCACAAACCTATTTTGCGACTGATAGAAAGAGGTAGGGCTGGAGAGCTAAAACGTAACCGCAGGAAGAAACCTTTAAACAATGACGAAGCTATTATTCTAACAGTCCTTGGGTTGGTAGTCATGAATCCGCATATAAGTCAACGATAAATTAGTAGAGAGCTGGATATATCACAGGCAACAGTTTGTAGAATTTTGCAAGCGAATCACTATCATCCTTACCATATCTCACTTAATCAGTCCCTTTCTGATGAAGATAAAGTTTTGCGGGTGAGATTCTGCAGATGGGCTTTGGGTCAACAGGCTGATCACATGTTCTTCTTCCATACCATGTTTAGTGACAAGGCTATATTTCAAAGTGATGGAGAACTGAACCGTCATAATAGTCATTATTATTCTGAAAATAATCCTCATTGGGTTCGTCGTGTAGATCATCAACATCGATGAAGGGTAACAGTTTGGTGTGGAATTCTAATTGGCCATATTATAGGCCCTTACTTCTTTGACGGAAATGTTACACAACAAGCATATTTACACTTACTGCAAAATGAGTTACCTGCTATGTTACAAGAAGTAGATGAAGAGATCATTGAAAGGATGTGGTTACAACAGGATGGTGCGCCGGCACATTTCGCCCATATTGTGAGAGAATTCTTAAATTTAAATTACCCAAATCGCTGGATTGGCCGAGGTGGGCAACCATCTTGCCTTAAATGGCCGGATGAACCCCCATCTTGCCTTAAATGGCTGGCTGGGCAACCATCTTGCCGTAAATGGCCGGACGAACCCCCATCTTGCCTTAAATGGCTGGCTGGGCAACCATCTTGCCTTCATTGGTCGGATGAACATCAATCTTGCTTTAAATGGTTGAATGAACATCCATCAAAACCTTAAATAACCAGGGACATGCTCAGAGTCATTAATGCATTTCACCCTCAGTAACCTACAAATTTGGTATTTAATGTTTTTCTCAACCTTGCTTTTTTCAAGATATTGGCCTGCGAATTGTATAGACAGCTTGATTTGACCTTGATGCGACTGCAGAGGTCAACTGGACCCCATGACATAACATCATGTTTGAATGTAAAGTTTTCCGCTCTTTTAATTTCCGAGGTCAAAAGTTGGTGTTCCTATTTAAAAAAACTACTTTGACTTTGAAATGACCTTGAAACTTGACCCCAAGGTCATGATCAAGGTAACCATTGGATTTCCCCCTCTGAACCCAACAACTTTTACATTTAACGTTTTTTTCCATCTCCCGTACTTTTCGAGATATTTACCTGGGGCAATTAAAATGAATCACCCTGTATACTGTTACGTTCTTCATGCGCCGAATGATCAGTACCCTCATTTGTTTGGCAGTATGATTAAAATTCTCATTGCATGAAAGACCTAAGTGCATTTATATAACCTTATAATCTTCTCTTTCCCTGTTTCAGTTAAACATAACCAATCGTTGACATGAGTCAAGCACAGAAGACAACCTCAACCAAAAGCAGCGAGGTGCAGTATTTTCATTGGGAAATACTCACAACCAAAGAGGGACACGTTGTGCTTCGGATCACCTTGCCGGACGTGGACTTAATCAACTTGTCGTCACCCCGTAACCATACACCGGAAGAGCCAACTACCGATTCACAACCTAAACCATCCACCAGCAAGGCTCTCAAATCGGAGAAATCATTGCAGGCTTCGGAACCTCGCCCCAAGAGCCCACCGCTACAGGCCACGCCAGCCTCAACAAATAGCCAGGATAACGACATGGTCCTTATCGAACTATCCCAGGGTTATACCCGGGAACGTGCCACCATTGCCATGGCCGTGTATGGATCATTGGAATACATCCATTTCGTGCAGGCAAAGATCCCAAACACCAAGCAAAACTATCCAACCTTGGGATATACCAGATTCTTTAACCAAGAGGACGCTCAAGAAGCCAAGACAAAGGCTACCCTGTTTAAAACCAAGAAAACCTCTGCCACGCGTCCACCCGTCGACGAGGCCCCGGAAGATCACTGGGTAACCTGCCGGTTCTGTGATGCCTAAGTAACCAAGGTCTTCTCAAGTGATCACGAAAGAGTCTGCATTCAAACCACAGGAAATATCGTACAACGTCACGAAGCTTGCGGCAGGGACGTCGTGAGGAAAAACTGGCCCCATCAATAAGAAACCTTGTGACGGGTATTTCTTTCGCCGTTAACTCCGGGCAGCGAGGCCACGCCGAGCGAACACGCAAGCACGCCGCGATTATTATAAATAAATACTTACGTCGCGACGTCCCTTTTGAGGTACACCGGCACTCCCGCACACGACAACCCGACCTGTCAACCGACGAAGAGAGAGAGCAGCGGACAACAGCTGACCGGCCCCGCCGACAGCCGGCGAAGCAAAGATGACGCGAGAGGAGGATGCGGGAGCACCAGCTTCCTCGAGGCAGCCTTCAAGCGGCGGCGAACGAGCAAGAGCACGAGAAGAGGGCTCGACCAGGAGGTTAGCCCCGGCAGACGACGGCCGTAGACGACGAGAGAGAGAGACAGCGCACCACGACGACGACGACGACAGCGACGCAGAAGAGCCGCGGCGACGGCGAAGACAAACACACACAACACATACACTACGCACACAAACACACGCGAGTCGCGAGGAGTCGGCGAAACACCGGTGTCGAGGCGAGCCACCGCGCACGTGGCTGTCAGGCGAGAGCGAGAGAGACGGTGAACGCGCGGTAGTAGGGAGCGCCTCGTGTCGGCAGGCGGCGCTCTCTAGCCATGAGTGCGAGAGAGAAGGCGCGTGCGGCGTGAATGTTCGCGAGCGGGAAGGCGGGCCAGAGCCGTAATACGGACCCGGGACTGGCACATCTTTTTATAGATGGCCTGCCGATCTCGCACAGCGCGTGGGTGGCGGTGACGTCACACGAGCCGCCACCATTTCAGTCGTAACTAACGGGACTTGGAAAGCGCGCCGCGACATAGAGGGCGTGCGCGTCGACCTCCTTTATCGGCCAGATAGCCGATCGCGTGTTAAATGACCGGAAGAAGAAGGGCCGGCGCGACACCTCGCGATCTTTAAGATTAATTAGTCATAGACAGAGACGAGATATGGAAATGCCGCGAGAGTGAGAGAGAAAAATAGAGACGCGGAGGGCCGAGCCGAGTTAGCCATTTTGACTCGCTCACTCGTTGCCCGGACAGCCTAGAAGACAGTCGCGTTTGAGATTAGGAGCAGAAATTCGGAAGTAGTAGTTAGTCGTCGTAGAGTTGGAGTATTTGGAGAGGAGCAAGGATTTAGACGCGGTGAGTGGACCGGAGAAGCGGCCGTGTGGACGAGCGACATCGCCGAAATTAGGTGAGTCGTGTTTCGGGCGAGGAGTGCCGCGAGCTACCGCGAACGTGACACCGCGTGGAAAGTCGGGAAGTAGAGTCGAGTTAGCGTGCTTGCGTGTATCGTGCCGCGTGTTAGGTACACGAAACAATTGTAATTACACTAATAAACAAAGAATTATTTTAAGAATTTAAACGCGTTGTTCTAAGTGCTTATTTCGGAGATATTTGTGTTGTCCGTTGTCGCGGCGTTTTCCCCAATTGCGCCAGCTACTCAAGGGCCATTGCGCGCCCACCCACGCCTACCACCGAGCAGCCAGGAGGATTTGGACGCGGCGAAGAAGATCTTGCCTGTCGGCTGGCATTAATTGCCTGGCGCCTGACGACGCCGCGAGTTACCGCGCGCGTTAAACAAAGAAATTAAGGCCGGCAGGAGAGAGCCACTTTGTTGACTACGCTTTGGGGAATCTGGGGAGGAATCCGCGGATTTTGCAACGTCACAACCTGTAAAACTAAGCAACCAACAACCGTCAAACAACAACCCACCAAGCAAACAGCAAAACCGAAAATGAGCATCTACCCTGCCCGGATGAGGACAGGCCCACTCATCGGATGGATACCAGAGCCTGGGTTCACCATCTGCTATACGCACGAAGGGAGAACCCTTCTTATCCAAGAGGAGGGACAAAAAGTGCTGAAGCCTAACCAAATGAACCTCCAGCAACAATTAGAAGAAGTGTACCGCAGCACCAACCGCGAGCTTCCGTCAACAATCAACCTATAAATATATTTACTTATATGCATTTTATATCATTTTTTATATATATATATCATTCTAACCAAATAAACTTTGTGGACCATCATTAAACCTCATTACTTCTCCAGATGTCACTGAGGACGTTAATTAACGATTTTTAATTTAATTAAATATTTTAGACGAAAGCATTTTCCTTCGTCTGTTATTAACCGAAACTCAGCGCGCAAGAGTCTTTGCCGAGCACAAGGTGTCCGATGTCACGCCGCACGTGCGGTGTTGACACAACAATATAAGTGTTTAAATTATATAAAAATATAGCTAAACCGCCTCAACACTTAGAAAACCATCAAAGAAAGACTTTACTGACCATGCATTTCTTATCGCTGGACAATAAATGCACGGTCTTGCCCAAGTCCTTCTCAGGCAGGTCGAGACACCAGTTCTTTATAATTCCCAATAACTCTCAGTAATTCGATTCCCAGACGGAACAATTAGTAACATATGTCGAAAATCTCTTGATGCAAGAACTTCTTTTGCTCCAAATATTTCATTACAATCAGATAAATCAATTAAACATTTTTCTACAGCATTTAAAATGTCTTTATAATTTTTATTATTATGTTATTCAAACCTCCTATTTATTCTTTTCCCCTTTGTTTATTCACATTGGCTTTAGTGATACAATTAAATCTGTTTACTTTTTGAGTCATTTTTCAATTGTCACTTTTTTCCTATTAATCTACTCTTTTACTTTACCGCTATGTCAATGATTCAATATACCGTAGACTATATCGTTATACGATTAAGAAATTTATTGTAAATTTTTTATCCACATTTTTTGGAGCTAAAATTACAATTTCATACAAATTGAGGAGGGGCTGAGGAAGGGTTCAATAATGAGGATGTTCCTGAGGAGGGGTTGATGAATATCACTGAGGAGGGGGGAGGATAGTTGAGGAGGAGCAAAAATATTTTTTAAATATATGAAAAGACATCATTAAAATGATAAATACAACATAAATTAATGAAAAAAATGAGGAGAAGAAATGTTGAATGAGGAGCGGGGAGGAGGGGGGAGGAGGGGGGAGGAAGGTGATAATCTTTGGTTTTGACCTTATAACTATATAATATATATATCTCCCTATATTATATAGTTATAAGGTCAAAACCAAAGATTATCACCCTCCTCCCCCCTCCTCCCCCTCCTCCCCGCTCCTCCAGCCCTCCTCATTAAACATTTCCTTTCCTCATTTTTTTCATTAATTTATGTTATATTTATCATTTTAATGATATTTTTTTATATATTTAAAAAATATTCCTGCTCCTCTTTAACTATCCTCCCCCGTCCTCCCCCTCCTCCCCCCTCCTCAGTGATATTCCTCAACCCCTCCTCAGGAACGTCCTCAATATTGAACCCCTCCTCAACCCCTCCTAAATATTAAAATAATTATGAAAAATAGGTATACTGCGACAAAATTTTAAATGTATGTTATTAAAGAAAAATAAAATAATTTCGGAAAATGATATCGAATTTAAATTTTGGCTTTTAAATGTAGCCAATGGCAATTTTTTATCAAACTATGATCGATAAAGTAAAGTAACAAAAATCCCAAAATCAATTATACAAACGAAAATATTATAGATGAAATTTTTGGATACTTAAAGATATGAAAAATCGACATTTTTATGAAAGTGTAATTTTAACTTCAAAATCGTATAACGATACAGTCTATGAAATATTTAATCATTGACATAGCAGAAAACGATAATAATGAGCATTTAGTAAATAAAATTAAAAAATGACGCAATTATCGTGTTGCTGAAAATTTTAAATTGAAATAATAGTTTTAAAATAAAATAATGGTTATAACAAATTATCTTCTGGAATTTGAAAAAATAAATCTATTCAATAATATCGCTAAATCAATTGGGTAAATGAAGTTTCATATCGTATACAGGTAAAAAAATGAGAAAAATGCAACAATTATTTCCTAGAATTCGCTTGTATCAAAAAATGGGGGGTGGACGAGCGGAGCGAGTAGGGGGGGACCCCCCCTAGTATATATATATATATATATATATATATATATATATATAGCCTCGAAGAGCTACTGCGCATGTTGTTGTTTCTTTTATTTTAACATGTTATGTTTGCCTTTTGTATGAAGAGCATTGATTAAATCTGAAGAAAAATTACATTATTATGTAATTTAACGTACACGTATGCGGAGCCATAGTAAATACTTGAAGAAAGATACTTGAAAAAAGATACTTGAAGAAAACTAGCCCTACTGAAAAGTGAGTAACCCTCATGTTTTTTAAAAATAGTGCAGTAATTTTTATAATACATTTTTAACTGGTGGTCAAGATAAGAAAGTTACAGTTTTATACGTACGGGCTGGTTGCGTTTATTATGCCTGCCATAACCGGTGACGTTGGAGGCCAAGTTGGGCCCAAAACCATTGGGGCTGAAGGGCGAGGTCATGGGGAAGCCCGGAGAACTGAGCGGTATGTCGATGTCGAGGTTAATGCGGTCCATGCGCCGGAACAGGTCGGATCCCCAGAAACACTCGATGTTATGGTTTTCAATGAGAATTTGATGATTGATGAACTTTTTACGGTACCCGGCAAGTCACTGGTTTATTATATTCTTTGATATAATATTAAGTGAATGTAGTCTTTGATATAATATTAAGTGAATGTGTTTTTTTAATTTCCAATGAAATTAAGCTCCTAAATTTAGTGTTTATGGATTTATTTTCTTTTTGTCAGTTCGTTTTTTTTTAAAACTGTATTTGTGTTTTTAGGCATCATTAATTATTTAAATTGAGTTCATATGCATAATAAAATTTATTTTTTTTTTTTTTTTATTTATTCCAGTAGTTACATGTTCGATTTTGATTAATCGATATACATAAACATAGTTACAAAAGTAACCCAGCAGAGGAAAAGTTTCCTGTTTGCTGGCCTGGCTCTATATAAAACTAATACTTAACACTAAAAGAAATAGAAAAGAATAGAAAGAAAAGAAAAGAAAATAAATGAATAGAAAGAAAAGAAAACAGAAAAGAAAATGTAAATGCTATAATATGGGGACTTAGCAAGTCAATGCGCAGTCTTCTAGCCTAGTAACATCGTTACTAGGTAAAAAACTATTTGCTAATACTTGCAAAGTCCCCAATCTGATTGGGGACAATGATTTGAATATAATTCCATCTAAATCAATAATATCTAAATTTTTGTTTTGTTTAGAAATTGGTTGCATAGAGTCAGTAAATATCTGCATGCCTCTTGTTCCTCTGTCGAAGTATAGATACGCTTTGTTGTTTCCTAGATAGTTAATATCACCATATGACATTCTTATTTCATTTGGTTTTGTTAATTTGTTACCTGGAGGATTCGGGCTTGCTTTTTGTAATATTTTATTAGTATTTAAATCAGCTTTATTGTCTATTTTTGTGAATATCTCTTCTATTGTATGATCTAATTTATTAACTCTTGTTAATTTGTATTTACTTGATATATTTTTATCATTCTTTGGAATTGTTGCTGGTTTTACGAAATGTATATGTTTGATTTTGTTAATGCGTGGATAGTCACATAGAACACTTTTTTCTTTGTTTGTTGTTGTTTTAACATTTGCATGAACTTCTTCAAGATTCTTTATTATAATTTCTGCTATATTAGTTACTGTGATGATTAAGTTTGTATTTTTCTTATGCATTTTTTCCAGTTGTAGATGGACATTCGCCTGTGATTTCTCTTGTAATATTGATTACAATTTCCCTTTCCACATATATACGTTCTTATGTCCTATATTAATTTTGTTTCGTTATTCAAATCTTCATGGACTTCCAATGTAAGATCAATTTATTACTAAGATTAATTACAAAAACAATTTATTTGCCATTGTGTTTACATATCATTTGTAGACATCCTATGAAAAAACATAATCTTAATGCATCTAGCAGCCTTTTTTATCGGTAAGTTGTCTTCTATAGTTGCAAGAAATTACAATTTAACAGCGTGGTATAAGAACACGCAAATTATAATGCTAAAAAATAGATGCATCCGAGGGATATATAAATATGATGACCGTAGAGAAGGCGTGCATCGCTTTTCTCATTCGAATCAAGCTGAACCTGAAGACTGGAAAGACGAAAGTCACTATGTACAGGAGACAAGAGAGATAGAGGGAGAGAGAGGGTTCTAATTAATAGCAGTCGCTGCTCCTGACACGTTTACTCTGCAGCAACCCCTTGAAGCGTCCCCTCATTCTTTTCGCAGGAGCGACACGTGTTTCTATCTCTCTCTCAATCCCTTTTCGCCATCTTTTCCTCTCCCGAGCCCTCCTTATTTCGCAGTCGCTTAAAAGCGTTCGAAGAAAAAAAGGCGCGGCGGTGGTGGGGTAGAGGACGAAGCCAATTACGCCTCTAACGAGCCGACTGTGTAAAACTTTTTGAGTTCCGATTAAACAGAGAGCCTCTAATGGATGATCCTCCCGCGGTGTAAGGGACGCCCGTACCTGTGTCATTGTTCCCCGAATGATTCGCGAGTCGCGCTTTTAATGCAGTTGTGTGCGCGTTCGCTCGCCCAGGCAATGCTTTGTCTTCTCTCTCTCTCTCTCTCTCTCTCTCTCTCTCTCTCTCTCTCTCTCTCTCTCTCTCTCTCTCTCTCGTTGGCGTGGGAGGTGTAGGAGGTCTCGTCGGGTCGCGTGTACACGCTTGCTGTTGTGGATACAATCGGCGAATTAACGAGACAAGGTCCTTTCCATGCGCGGGAGAGACAATGAAACTCGCAAAGACGGGAAGGCAAATAGTGCCGCATGTCAGAGATACCGAGGATGGAAAAATTTAATTATGCCTAGGACGCTCACTCTCTTTACTCGGGTTAATTTTCATGTCAGATCAAACACCAGAGCCAAAGGTAAGATATTTTATTTACGTTTTTTTTTTTATTTTATTCCATTCTCCGGTACCTTATTAGCTACTTGGATAGTTATTTATGCATGAGACAGTTGTATCTGTATTAAAAAGTGTACTGTGATGTGCTTCTCTTTGCAAATTAACTCGCTGAGAAAATTTATATTCGATGAATATTAATAGGTAAAAAATAGAGATTTTTTGTTGGAAGTAATTAAAGCGTTGTAAAACTTGAAAAATATCTCATAAAATCCTCATAGATCATTTGTATGCTATTTCCACGGCGAATCGTCCACATAGCTTCCACGTACCACGAGTATGCGTTCCTTCATGATCATAGTTATAATCAGGGAAATTTCTTGAGGTCCCGCACAATCCTTCAATTGCCGTAAATACGGCCTAATGCAATGATCTCCTCTAATATTCATTGCGTCGGAGATAAAGCAAATTACTAATTAAATATCACTCTTTATTTTTCTCTTTCTCTCTATCATTCTCTCTTGCGCATAACATGTAGAAAATGATGATTATAATTATATAGATTTGGAAAAGAATAATAGGGTAAAGTTTACAATAAATTTTGTCAAATAGAGCCGCTTAACCAATTTTCCGCAATTGTAGCAAATTTTACTTGCCAATTTTGGATATCTTACAAAATTTATCGTAAACTTTACCCTACTATTCTTTTCAGTGTAGCATATAATAACGCAATTAGCATTTCAAATTTAATCAATAGAAATTCATATACTAAAAGCATTGTACGTGCATAAGCACTTCTTATGAAGAAAATATATCCAAGAATTAAAAGACGAATTTAATAAAAATAGTTGGTTTATATAAATGCTAGATTTTAATGATTATAACAAAAACGAAGTTCTTGTCCATGGAAATGCTACAAGCTTTTATAGACAGTAGAAAAGATGTATTCCGAGCAAAACGTCAAAAGGAGTAACTTTAAATTTGAAGCTCTCCCATTTATCCTGGCGAGCACATAGACATGCAGAATGAGAGCGATAGAGTGCGGGATGCGCGTCCACTCACCTAAAATTCAATCCCCGCGACCGGTCCCTCCTCGAAGAAGCGAACGGCTGTCGCGAACTTTCTCCCCCCGCAGGTTCCTCGCGTAAATGAGAAGTGTCTCGTCCCGTTTGACGGCGCCTTTTGGCCATCTCCTCCCAGCATAATAAGTTTCGAGTGAGAGGGACGGCGACGGCCGACGAGCGTCTCCGGGGAATTTGAGATCGCGCTCTCGCGGATATATAGCCTCTTCGGCGAGATTTAAGCGACTTACGGTGCGTACACCGGAGGCGCTCTCCGCCCCCAGCCGGACGGCTAATATAAAGTCCGAGTGCTGAACAATAAAAGCGCATCGCTGGAGCTCCGGGCCAAAACCCCCGGCTTTTAGATGGAGATAGAACATGCGAGCTTCATTTTTTATATTTTATATGAAGTACTGCAAGTCAGGCGTTTAAAAAATTTTATTATCTGTAAAAATTAGGACTTTTACCAATTTTGTTTTTCTATACTTGATGGATCTGCTGCACGAAGAAATACTAGCAAAAATAAAATAATATTGGAAGGAATAATAATAGAGCGTAGCTGACTTTGAAGAATAAATTATGCATTCGAAATAAAACGATAACAAAAGTTAAAGATTCAAACTACAAAATTGACGATGACCGTTTACTACATCCATGGCTATAGATTTAATAGCGCTTTGCATATCAGCAAGCTGCATTACTCAATCTGAGACTTTCAGGCAGACTATTTTATAGATCCTATTTTATAAAGAAATATAAATTTTATAAAGAAATTGTTTTAAAATCAGGATGTCATATTTGCGAAGGGACTGTGTTTAAAAATTTATATTGATTGACGAAATATTTCTATTATTCAGAGAAAAATTGGAGCAGAATACGCCTATAAGAAAAATAACAATTTATTGCAGTGAAAACTATTTTTTTGGAATTATAATATTTGATTCACATAATTGTTACAAAATATATCATATTTAAAAGATCAATCGATATTACTAAATAAAACAGCAATGATAATCCCCCTAAACTAATTAAAGATAAAACGGAAAAAAACGAAGGAAAATCTTGAAAATGAAGATACAAGATTCATGAATGGAAAGACAAAGAACGAGAGCTCGTACTTTAGTATACTTGGAGATCTGGGCGCGCGAAACAAATTCCTCGGATGAATACATCCGAGCAGAGTCGGGACGAGAAAAATAAAAAACAGCCCTTCCCTCTCTCAGCGCTGTTTTTCTTCATTAACGTAATGGAGGGGCTCCCACCCTGTGGGCATATCGTTTTCGGGGGATTTTATGAAATCGGCGGCTTCTCAATTCGCGCGGCCGTGAGCCGCTTCCGTGCACCTTGCGAACTCCCCCGGCTTTTTGCCGACGAGAGGCGCGCGATCCGAGCTATGCGCGAGAGCAGCTCGACGACAAAGTGAAGTACTTTCCGGAACTCCGGAGCCAAACTGCCGAATCTCATAAAAGAGGCTGCAGCTCACGCTCCTTTGAGACTTTCCGTGAGCCGGCTGGGACGCCCTGTCGAATTTTCATTTTCGCCAAACGACGCGCGCATTCACGCCAGCACCGAGATGCACGTCGAAAAATTTTCTTTGTCACTGCTTATACGGTAAAACGGTATGTTAAATATATTATACACTTTTTTTACTTTATACAATCAATTCATGTGTTTACTTATTTGCTGCTGTACACGCAAAAACGGTTGAAGTCAAATTTGACTCTACACAAATAAAGCGATTTAAATTCACTTTAAGCTAGAGTAGCATAGTACAGGTTAAGTGCCCCTACCTTCCGATTTACTTAAGAGTCAAAAATTCACTCTATTTTACTCCATCAAGGGAGTTAATTTCACTATGCCCGTGTAAAAATATTTAGTCTGGCAATAGTTTGGCCCTTAAAGTTTGGTCAAAGTCTGGTTAAAAAGACGATCCCAGACTTTATGCCAGACATAATATGTGAAAGCGAAAGGTACCTGCTGAAAATTCTATTTATAATATAATTTATAAATTAATTTTATTAATCAAATACAATTTTAACAGTGAAATTAGTGAAATATCAAAAAATAAAATTGACAAAGACGGGACAAATGAGGCAACGCAGAGTGAATGCGTTGATCAGGTGGAACAAGGTCGAGAAAGAGAAACGCCTGAGGAAGAAGAGAAAAGCCAAGGAGAAAACATTGAAGGAATTGAAGAAGAGAGATGTGATGTTGCAAGGGAAAAAGAAGGACAAAACAGCAAAGAAACTAATTATAAAAATCGAGGTAATGAAAAGGTAAGTTTATTTAATTTGTTATTTTTTCTATAAATAAAAGTTATACATATAACATAGTAAAATTTATTATTTCGAGTTAAATGCAGTATCTAAAAGCAAATTGGCGAAAAAGTCCAAAAGAATACACGAGGCGCCTTATGATCTTAATTTTGGGACAGGAAAATCTGAAACAAATGAAGCCAAAAGGAAGAGCGGGAAAAAGCAAAGTTCCTACAGAAATTTACACGGCTGTTTCACATTAGTAATTACATTCTGTAACTTTATATACAGGGTGTTCAAAAATGAACTGGCACGACCAGTATACCTGTGTTCAGAATAAAATTCTAAGCACTTTTTCCCTTTTGGCATTTTTCGTAATTGTGGCTAATTATCGAGTTATGATCAATCAAAAACTTCGATAATTAGCCAATCAGCGCTCTAGCTGACGCTGGTAGGCGGGGTTTACTCGAGCAGCATGGGCCGCGCGGGGAGAGTCATGCGGGGATCATCGTCAAATCGAGCGCTGATTGGATAATTATTGTAGATTTTAACTAACAATAACTCCATAATTATCCCAAATTCTGAAAAATGCCAAAAGTGAAAAAGTGCTTAGAATGTTATTCTGAACACGGATATACTGGTCGTGCCAGTTCATTTTTGAACACCGTGTATAAAATAATAAATAATAATAAAAAATCATAATAATAAATATTTATTCAAATTTAAGATTGCCGAAGCAAATTCATCGTCGTATATTAACAAATATGTGTAACACTTTGTGCAACCTTAAAAAATATGTTCCAAAAACCAAAGTGTCGAAGTAACAAATAAATTGTGATATTTTTATGTATATTAAATTTAGAAAAAGTTAAAAAAGGGCGACGAAAAGTCTTGCAACTAGTGCAAGACTCTTTGCCAGACATGAAAGTTAAAATAATAAAATCTCAAAAAAAGTACAGCGAAAAAATTAGCAAATAATGCCATATTTTTAGCCAGACTGTTTTCTAAAAAAAATATCTTGGAATAAATGGGGCGAAAAGTCTTGCAAATAAGGCTTGACTTCTTGCCAGACACTTTTCCAGACTTAAATTCAACTTATATTAGGTCTGGCATAAAGTCTGGCAGTGTCTCCTTAGCCAGACTTTGGTCAAACTTTAAGGGCCAGACTATTGCTAGACTAAATTTTTTTACACGGGATATAATATTAGAGTGAAAATTTACTCTAATAAGAGTTAATTTTCACTTTACTTCACTCCATTTGATTTAGCGTGAACCACTTCAAAAATATCTGCTCATATACTGCCAGCTAGCCTGCTCCATAAATAATTATTAAAATCATTTTATCTATTGCATTGTCATTGACATCAACCATTGCAGAACGTCTTAATTTTCTAAAAAAGCAATGGACCTTAAACTGCCAAAGAACTTGTTAACAATAAAACAAAATACTAACGGAATAAAAAAATTAAGTAAATTCATTCAGTTATACTATTCTAAAGCAACTATTAAATAAAAGTTTACCCTGTACATTTTTTCTTAGAAACTAATCAACAAAATCAGTTAAAATTTTATATGAGATATTTTTCAACGTAGTATTGATTACCATGATTTTTTGAGAGATTTTTCATAATAATTTTCTAATATACGATTTTTTTTAAGTTATACTTTTCCATGTAAAACAAAAAAAAAGGATAATTAATAAACAAAATAATATAACATTTTATATCTTTACAATGGTTATGAAAAACTCGGAGAACTGTTTTTCTAAAATTAAAAAATGCTTTTAAAAAATGAAGAAATGAAGATAAGAAAAAAAAAGAAATGAAATCGATCTATTTTCGTTAAAATCGGATGAGATTCTGAGATACAGATAGTTGCGTACACATTTATACAGACATTCTCAAAACACATGATAAAATAATTCAGAAACACTCAAAACAAACATCTAACATGTTTTTAGAGACACTGTTTTTACTGTTACAAAACTTTTTCTAGAAGGAAGCAAAAAAATAAATAATAGGACACAGCAATTTTGATTTAAATCTTTGACAAAAAAGTTTGTCGCTTTTTTCAGCAATAGAAGGACGCAATCTAACCGCTCAATCGATTTATTGCTTTAACTATAACGGACGCTAAAGTGCGTTACCTTCGCATTCAATTATTTTCTTTTAATTGAGAGGCAAGCCAGCCTGGAACCCTTGAAAAAGTTAGTCGAATTGAACAAAGCGCTTTGCCAAAGAAACAATTTAGATCTATCAAATTGCTGTCGCAAATAAATTCTTCCATTTTCCTAAATTCAATATAAACGGCAATCTACCAACTCGCTCGTTTCTCTATCGGAATCTTTCCTCCCCCTGGAAATTCTTCACTATGAATTTCCCCGCATCCGGCGCAAAAGGTCGGAGTACGGAAAAAAGCAGCGCGCGGCCGTAGTCGGCGCCGCGAAGGGGAGAAGGCGTATATGAGGCGCGGCGTGACGTAAACGAGGCCTCATTTAAATTCGAATGAAGACGAGCGAGCACGCACCGTCGTTGGGTTGGATGTGTATATGAACACGAAGAGCGTGAGATTCGCTCGCAATGTGTCACCGACAGAGGCAGGCTCCGTCGTCAGGCAGCGTCTACAACCACCCCCGATGCTCTTCCTTGATCACATACACACCCGAATCCCGTGCTCGCGCCTCCTTTCGGCGCCTTCGGCGCTTCTTCGGAGCACTAGCGCCGCGGCGAATTGATCTGCCGCGAGTACGGCGCAGCTGCTCGCAAAGTGGCTGCCTGCGTCGCGTCGATGCAAGAAATATGAACGCCGATCTGTCAGTGGGGATTCAATTTTGCAGCTCCTCGCCATTTTAAACGTTTTAAATACTTGGAAAATTTTACCAAGAAGTTTTATAATAGCAGCAGCAAAATTCATACTATGCGCTCAGTTTTGTAAATTGTTTCAGAAATCTTACATATATTTACCCATGTGGAAATTTTCGGAACTGCCCGGATTACCAGTTCAATTCGGAATGGATTCTCCAAATACGGCCCATTTTGGGGTTTCGTGACTAGAATCCAATCCCATTTTTATATTCCCAATTATAGCTCAATTTGGATTTTATGATTAGATTCTAATCCGATGCCCCTAATAAAACCCATCCATAGGAAATTAATTAATATTAATTAATTAGAATAAAATATTATCAAAAAATACTTTATTAATTTTATCTATTTTAATGGAGTAAAGGAATTACATACATTTTATTTTCATTATGCCTTTTTAAACTTACGTCTAATTGAATACATTTATGTTTAATTAATTCTAAATTAAAAGTATTTGTAACACAATCAAATTTCTTCACCTCCCACATGTATAATTTTGATGAAGCTGTTGGATAAATATAAATACTTTTCTTTTTTAACAACACATTTCCTCTTATTTTAACTTCTGGTTTGTTTTTAAAAAAAAATATATGACTGATGCAAACTACAGTTTTATCTTTGAGCAAAACCATATTATTAAGTTTTCCTGTAGTAATAATAAAACTATTTTTAACTTTTAATTTAAAAATTGAAACATCATTATTATTGACATTGCTTAATGTTAAGATTTTAACAGGTTCTGGTATAAATGGTTTTTGTATATCAAACAATTTTTTTTCATGCAACCTTCGACAAACTTGAGCTACGGGCCTATATGGCGTGCGAATTAAGTTTCTTAATGACCCTAAATAATTTTCAAAAGCAAAACAAGAAATGGAACTTAAATTGCACCTCATTATTCATGGTATCATCTGCGATGTGGATTAGGTTGGGCATATTTAAAATTTGAATTTCAGGTCCATATAATTTCGGTAAAAGCATAAAAATTGTTTTTAAGTATGCGGCTGCCAACTTATTATACTTTTTAAATAAATCGCTGCATAAATGCGAAAAGCTACGTGGATTAATAAAAAATGGTGATAGTGAGCATCTTTCAAAATATTCTTGAGCACGATTGGTCCACAATATAATAAAAAAAAACGGAATTCTGTACTTTTCCGTATTTTAACATCGGTTATTTTTTAAGGCCTTCTTTGAATTTCTATAGGAATACATTCTCTTAACATTAATATATATTCTTCGAGATATTTCATTTTTACAACAAAAATTTAATCTAAATTTATTTGATCCAGATATCCAAGATAAAATAAGTTTTTTAACCACTTCACTGCTTAAATGCATGTAATCTAGCAGAAAACAGTTAATCATATTAACTTTTGGTTCGATTAGTAATAGTGGTGGATTTTCAATATGGTGTCTCGGATAACTTTTTGATCTAAAAGTGTCATTTGTTCTTTTTTCACAGTCAACTTCTGAATAAACCGTTCTATTTTTTACGCGTTCACCTTTCACAACGCATCTTTCGCAGGCTTCATAACCACCGCGTCCTTTCGTCAATTTACAGAAAGCTCTGGCGGGTGTATTGCAGATAAAACATTTTATTCTTATATGGTATTCATTATCTTCGATAATAAAAGGTGAACTCATTAATTTATTTAATTCTCTTACGAATTGCGATATATATTCGTTTAAATTATGCGGCTTACTCACCTGAATAAATAACAATTACAAATGGTTTGTACACGTCATAGTGAGCTAAATGAACTTTACATAAAATAGGCCAAATTGTCGCTTGCCTGATTTAAACAGCGACATTCCATCAATATTAAGTTGCAAAAATATTTTTTTATCCTCGTAAAGTCGAACATTAACACATTTACATATAAATTGATATTTGTATGTAATTTAAAATTATTTGTTATATTTAAAATTTTTCAGTATTCCAAATATGTCAAAATCAACAAAGAAATATAAATGGCAGTTGATTCAATTTCTTTAAAGTTTCAACGAGCAAGGAGAATTAATTTTGTTACCATTTGTAACCATTTGTAGATTGTGTTCCCTCAACTTGAGTCACTCGATCATCGGAAAATAAATTAACATCAGTATTTCCACCAACTCCATACACTAATTCTTCAATAAAATTATTAAATGAAAGAATAAGAAAATCTGAAAAGCCTCAAGAAGAGTGGCCATTATGGCAAGTCAAGTTGCGAGGTGGTGCAGGTAAGGTTATGTTACATATCTGAGCCAGGAGTAATATTCATTAGTATTATAAGCATTAATATTTTTTTGTAGATGATTATAAAACAGCAATGAATAGATTGAACGATTTAAAAACCAAAATGCATGCTGTTACAACATCCGACTCTGAACATGCACATGAAAAAGTGCAGCTTCAGAAAGAAAGCTACAAGAAGAAATCCGTTGCAATCCTTTTAAAAGTTCCAGAAATGGATAATCAATGGGTCACGGGTAAGTTAAATATTAATGAAAATTTTAAATTAATAATTTAAATTTAATTTAAATATATTTTTTATAATACAAGTTTATTTAATATGTTTTAGATTCCCTATGCCAGATCCAATTAAAGATTTTGGATGTGAATTGCCGCTAAATACCCATGAAGCCTTTCGTGAATTTGATGAAAAATTGGCGAATAAAGATACGGGTAAAAAATTTGTAAGTATCACTTTTTGTAGTATTAACATAGGTAATTAAATATAAAGATTTTTTTAATTTGTATTTTAGGTTTTATATGTAACAAATGTAATTGATAGAGCTGGAAATAATGTCAGTAAAGGCATAACAGCTATTTTAAGGAAAATAGTAAGCCGAGATGTAATTTTACGTTTTACACCCATAAAAAATAGAGAGTAAAGAAGTTTTTAGTGATACAAACACTTATAAATGGATGAAAGGTAAATAATTTTTTTTATGATTATTGCAACATTTCGGTTATAAATAATATTTTTGCTTTTTTCCTTTCAATAGGTCTGATCAAGAGAGCACACGAAGATTCTGAGGGAAATCAAGTTAGCGATAATCTTTTTAATAAATCATTAAGTAAATGCTTTTCGAATGCTTGCGACTGGGGCGGACTTAATTGTCTTAATTGTCTCATTCATTGGCAAATTCCAGACTTTGTCGGGAAAAATTTTGTAGCAGAGAATGATAATGATTTTCAAGTTAGTTCAACAAGTAATGTAGAAAGTGAAATCGGAATTATATAAATGAATGAAGGGTAAATATGTATTGAATATTAAATAATAGAATTTAAACTTTAGTACAAATTTTATTCTTGATTTCATTTTCATTTTCAACTATAATCTCAGTAGAGCGACAGCCTTTTTTCAACAAGGCGAATAACTAGGCTTCAAAAAATCGCAGGAGACCGAATAAAAAACCAAATTGAAGCTAAAACATTAGACTATCGAATAAATTTTGCGCAATTGAAGATAAAAAAATTTCCTGAGAAAAGTTTCTTGGAGAAAGTTGACAAAAACATTTTGGTTCCCTTTTTTTTCGTTTTTTGCAAAAAACGTCTGAAGTGAAGGTCCTTGCACTAAAACAATAAAGAAATCTAAAAGTAGATATTCTAAACTTCAATTTCTTTTTTATAGAATTTTTCTAGACACTGTATTTTCATAGTTACGATAGTTTCAATTTTGCAAATTTTTCGACATTATACGAGTGTTCCCTTAATTTTAAAGCGGAGTTATTTAAAAACAAAAATAAATTTCAAATATTTCACATATATTGTATTTTTTTTTATAATAATATAGAGTAGTATATTAGTACATTAGTTCTACTAATATTATAAATGTTTTCAAATTTTACAAAAACGCAATAATAGTAGGTGCTATGATTTTGTATAAATCGTAACCTCAAATTTAGATTAAAACTATAAGATATAATTATTGATTTATAACTTAAATTGCGCCATTTTGTAGAAATGTTAATTTCTTATGAATAATAATGTTATCTTCTTATCCATAATCTAATATAATGGTACCGTTTTAATAGATTGTTTAATCATATTTTAATGTCCGAATGTTTTTTTTAATTTTCTATTATTTTCTATTATTTATTTATGGCTTGTGAAACAGTTGCTCGAATATCGCAGAATAGGCCCGCTGATGTTGAATGGCTAATGAATGTTTTTACCAGGCTAATTTGATTCGAAATCATTAAGCGATTCAAAACAGATCCTTAAAATGCGGCTTTTTTTTTGTTTGGAAGAAGACACCTTGTCGAACAATCAAGAATAAAATGTTATCTAAAAATTGAATTGCTTTTAAATTTATTTGTTTTTAAAACTATATTGTAGTGTAAAAAGATTAGTTTGGCTAAACTTTATAATATAATATTTAGAATTAACGTTAAGAAAGAAAATTTAGTATATCTATAATTAAGAAATAAAATTTTCAGTGTAAAAACAGTTTTTAAATTAAGTAAAAATTCTATCGTTGCAACTATGGAGAATATCACAACCATTTATTACTTAAAAAAATGTACTTATGTGATATGACAGTCAAATTTAAAAGTAGTTAATACTAAAAGTAATGTCCCATATGTGTAAATTTAAATTGACTATATACCAGGACAATATACTATGAAAAGGAGCAAACGTAAAAAAATAATCGTATGCGTTATAGAGTTTTATGCATTGTACTCTCGGACAATCGGAGTCAAAGAAATTCGTGATTCCACGATAAAAATGTTATTGGGAAGACCGCGTTGAATAATTAATGGAAATAATTTAGGTAATGAGAGTAACCCGATTAGGTAGCTCGCAGTCGTCGGGATGCCGGCGCTCGGTGTGGGTATAGAACTCGCGTGCGCGTGACTGGCGTACATTCGCAGGCGCGCCAGACTCGGCGCGTAAATTATTCAGTTAATTTCCGGCAAACTGAAATTTCGCCGTTGAACGAGGCGAACAGCGAGTTATGGCAATAGGCGCCCGCACGCCGAGAGCAGCGGAAGATCAGTCCTAAGTACGTACTTAGAGGACCCTTCCAGCTCGCCCAACAGCCTCCGGCGTCTTAATCACGTAATTGCACTCGCGGAAAACAACCGCGCGACCACACGTGAGCGGTCGGAGACAGTCGCTACGCACGGCCAAGATCAACGGCGAGTTAGCGCTTTGTTCTTAGCTGCATTACCTATAAAGGTATAAAGCTGCGACATAAAAAATGTAATACCCAATTTGTAAAGCTTAATGTTACTGTGCATAGTCTTGTTATTCTCATGAATTAGAAAGAGTGAAAACTATCCGTGGAGTTACTTATGCGTAGGAATTTAACTTGTTGCTGGAATTATGTAATGTTTTTCTCAAATATTAACAAATTACATTAATATTTGATGACTCACCCTCTAAATCTATCACAGTAAAATAGTCACTGCATTTCAAAACAGTAATTATATCGCTGTAATGTTCTAATAACTGCAAATCATTTTGAATAAGTGAATGTGCACTTATTTGAAGTGGTATTTATTTACACTTCGACTAAGTGTGTAAGGTAAACCGGGGCAAGCTCGGGAAAAATACTATATAACTACATATTTTATTGGTTTATATGATTTTCTTCTGATCTATAATTTTCTACAATTTTGATAGTCACTCCACAGTATAGATTTTTATCTATCCATAAAATGTCATATATTTGTTATATATAGTTAGTGATCTCACGTTTACATTGGTGTATAGTGCAAAAAGAAAATCTAATAATTTTTTTAAGGTTCCAGCACACATTAATCAGCATATTTTGCCAGTGATATCCTACCTCAAAATTCGTAAAAACAAATATAACATGCTCATTTATTATTTATTTACTTTTATTCAGTGTGCAAAATGTAACGTTAATTATATATAACTTTAATAATATTACAAGTCTTATATTTGTGATTAATTTTTGAAGATCATTTTTATTTCTGATGCAAATTTTGAATGATTTGTGAAAACGTAATTTTCCGGAAAATAAATAAAATGAAGCAGTAGCTTTGTTAAGTATTTTGTACATAATCATACACAAATTAAAAAAATCTAGTAAAATTGATGTACTCCATTTTTTATTTTAACTTTTCCCTTGGTTCTGGCGAGTTTCCCCGATTTACCTTACACACTCATTCCAAGTGATTTTCACTTATTCATATTTAAGCAGTGCATTAAGTTCAGAGAGCACCTGAACCAGTAAAAATTTTGCAACCACAGATACTTAGTTTAATTGGCGGCATATCTGATCAATTTCCTGATTATCAGACCTTGCCGCGCGCCAGGCAGCTTGTGTAAACCGCAAAAGGCACAAAGGCGAAACTTGCGCGTCGCATTAGATATTCCGCGATGTAAAGCCAACGCTGTAGGGGTGAGTACAAAGATACGCGGAGTCACAGTGGAATGCCCGCAGGCTCGATATCTTCTTTACTAATTCATCTTGGAATTCCGACTATGGAGATCGGGAATTAACCGAGCTCCTGCGCAGTTGCGCCGTGAGGATCAAGCGAGACGAATATACACAAGTTGTTCACCTTACACCGGGTGCGAGGCTTTTAGCGCGCGAATTGAATTTTCCCTGTCGGCGCCGTCTGCTCGCGTGCCCTTTTCGCGCCCTGTCGCGCCAATTATTTATCGGCGAGAAGGGGTAGAGGGTGGCTTATAACTTCTCTGCACGGATTTCCGGCTGAGGTATTACTTTTCGCATCGATTTTTTCATTCAATTATTTATAAGCGTCGTCGTTTTAATATACACAAATTATAAATCATTACAAATATTGCAACATTTATTGTCTTAGCTCAAAAAGCTTCAAAGATAGTATAATTAATTTGCGTAGAATGATTCTTCGACATGATAAAAGCAAGTTAATTAAAAGAAAAAAGAAGCATTCTACAAAAATGAATGTCAATACAAACTTATTGAAAATAATATAAGTCAAAACGATATCATCATTTACTTTATTAAAGTGAGCCTAGACGAGCAGCAAATATTTCCAATAAACTTCTCCACCAACATATTTTCTCCTGGGCTCCTGCGGAAATTTATTCGACATCCCAAATTCCCGCTCGAGCAGCGTACGCGCGTAAAACGAGGGGTGTGCGCGAGAGAATTACTTTTACATAAAACTACAATGCGTGCTCATGATCGCCTATACAGAGGAAAAAAAATAATTTACGTTTACTACCGCCGTATTTCCTCTCCGCCGTGGAATATCATCTCCCGAGCCCCCGCACCGCGCAGTCGTCGGCCGGACGGGCGATCGGGCCTATAAATTTCATTTGCGCCCGGGCACAATAGTCAATTTTCTTTCTGCTCGATCGGCAAATGTGTGTCGGCGTGGGCCGCAGCCGGCGCTCGTAAAAGCCGCCGGGACCAACCTGACCGGCCCCATTCAGCGCCACTCGAGCGGCGGTGCTAATAGTTCGGCTCCGCAGGGAGCGCGCCGCCGTGATTCGTCGCGCTTTTCGTCGACGCGGGCGCGCGGACCTCCAGCGAGCCACCCGCGAAAGGATATAAATTGTCGCGTTATGCGCGCCTCTTCTGGAGCGCATGTAGATTTTCGGCGAAACGCGGACATTCCCCTCCGGCCCATTGTTCCCGGAGCGCCCGCGCATCTCCCTCCCTTCAATTCTGTTAAGTGCGCCCGGGTGACATCGCGCTCGACGCCACTTTCCTTGCTTCGCTTAGTTTTTATGTGAATCCGCGATTACTGCGCTCACGTAATCGTTGGATAGCGCGCATCTAGATTAGTCAATGTGTCCTTTTTATGCAGTTTTCAACTGACTGTCAAGTGTATATTGCTTTTTTAATTTACGCAACTTGAAGATGACAAATATAAAACAGGTTTTAGTACAAACTTAAATCTCTCTCTTTATTGATAATTATCGCTTTTTTCAGATCTGTAATCCTTAATTTATATGCTTACGAATTTTTCAAATAAACACGACAGGATTTTTTACAAATCAAATGTTTTCTATCCACAAACATCATACATTGAAAGAAATGTACTGTAAAATTTGCCATAAATGGAACACTTATTCTGTATTAACATTATGAAAAATATGATGGCATACTTTATACTAAAATTTGCCAATAATACAAAAAGTCTTATTACTAAAAGAGTATCTTTATGACAAATTATTGTAGACAGTTTAGTAACTTGTTTCATTATGTCAGGCTGATCTCTTTCCCGATACAGTACAATAATTTTTCTCCACTTTAACCTCAAATACGCATACGCATGTTTGTATGCGTTTTGCGGCTCTCGTAAAGAAAAATACGGTTTTATACTGGTGCGTAAATGAATCTTTGCCTCGAGAGACTTTTCGCTTGGCCAAAAACGTTTCCCGACGCAAAAAATGAACTTCCGCACCAGTATAAAAATGTACTCTTTACTACTATTTACTAGATAATTTCCCTTAGCATATTTTTTCACTAAAATTTTTGTTAATTATTCAGAAAAATTTATATACCATAAAATATTCACATAAATTAATGCGCATTTCTATGCACTTTTTTTCTGAGTGTACTAGAACGCATTTTTATGGACGTTTTATGCACTTTTTTTACACATTTTTATACTTTTTGATGAACTTATTTCTGAATGAATAAAAATGTACTTTTATGCTCTTTTCTCTGGGTCGTGAAATTGTGGTTACGAAACAGCTAACATGCATAATGTCGCAAATAAGCAAGAGCAAAGGGACATTAACAATTTTTTTAAGATATCGATTCTGCACATCATGATAAATTTAATATCTACAACGAAATTGCGTATAAAAATAGATGTAAAGAAGGCAATCGGAGCTTTCTTTAGTCTCAACTTAAATAACTAATGATTCAATTATCAATTATTGGGCGAGAATTAACAATTAAATAATGGGTAATTAAACGATTTAATTAAAATTGATATATTAAACCATTTAATTATCAACTATTGGTATAGTCTTTGAAAATTTATTCAATTAAGCCAAGTCGGATTTTGGCCATAAGATTTTAAAAATTATTTTCATCAAGATTAGAAAAATTGAGTTATAATTATTCAACTGGACAAAATAAATTTGATGTTTATAAGCTTAGGCTCGTAATAAATAAAGACACTCCATGAAGCAATAAAGCGTAACGCACCCGAGCAAAGCCGCTAATTAATCTTTCGTATCGAGCGAAAACGCTGACCGGACACAGCGGCACGAAGTAAGAGAGGAGAAAGAAGCGGGCTCATTGTTTTCCGCGCATCCCCCAAGCTAAGCCATAAAGAAAAGTCCGGCATTCGATATTCAATGCAATATCGCGCGTCCACCCCAGAGAGAGCCACGCGCATTATATACCGACCCCCCGGCAGGGTAGAGCATCGCGCGCATAAAGGATGGCCGAGGCGAATCGGGGAAACCGCGGGAGAGAGACGCGCGCAAGCAAATCGAGGCTAAGCACTTCCGGTCCTCGGCCGTCGAATCGCCCCTAATATGCTTGACTTAATGACGTCGTAAATTCCAGCGCCGTAGCAATTTCGCCGTGTGCGCGCGTACGCGCGATTTCACCCGGGGCTCGTCGAAAGTGTCAAAAATCGGACGATTCGCCGCGGCTGCTCGAGCTTAAGAGCCCCACGAAAAATGCCACGTCGGACCGTAGCCGAATTTTCGAGTGCTTTCATTTTAGTCGCGGCTCGGCTGCGCAACGAGTGAGCCTCGACGTAATTAAATTTGGTCGAGCAAAGCGAATTTTCCTACTCCCAGCCAAATACGTTGTCCACGTGCGCCGATATATAAATTTTCATCGTAACGAGCAGATATCGTTATCTTTTATTCGAGAAAAGCCCGTTTACGCTTCGAAGTTTTACGGAGCACATCGAGAAATAAATGTGCGTGTCGAACGGCGTTTCGAATTAAATATCAAGCACGCTTGATTATTATCCCTTTGTTTACTTTAACAAGTAAATAATACTCTCTTAAAAAAGCGATTACCTTTGTTGCGAAGTATTTGCATGATTTTGACGATTAGTGATTGGTTGCCTGATATATAATTATAATCTAACCTGAAAAAGCGGAATATAAAGGGTGCGCGCTAGATTTTGCTAGTGTGTATATAATTAATGATTCATTTTTTTATCGACAGCAAATTTATTTAGAATTTATTTAGAACTGAACAAAAATATTTGTACTTGTAGCGCACTGCGCAAATACGGATAGTGTGAGTAAAAGACGATAACTCCCGTGAAGGTCATTGTTAGTCTTATTTTTATTGTTACTTATTAAGTATGTGAATAGTTTGTTCATTAAGAATTATGAGGAAACCATGATAGAACCGTGAACGAAGGTAAACTATTTTTTATTTTTATATAACCTACCGTTCGATGGCAATTCTTTCAAATTCGTTAATCAACTGAATTCCTGTTTTAACAGATTCAATGCTTCAATCTTTTTTGTTTGTAACTGTTAATTTTACATTTATTTAACATTTGTTTTCTTCGTAGATTAGACAATTTAAATATGGGGAAAAGATATTATTTTTAACAAAAAGTTTGTGATTTTAGATTCTGAATCTAATATAGAGATCTTTCAGGAAAATATAGGCGAAATCATAGAAAAAAATGGAACATTCGTCGAAAAGGGAAAAGAAAAACCCGAAAGAGAAATCTTGACGACAGCTAGTAGTAAAATAAATTGTATCTGCTTGGGACAGCGCTAATGATGAGCTTGTATCAGAAAAAGGAGTTCTGGAAAAGGAAGTGTGACCCTGCTGGAAAATTAACCATCATTTATGTTGTTGTAATTAACGTCTGCCCAGATTTTTCGACTACCAACTATTTTGATAGACTGGCATGTTATGTTAAAATTATGTTTAGCAGCGAATTAAACGCAGACGAGCCAGATGCGCAGCTGTTTGCACGCTCTTTCTCTCTCCCTCTTATGTCTGCTTACAGCTCCTAAACGGTTATGTGACTATACTGAATCGTAGGTTATATTTCGATATTTTGGAGTAGCGTTCAAACATACTGTTTAATTTGTTATTTTAGATATATAAAAATAAAATGGTTCGTTCTCTAGAAGGAAACGTTACAAGTTAAAAAATATAAAGTATATAAACGCGCGGTTCCTATACCGTTATTACCTTGAATTGAATAATAGAATTTAGAACAGATTTTAACCAGCTAGCGTCACACCACAGCCTCCAAATATGTTCGAAATATGTTAAATAATCTGCCCGCTGAACAGAAGATTTAACATTTTCTGCCTAAAAGCTCCTTAATTTTCCGGCAGGGGAGTTATAATTGATTAATGAAATATTTGTTGCATAAGTAAATAATAGGTATGATATGTTGCTAAAAATATAAGTAAGATCTATTGAAGAAAAATGAAAAAATAATCTCCAATTAAAGGTTAAATTTTACGTTATATAAAAATGCGAATTTTTTTTGTTAGAATGGCTAACTTTTGAATAAATGGTTCTTTATTAGAATTAGTAACAAAATGAGTTACATTGTTGCTATCAAAATGTTCAATAGTTTGCCAAATGAACTTAAACGTTTAAAGTTAAGTAGAAATAGTATTAAAAATAAATTGCAAAAATTATAAAGGTGATTTAATAGAAAAATATAACACATCTTATAATTGTAAAAACTTTACATTTTTGCGTTTATGTGTAAAATTCCGCAGGTAATGTGCTCCATATATTATACTTAAGAATTAATGTAACCTGAAACGCGTTAGATTTTGTTAATAATTTTAAAAAATTACTTGCAGAAATCTCTCATATTAATGGCTGCGATTAGAAAAAAATTGAATGCAATAAAACACTGACGCGTCTCTCGCAACGAACGGCAATAAAATGATCCTAAAACCGAATCCAATAACCACAAATACAAGGTAAAAAAGTTATTGCTACTTTCGTTCTCAACAGACTTCCTCATTGGTGATAAATCAAGCGAGTAAGAAAAATAAAGAAAAGCGCTGCTTTTTTCTGTTTCGCGCGCACGCCCAGAAGATAAAGGGGGGCAGGAAAAATTTAAGATTCGCCGGAAGTTTATGAGCGTCTAGCGATAGTCGTGGCCACGCGGACGGCGCCCAGCCGCATTTGTATAAACTAGTTATATTTATATGCGGGTGGCAGGCGGGCGCGATGCAGTCAATTGCGCCGATAAGACGGGGATTCGCCTGGTTTACTGCCGGTGCGCCGCGGCCACCGACTGCGCTTCGGAAGATAGTCCTCCGTTCGGCACAGAAAAGCTCTTGTTTCGTTATCTCGACTTAAGTGGTTACGCGAGCGAAATGCCAGAGGGGAGGCGGCCGGAGGTGGAGTCGGCCGACTGCATTACGAGTGGCTGAAAAAACTTTTATCGCTACGAGCCATCGGTAAACACTTTTCGTTTTTAACTTACGGCCTTTCTAAATCAATTCCTCGTTGCTGGGCTATTAAAGTACCGTATTCACGGTATTTTCTGATAGGGATAGGGATCTTCATTTATTCTTATTTTTCTGTATCATTCGATTTTTACGTCTAAAGATACTTAAAATTATATTTAGACTATTTTCTTTCATATAAGAACGGAAATATAGGAAAATATCGTTGCTAAAAACAAAGGGTTATTAATTAACTGACTATTTATTTATTTATTTTTAATTGAAAATTGCCTTCTCATTGTTTCAATTTTAAATGAAATGATTCAAGTAAAACTAAATTCAAGTAGATATATTTGAAATTATTACATTGACAATTGACAAGAAGATTCTTTCACTATATTCAGATATTCAGTACTCCCCAGGTGGCAGCACGAACTAGACGTACATAAATTCGACTTTCATATTCGCACCTTGTAAAAGCCAAAAGCAGAACCTTTTGATACCAATACTTTGCACATGCGCAAAAAATGATCTACTCTTCTTTTATTACTGTTTTATTATAATTATAACTTTCCGTAAATGTAATAAAAAAATGTTTATAAACTTAGCATTATTTTACTTCTAAGCAACTTATACATACTATTTCTAAATCAAAACGTACCTCTTCAACTATTTTTATGAAACTTCATTTATCATTTTGTATACTAGATGCTATGCGCGCGAAAATGTGGATTAGCTTTACAATGTCACAACAAACAATTTGAAAAACAAAATAACATCTACGTTTCGACCAATTACACCACGAGAAATACTGACTACAATGAAACCTCCATTGATTTTTTGTTTATTGATTCTACAAGGAGAGACAATTTCTAGTAAAAATTACGAAACGGGCTTGTCACTTAAGGACAGACTCGATAAACAAATATTTTACTAAAAAGTACAGTAAATTTTGCTGAACTTTGTAATACATTTTAGTATAAATCTTATAAATTTTACTATATTTTCTAGCAAACTTTTTTATTAATCGAGTACATCGCTGCTTTAAAAAGAAGTATAGTAATTTTTATTCAAAATATTGTCTCCATGTAGTTATTGGGTTATTGGGTTATGTAGTCATGTAGTTATTACAAATTATGAAAAGTTCTTTTCTCTCAAAAAACAACTATTCTATTGTCATTGAACACTGAACAATCTATATACCAAACATAAATATCCATACAACTGATTCTATTTTTTTTTTACAATTTACAGTTTTCATTTCGCATCGCATACAGCTGCGAATCAGGCAGCCTCATCATGCAAAAAATCAAATATAAAATTCCATTACTAAACAAGAGCACGCATGAATCCAGTAATCGCGTCAGTCCCGCAAGAAATAAGAAGGAAAACAATTTTAGACGAAGGGAAAAAAATGAAGAAAATAAAGCTGCTACCGGCGTACTCGTGTACGCTCGACTCGCCCGCGGGAATGTAAATATTCGGCGTCGCATTCGCCGGGAAGTCTTCCGCGTCGCCCTCAGGGTCGCCATGCTGCGTTCCGCGTTGAGATTTCGCCGAAGCTCAGGGAATCGTCGCGCAAGTGCGCCTCGCCAGCCGAGAAACCCATAAATATGTAATACTTCCCATATCGGGCCGCGCTCGTACCTCCCCGCCGCGCGGCTAAACATCTATTTCTCTCCTCACAACCCCTTGCGTGTTTTTGCGGGGGTGGCCCGCCGGTAAATCATTCCGTCCCCGAAAGAAAGCACAATACTTCGCGGCGAGCGAGGTGCGCGCAAAGGCGACGCCGCACGAGGGAAAGCGAGTTCGCCGAAGCGAGTGAGAGAGCCATAAGTCAACGTTATATTGCCGAAAATACTTTAAAGTGCCACTCAGCGCTGCGCGAGTTTTGCTTATAAGCTCTCCCCTTCTCCCCGAGGAATATATGCGTCGCGGGCGTATACAGATATATGGGGAATCCGAGAGGTCCGACGCTGCTTTATCGTCGGGGCTCTAAATGCTCGTCGGTGCGGAAAATGGATTTTCTAATGTCTCGCTTTTCGAAGGATTAAGAAAGTAGCCACGACTGGACGAAGTTCCTCTTACCACTGGCGAAGCATTGCATTCCAATGAAATTCTAAAATTCATCTTGGTGTCTTTTACGGGTCGTTATACGCTTCATAGTAGTGTGCGATCAGTTAAATATTCTCTACTTTGTTTGATCAGAAAATAATTTCGGGATTTAGTAAATCGAAAAAAAAAATAAATAAATAAGTAACTTTTATTTTTTGCATAGTAGATTTAACTGTGAAATTTGAAATCAATTTAGTTTTCCAAATTTTTAGTAGAATCTGCTTTAAAGAACTACCAAACCTATTTTTCTGTGGAGTAAGATCTACTTTAAGAAATGTTTATTTTACTGATTTTACTAAGCATTTTTACTTTTTAGTCTAGTCTAACAGTTATTACTTTTGCGAAACAGTAAGAATCTCATTTTTTTATTGGTGTACCATTTTATAATAAAAAAATACTATTTTGATAAATCTAGTAAACGTGACATAAATATTGAAATAAAATAATTACATTCACTATAACTGCGATCGAACAAATGTGAACCGGTCAGTGAATAAAATGTCTTTATTTTTTATTAAAGTAGTGGAATTAAAAATATTATTGCGGTACTTAATATAGCTGGAGTAATTTTTTATATTTGTATGGAAACAATTTTTGTTAAACAAAATAATTACAATAAATCTTGCACGTGATGCTTTTGGTGATAAAAACTGCATCGTATAGTAAAATTTATTCATGTCTATGTAAACTTTAACATTTTTATTAAATCTACTTATTACTGCGCAAGATTTTAATTTTTTGAAATAAACTTTTATAAATAAATTAACGTAATAAATTTAAATACACCTTTCCGCTAAATGTTTTCGTTTCCTTTTTTCTACCGAGCTCTCACTTTAATTTGCACAAAAAATAAAAGAAATACATGCAATGATAAAAAAAGACACAAAAAGTAAAATAAAAAATAGACAATAAGGTAATTTGCATGGAGTGGTTCCAACATCCCCTTACACGCAATAATACAAAAAAAAAGATGACATTTAATCCAGCAAAATCACCATGCGGAACTGTTGATATTAAAAAGAAAAATATACACAGGCGAGCGTTGTGAGAAGGACCGCATTCATACGTAAAGGAAAAAGGTCCCTTTGGATTTTCAGTTTCCTGAGTGGAGAGCGCACGCGGGAAGCAGGAATGTAAGCGCAGAAGTTCACGAGTTCCGGCGCGGTGCGGAAGCCGCAAATTCGACGGGGGCTTCCCCCCAGCACGGGCATCTTTCGGGAGTTTAATCGAAGAAGCGCATCATGAGCGAGAGATTGGCAACTAATTAGGCAGCGGCAGCACAATGCCCGTCGTCCCCTGCTACTCGCTGTGCACCGAATGCAGCGGAGATGAGTCGATGCAAACATTGTGGCGCGCGAGGGAGAGGACAATCGAGCAATGCGCTTCTTTCGACGCATGCAGATATGCAAATTTGCCACGGCGCATATGCTTCCACGCAAGGATCGTGTTTGCGATATCCCAGTCGAGAGAGGAGAAAAAGTATTGGCGGAGGTGAGATTTTAATATATTGATATTGATTTTTATAGCGGGATATGGAATGTTTGGTTTATCTTTTATTAAACTTTCTTCAAAATCAGTCTCACTTTATTTTAAGGAGCCAAAACATTCTTGTAACTTAAATAAAATCATGAATAAAATCAGTACCCGCGTGGAAATCGAAAAGATTGGCAAGATATTGCCAATGTATTGGACATATTGATTGCGCATATATTGCAAATACATTGGAACAACAATATCCAATTTATTGGCAATACTTCGGCAAAGCTACATCCGCCAATGCTTTGCCAATATGCTGCCAATATTTAGAAAAAAAAAATTATTTACCTATTGGAACTGTTTTACCAATATATTGGATATACCGATCGCCAATTTTACACATATTATTTATTAATTTATTATTTACATATTTTAAGTAAATACAAAACATCCCGTGTAAAAAAAAAAATTTTTACTTCTATCTGGATTTGAACCCACGCACTTCTGCTTTCTAGGCTAACGTTTAGCCAGCTGAGCTATTTGATTGTTTTCGTTAAATAATTAGATTCAGGTTAAAACAGAATTATTAGACTTAACCTTCCAAATTTCGTTATATTTGGAATTTAGTCATTTAATAAAAACAATCAAATAGCTCAGTTGGCTAAACGTTAGCCTAGAAAGCAGAAGTGCGTGGGTTCAAATCCAGATAGAAGTATACATTTTTTCTAAATAAATTTTTTTTTAATATTGGCAGCATATTGGCAAAGCATTGGCGGATGTAGCTTTGCCGAAGTATTGCCAATAAATTGGATATTGTTGTTCCAATGTATTGGCAATATATGCGCAATCAATATGTCCAATACATTGGTAATATCTTGCCAATCTTTTCGATTTCTACGCGGGTATTAGTAATACAAGATAAGTGATATGCTCAAGATTAGAAAATGTTTCCTTTAATTTAGAACCTCGGAAATTAGATTTGAACCATTCTAACCGTAGATAAAGATTTTTTTGAAAAGAAAAGGTAAAAAAATTGACCCCCCCCCCCCCCCCCATCCCCCATAAAAGAATCTCCCACTGGCTCAATACTGATCCAGTAAAGGCAGACAAGGAGAAATTTCTGGTAACTATTTTATAAATAAGAGACATACGCATTTATAATACGTTTATGTAGCTACATTCGTTATAATAGTGGCAATATTCAAATGTTGACATTTATATAAATGTATTAAATAACTTCAAGCTGTTTACGCATAACATTGTTGGGAAAATACTGCGAACTCTCGTATAGGTTTGTTTCCATTAGCTTTCAACAGTCATCTTAGTAGTCCGTTGCGATATAAATGCAGAAGAAACCGGAGGTGAATATTCATGGCTGTGAGAGTTGTAGGGTAGTTGGCAAAAAAAGTGAGTGGCGCCAGTGTGTTCTTAGGTGTTGATAATTCAAAGAGGACTGATGATGACTTTCAAAATTTTATTGATACAAAATGTCATACTGACTTGTCATCATCATACTAATTGAGGATCAAGAAATATATAAAAAATCTATAAGTGAATCTACAAATAATGTGACTCACGAAATTACAGAAAATTATACGTCTCTTATTATTTTGCAAGAGGATAACCATCCAAATGATGTAACGTACGTTTAACTTAATGATACTATATTTTTTGTCAATCTATTTTTGTTAATATTGTTTTTATCTTTTTAGTGCATAGAAATGGAATCATAAATTGATTCTGCATGATCAGTTAGTAAGAGCTTCAAGACTACATTAAAACAATTTATTATTAAAACAATTGGAGCAGCATTTACAGCAGCTAGGAAGGCTCGAGTACAACAAAAGAGCAGCAAAATCTTTTTAAAAACATTACATTTTTTACATTTATGACGGGTACGTTCATATTTTATTTAATTAACTTTTATTACTTACTTTATAATTAACATTTTTATTATATTTATAACTTTTCCGTTGCAATGTCTTCAGTGGCAAGGAAAAAAATCCAAATTTCTGAAATAAACATAAGTGCATTCAATGCAATGTTATGTAATATTAAGGGATGGGAGCAGTTACACGTATGAAAAGTTTTGATTATATAAATGTTAAGAAAATTTTAAATGAATGTTAAAAATTTAGGAATAAATAATAACTATTTTGAATATCAAAATAATTTTATTAAAGTGTTGTATAGATTTCATTGTTATATTGATTACCAATAATAATCTAATCCATTTTTAGGTTATGGTTTGCATTGTTTAAAATAAAAAAAATATACTAACTTGTTATGAAATTGTACTTTACAAAAGTGTAATTTAGATTATTTATCGATAATAATAATAATCATTTTTGTTATGCATATTCGTATAATAAATATTAATAATAACCTGAAATAATATCTTAACATCAATCTGAAGCTTATTCGGAGCTACCGCACGCTTAAAAACGGTGACGCCAATAGCTACGCGTAAGCTGCTTTCGTTAGCTTATGAAAACTAATTCTGCAACAATTAGCTAATTAGCAGCTAAAAATTAGTTGGGTTTTCTACCAGGGAAGATAATAATTTTATTTATAATTTTATTTTTTAGGACATAAGAGAGAAAATAATTAAAAAGGAATCTCAAAAATAAATAGACAAAAACCTCAAATATTTATATAAAATAATTATTAAAATACAAATAACTGTATCCATGAGAAATGTTTGTTGCAAATTTGGATTTTAACAGAAAAGCTAATGATTTACGACTGACTGTCATAAAAACTACCCTTAGACCCAGGTAAACTCTTGATCCGGTCTGCGAAAAAAGGATCTTTCCCTCACTAAGATTTCCCAAGGACGCATTTAAGAAAAGACCGCATAAGTTGAGTAAAATTCGATAGAATAGATGCGTGAGTCTTCATCCAGTCGTGTACAAGAAAGGGTCCGAGGAAGAGTTCGAGAAAAGGTACGAGGTTGAGCGCAGTTTTTAGTCAAAGACTGTTAAGTACAGGACATATTTTTATTTGAAAAACATTGGTAAATTTACATATAAAGCAGGGTCAGCCTACATGCCTTACTAACGAGTCCAATGGGCTGACCTAGGACGAAATGCGGCTGCAGGTTTTTATAGATGAAATTTATTTAAATAGAATTCCCACGGAGCGTTGTTCGCTACAATTATATAAATATATAATCATTCTATATTACACAATTTCAGTACTAAATATCTTTGTTAATCAACAGCATTAAGATAAGAAAAATTATTTTTTAATTATTTTTTTGTAATCTGTAGCAGATGGATACGACTATACTTGCTGTGGAAAATGTAATTTAAAATAGATACTTGGATATTCAATTTTAATGTTATTCCTTTCAAAGATTGTTATATAAACATAGTAAAATATAGTCCGCAATATGAAAATTTCTATATGCAAACAATTAATCGATGATTTTAAGTATATACATACATAAAATACAGAAAATTGTGGAAAAAGCAGCCACAGCTGTAATACCTATTAAAACATGAAAGTGTCTGTACATGAAGCGCAAAAAACGGGAGTAAGAGACTAGAGTGAGGCAGGAAGCGAAACATATTTCTCCAGGGTAGAAGTGAAAAAAAAAAGAAAAGGCGCGCGTGGGTGAAACCGCGATCTAGAAAAGCATTTCTCGACGTAAACTAAAATAATGCTCGACAGAATCGAACAAAAGCATGAAATATGGACTGCGCGAGCGGCGCGTCCTTCGGTAACTTATGATACACTTCCGATGTTGGCGTCCACGCAACGAGAGGAGCAGGATAAAAGAAAAAAGGAAAAGAACACGGCGACAGACGCGCGCAACGCGCGCGCTCCATTACAGTTTTAGCAGAATCGAACGCAAAAAATGCGTCATTCTTCCATGTTTTGATGGTTCCCTTCTAGGATACGTATCATTATCCCGACCTTTTTTCTGCCGGTGAGGCGTCTCTTGTTACGATAAAATACAGAGAAAGAAGGTAACATTTGTTAATTGATACTGCAAAAACGTGGTTGGGCTACTGTGGTAAGGCCGTTTATTTTTAGTTGCTCTTAATCTTACAATTGCTTTACAATTATTCTTTCATTATTATGCGTAAAAATATCCCAAATAAAAAAACATCATTTAGTAATGGTAATAATAATAATAATAATAATCATAATAATAATAACATAGGCCCACAAAAAAAAGATGTTTGTTCAATTGACCAGACCTATATAGTCTTATGTATTTTTCGACGCTGAATCCGAATTTGCAATAAAAAAGTAGGGTCCCGCTTCATTTTTATGTGGTTTTGCTCGAAAAACCTCATTTTTTTTCGGTTTTTCAAGTTTTTTTTTTAAATTAAAAAAAATAAAGAAAAATTTTATTTTTTTGACTTCAGAATCAAATTCTATGGGAAAAAATACATCGAAAACCATGTTTTGAATTTTTTTTATAGAAATTTCAACCCCCCATACGGCGATGAAAAGGCAGAAAATCGCGAAAAGTGAACATTTGATTAAAATGACATTAAAATCAAGTTTTACGATTTTAAAACCGTTTTATAAACATTGAAACTTCTTTACTAGGGGTTTTTGAGGTCGTTGATCACGAATTTTAAGTCATTTTTTTTCAAAAAATTGATGTTTTGGATGCTGTTCTGGAGGTTTTACACTACATGAATCACAAAACTAATTTGATGAGAAACGTGTGCGTAAGCGTAAAACATTTTAAAACTTTATTTAAAATATTTTTTTGGAAGACAAAAATAAAAATGGAAATTGCCAATATCTAGTATCCAACATCTCACTATCGAAGTTGCAAAGTATTAGCGAAAATTCTACAAACGCAACTGATTAACCTATTAAAACTCTAAGGCACTTCTTAAAAGAAGCTAAAAATATTACAATGAAGTTCATAAATATCGCTATACATAAGTTCTAACTTAATTTATGATCAAGAATCGAAAAAAGTTCTAATTTCGCGATTCATGTAGTGGAAAACGTCCAGAACAGTATCCAAAACATCGATTTTTTGAAAAAATATCAATTTATCACGTTTATTGTCCACTTACGCCGACTAGGAGTTGTTTTTTGAAAACATGACTTAAAATTCGTGATAAGTGACCTCAAAGACCCCTAGTAAAGAAGTTTCAATTTTTATAAATCAGTTTAAAATCGTAAAACTTGATTTTAATGTCAATTTAATCAAATTTTCACTTTTCGCAAATTTCTGCCTTTTCATTGCCGTATGTGGAGTTGAAATTTTTTTCCATAGAATTTGATTCTGAAGTCAAAAAAATAAAATTTTTCTTTATTTTTTTTAATTTAAAAAAAAAAAAACATGAAAAACCGAAAAAAATGAGGTTTTTCGAGCAAAACCACATAAAAATGAAGCGGGACCCTACTTTTTTATTGCAAATTCGGATTCAGCGTCGAAAAATACATAAGACTATATAGGTCTGGTCAATTGCACAGACATCTTTTTTTTGTAGGTCTGTGTAATAGTAATAACATTTATTGAAAATAACGATATTTACAAATAAATATAATTTTAAAAAAAGTTATATGTATAGGACATCGGTTATTTGACTATAAAAATTACACTTGGTAATAACAGTGTCAAACTTCTAAAAAATTAATACTGAATCATTAAATCACAAATCAAAAGAGACATTACAGACGATTACATTAAAATGCCTAGATAATATAATAAACACTACTAACAACTAAAATACATTATTAACATGAAAGCGTGTACTTTCATGAAAACAATGAAAAAATACTATTTTTTATACAAATTAGTAAATATACTTGATGGTTGCGGGCTCTGTATTTCATCATGAATCTACAATATCGTTAGTACGAAAGCCTGGTCTCGTTGAATTCGCTCTCGAGATTGCAAAAGAGTGAGTTTCATTGCAATATCCAACGTTGTCAAAACCCGCTGATGAATACGACGGCAAAAAAATTAAACAAAGGCTCGACTGCGTTCCGACAAGAAACATGACTCGCCGCTAATAAGCGTCCCTACCCTGCTATATGCCTGTCGCGATTTGCATTTTCACCACTAAGTTCGAATCGATTGGCGCACACACTGAATGGGCTGTTGACCTGGCGCCGACGCGCTATCTTCGCGTGAGTAACGGGGAAAGGAACGAAACGGCCGCCGATGGTCTTACAGCTAAGACACCGTGCCATTTCCGCTTCTCGTTTCCTTCTCCGCAGCCGAATTAATTGCCGCCGAGCCGGTGAAATTGATAACAATACCCCGGGCTTTCGCTCGAATGCGCGAATTGTGCGCCCTGCGTACGCTTGCGCATCCCAAATGTGCAGAGCAGTGTCGCGCGAGATTAAATTTACCCGATCGAAGAAATGGTTGTCCCCTCAAACTTGCAAAATATTATTTGCATTTGAGACTGAAAAAAGGAAAACCTCCCGCATAAAAATCATCACTGTTGGTAAAATGTTCCTAAAATGTTGGATAGAGTTGTTTTCTGTATACCAGATTTAGAGAGTATTTTGCTAAGTAACACTTTAACAAATATTATCTATATCATCCGCAATATGTTTACGAAAGTATTTCAAACATTTGTACAAAATATGTGAAATGTAATTTGTTAGGTTATTAATTTTTTATAATATTTATTTTTTGCAAATAAATAACTTCAGAAAAATTTATTTTCTCCACTTTAACTTCAAATACGCGTATTTGCATGCGTTTTTGCGGCTCTCGTGAAGAAAAATACGGTTTCATACTGGTGCGTAAGTGATGGAAAAATATTTGTCTATTATTTTTTATCATTGTATGTAATGAAATTATTCTCCTGATCTTTTCCAATTTATACTGTTTTTTAATTAGAAAATTAAAATTGAACACGATTTACATTATTTATTCGATTGATGTATGTGAATATTAGCGCGTAAAAATAAAAATCAAAGCTTTAAAATATGACCAAACCCTTCTAGCGAAAATGAGGCAAAACATGGCTGAACGAAGGGAAAATGATAATTAATTCATAATCTGCGAATTAAAGTTTCAAAGTTTTAAGTATTTCAAATTTTGTATTTGTAATAATAAGATTATTCATTTAATAGTTTATTATATGTTACGAAGTATTAATAAAATTGTTATATAATTTGTATAAAAAAACTATGTTCTATAGTTTATAAAGTTTATATACAATGCATAAAAAATATATCAAGTTTCGTTTTACATAGTATAAAATTTTTCCTATCGTTTATAAAACTTTTTAGAGTAAAAATCCGCTGTAGTTTTTTTAAATATTATACACAAAAAGTTTATTTTTTTAATACCTTCCCGCGTAAAAAAATTTAAGTTTGGGTGAAGTTTACCCAAAGTTCATGTTTGGCGGTCGTTGATATTAACATGGGCAATGAGACTTTACCGAACTTGCTTATATATTTTATGCAACTTTGTCGATGCTTAATATAAACGGATAAAAAACTACCGCTGAAGTTATGGAAAATAATTCTTTACATTTATTTGTTTTTAACGTTCGTCATGTGAACATTTTTTATATTTAAAAAAAACTTCAGCTAAAGTTTGTATAAAGTATTGCAAAACTATTTATTATCATATCGTAAAGGTGAGAATAAGTACCTTACATCTACGACAACTTCTAAGAGGTTTGATATAGTTTTATATAATCTTTATATAATCTTTATATAAAATTTAGTATAAATTTAAAATAATTTAGTTAAAATTATTTTAAAATTATCTTATAATGTTTGTGTGTGCGCGTGTGTGTGTAGCTGTGAACTTTATATTAATGTAACTGTGTACTTCATGTATAGCTAATATAAAGTTAGGATGAAGTGTATATAAAGTTTTTTAAATTTAATATGTAGGAAGATAAGTATATATAATTATTTTAATTTAAAGGTAACTTTATTTAAATATATTTTAACATTTTAACATTCTTATATTTTATAATTATAAATTTAATTTTCACTGGAATCTGAATCGGTTCTTTTTCTTGAGATTTTTGCTCTCTTGTATTCATTTTCTTTAGTTTCATTGAAAAATTATGTAGGTTTTCTTCACCGGACTCCGATGATTCTTCGACATTATTATTTCTTTTTTTAATAAGTAGCTTAGGGTTCTTCTCTTTTGATGATGCAAGACGGTCACTGCTCCGTAGTGTTGCACACATGGCTGTTAGCACCTCCCTGTACTTCTGATGCGAAATTGTGTATTTTTTTTTTTAAGCACTTTCGTTCACAAACCCTGAAAATAAATGTAATAACAATCGAAATTTAACTAAAATTATTATGTAAATTAAAATAATTATAAATTGAAACATTAAATTTTATTTTATTTACTTTCAACAGTTTCGTAAATATTATCGGGTATAGGCTTCCAACCATTCTTTCCAGTTGGAGAACTCCTTCTTAATTCCTCTTCACCAATGATTAATTTCATTAATTGTCGAACCATTTCGCGAGGATTTTTTTTTGTGTATATCTTGTATACTCATAACTTTGTAGTCGTCCAAAATAATACCAGCATCTTTAAATAATCTAACCTGCAGTTACAGTTACTAATTGTAATAATTTGTTACATAAATTTATAAAAGGCAAATTTTACTAGGTCTTACCTTGCTGTCCTGTCTCGAATCATTCACTGCCTTTAGTTCCATAATTTGTACAGGAATTTGTGCAGGAATTTGTGCAGGAAGTTGTGCAGGAATTTGTGCAGGAATTTGTGCAGGAATTTGTGCAGAAGTCTCTCCACCGTACTAAAAAAAAATATTTAAATAATTGTTTGTTTACATAGGTACAAATGAATTTTTTCTTACCATATTTTGTTTAAAATAAATGTTCCTTGCTTCTTTTAAAATCAACTCCAATTTTGTAATGTCATCCTTTAAAACTAAATGGAAGGTTATTATAATTAAACATAAATAGATTAAATTTATAAAAAAAATTATAAAATCTTACTGGATAATTGAGCACAGATACATTCCTTTTTCGCGTTACTTTCTTTGGCTTTTTCTCTTGTTTCTATATTTTCGATGGCATCAGGGTGAGAGTAATTGTCGTTACATTCTTCGTCGGTGTTATCACTATTAACTTCTTTTTCACTAGACAGTAATTAATATATTAGCGAACTACAAGTAACGAGCAATATTTAATGCATATAATATACTTACGGAGACTTCATTTTCTTAAGAGCGTCATTGGAATCGACACCGAAAATAGATGATTTGCTTAAAATTTTTTTGCTCAGCTGGACTGCCTCGTAGTCTTTTGCCTTTTTATTTATCCTTTCTTTATCGCGGTAGCATCTCTTTTTAATTAATGCGTCAGACGAAACTGAAGCCCTTTTTGCAGGCGTTATAATTCTTCCATCCGTCGTTACCTCTAAGGATTCCAGCCAATCCTTATTATCTGAAATAATTAAAATTCAATAACTTTATTTCCTATAATTTAATATAACAATGTATTTGCTATGATTTCTTTTATTTACTATAAATACTTACCACTAGTTTTTAATAACTCTGCACTATACCACGATGCTCCCCATTTAGCTATTAGATTTCCATTCCTTTTTTTTAAATCTGCGCAAGGAATTACGCTTATTTCTTCCGTCTCTTTCCACAAAATTAGCGCGTACATTTTTTTCTTGCTAGTTTTTACGGAACTAACCACACTCACTGAAAGCAAAAATAAATTAAATAATTGCACTGCGAATCGATATGAAGTACGAACAAAACCGTTACTATTTTCATATTGTACAGGCACACCTGAATTCAAATTGTAAATAAACAAATGAGTTAGTGATTAAGTTAACCTGAAGACGCGGTATTACATTTAGAGTACACAAAAATGGTTAAGAGAAAGATTTTGCTACGCGAATATTCGAAGTCACAGCGGTACAAAATAATAAAAACCAATAAAGAACTGTCTAGCGATGAAAACAGTGTGTCCAGCGATGAATCTAGTGCGGCCGATTTTATTAATGCTGAAAACGAAGATGATTCAGATGAATCGGGAACAAGCGGTGATTGCCCTATTAAAAGTAGGCCTAAGCCTTTTTGGTTAACTTTAAAAAAATACAAGAAAAGCAATTTTTTTAATTACTGTAAAATAATTATTCATTCCATACATAAATTTATATATAAGAATAAAAGTAATATAAGATAGTCGACGAATACTCGGCATCTTAATTTGATACACAGGTTAATCTGACTGATCAGTGCTAATTTCATCTGCTTTTCTTGTAATAATCTATTACCATATCCAACACAACGCGCAATAATCGAACCGTAATAGCTCGCGTCCTGTCACAATTATCTCGTTTGCGCAAACACATAAAAGAGAATTTAACGGACATTATTTAGAAAACTTAATAAAATAGCGGTGAGCCTCGGTGGGCCGCGTACGATATGCTAGAATTTCAGCTGCGCTGGTGAAGTGGAGTGGACGTCGCGGCTTAGAGCGCCGCGTAGGTACACATTCTATAAAAAAAATTCTCGCGCCGAGATAATTGCGCGCATCTCAGCTGGGTTGATTTAAGGCGAGCACGCCTCGTTTATTGTCGCGTTTGTTTTTGACAGCTCATAATCGCCGATTGTGCTTGTTTTAAGGGGCCCGAACACTGTAATATTTTCGAAAAATCAATTTTTTTTTTATTTGCTAAATCAATAGCTTAGACATCGAAGAACATGTATGTAAAGTTTCGAACAAAAATTCGTACTCTAAGTATTTCAAAAGAGCGCCAGACGTTGACGTGTCGGCTGAGCATATTTGGCGTTTCGGAGCACTGTGCGTTCGGAGCTATATAACGATGTATTACGGCTGTATCACAACATGAAGCCAATACAAATTCATTTATCTTATCTTACACATATATACTTGTTTATATATGTATACATTACGGTATACATAACTTTAAATTTAGTGAAAACTACCTGCTCTTGTTTTGTTGTCGAAATTTCTTATTCTCGTGCTTTTCAAAGTTAAATTCTTGTGTTTATTTTTGAATAATGGATAGAAGAAATAAAAGACACTGTGCTGGTAAGCCGACAAATAGAAGAGATAGAAAAAAACCAAGAGTTGGTCCAGAAAATAGATATGTTGCAGAGAAAGTAACGGTTAATACTAGTACATCTGAACAGAAGCTCAATACTTCTTTTGAGGATTCAGACGTGTCAATCGATCCAAGTGTTTCTTATAGAGTCATCAATTTTTTATCTATTTTTTCAAAGCTAAGCCAAGTAGTAAAATGTAAAACATGTGGAGGAGACGTAGAGTTCTCTGAAACTGCGAGCAGAGGATTGGGTTTCAATTTAATAATGACGTAGTAACAAAGTGCTTGATTTTACTATAATAACAAAGTGCTTGATTTTACGGTTAAATCATCACATTGTCATGCATGCTCTTTGTGGCAAAATAAAAAAGGTACAGCTGAGTACGATTTATGGTACGAAGAGCACAAGGAATCGTGCGATGCGAATCACGTTGGTCCCTCTGGAAATATGGAGCCGCGCGCTATGGTTGAGATGTTTCAAAGGTCGGAACAATTGCATCAAGTAAAGTATGAGTGTTACGTCGGCGACGGCGATTCCAAGACATATAATAAAGTCGTCGAGAATGTTCCTTATGATGTGACGAAAAAAGAATGCGTCAATCATGTATCCAAACGCATGGGTACTCGATTACGAAATTGCAAAAAAACCACTAAAGGTCTTGGAGGCAGGGGTAAGCTTACTGATAAGCTTATTAAGGATCTTACCCTTTATTACGGGTTAGCTATAAGGCGCAACATTAATTCTGTAGAGAATATGAAAAAAGCCATGTGGGCAACATTTTTACATAAATCCTCGACCGATTCACATCCAAGGCACGAAAATTGCCCGGAAGGTCCGGCATCTTGGTGCCAATGGCAAAAGGCTCGCGCGCTCGGAAAACTGAAAGGATTTAAACACGAATCTCCATTACCCCAAGACGTTCTGGATGCTATAAAGCCGATATATACCGATCTCAGTCGTGACGATCTTTTAAAACGATGCTTGGGTGCTTTTAATCAAAATAATAACGAAAGCTTCAACAACATTATCTGGAAATTCGCGCCGAAATCAACGTTCAGTGGAGCTAAAACTGTACATATTGCAGCAAATATAGCTACTATTATATTTAATAATGGTCACACAACACTTTTACGTGTGTTAAACTTCATGGGAGTCCGTATCGGACAGAATCTTTACGATTACTGTCAAAAGATTGACAAAGAACGCATCAGTTACGCGAATCGTCGTACACAGGCAAACACGCGTGAAGGACGTTTGCATGCCCAGGAATTGCGCCAAAAGCAAATGATGGATGCGGAAGAGCTGCTCTACGGCCCTGGGATTGCCGAGTAACAAAATAAATCACGTAAGACCTTTTTTTACTACCTTTTTTAATTCGATTTGCCCCTTTCAAAACTTAAAACGCGATTATCTAGAAACTATGTTTTTTGACCGCGTTGACAGCATAACTGGAAAAGTTTTTATCCGATCGACCTGATTCAAATTGCATTCTATTCGGGAATAGTGTCGCTTCTGCACGACGTAGCCGTTTTTTGATATATGCCAAACTTTTATTTTTATAAATAATTTAGTGCAAAATTATACGCGAAAAAAAAAAATTTTTCTTCAAACAGCCGCTATTTTTTTTCTAATCAATATTTTTAAAATCCCCTACGTCAAACAGTAGCCAGTAATGTATATTTCAAGAATCTTTTTTTTTTTTTGCTCTAGGAGGCTCCGTTTTGCTGATTTGCTGTCAACGCGACAAGGGTCGTTTTAAAAAGGCGCCATTTTGGATCAGCTACAAAATATAAGCATGGCCGCAAAAAAAAAAAAAAATTTTTTTTTGATAATTTAAACATTTGTTAACATATATGTAAAGTTTTATGTAAATCGGAACGTCCGTTTATTTTTAATAAATAAAATAAAAATCGTATGAAAAACCGCAGTTTACAGTGTTCGGGCCCCTTAAGGGAGAATAAAGGGAAATCGAGGAAAACACATTTTCTAAATTTGTTTACCTGCGAAACAGCGATCAACGTCTTTCGGAGCAAAATTTATTTTAGATAGAATTTTTTTAGTTCTAATCTATGTTGCAGTTGCATTAAAACGTTGAAGTTTTTATTATTTTCGTTGTAATTATAGGGTTGAACACGAAAAGAAAATTTAAAACTAATCAAGACCACAGAGTCGGAGTTCATGGGAGCTCAGTCAAAAATGACAATTTAGAAGAAATAGAATTTACAGAAGAGAACAACGTTTCAGAACAAAGCGATGAATTATCAGAAGGAGAGGAAAGTGAAAGTTTTTCAGAAGACATGGAAAGCGACAGTTCATCAGAAGAGGAGGAATCAGAAGACGAAATTTATTTATTACAAAATGCAGACGAACCATTATACCCAGGAGCTCCGATAACGTTAGCTGAGAGTATTTTAGCTATATTTACTATCGTTAACAGGTTCGCAATAACAGGAGTTTTATTATCACACATTTTGTCGTTGATAGAGTTACACTGCATAAAGCCGAACCGTTGTTTAAAAACTATTTACAAATTTAAACAATTTTTCTCAGATGTTCAGGTACCCTTAAAAAAACATTTTTATTGCAGTATATGCTTTTCTAATGTAAGCACAAATTTATGTAGTAGATGCAACCAAAGCAGCGAAATTAATTATTTTTTAGAAATTCCTCTTCTATCTCAATTGGCATCGATGTTTAAAAGAAACGGTTTTATAGAAAAATTAAATCACCGTTTTACGCGTAAAAAATTGAATAATCTTAACTATGAAGATATATATGATGGTTCAAATTACAAATCACTACCCGTAAATCTTCGAAACAACCCAAATAATATTACCTTTTCATGGAATTCTGACGGAGTACCTCTTTTTAAATCATCAAAATTTAATATTTGGCCTTTATATTTAACAATTAATGAACTTTCAATCAATGAACGAATTAAAAAAGAAAATACTATTTTATTAGGTTTGTGGTTCGGTTTAAGTAAGCCAGTAGCAAATTTATTTTTATCAGCGTTTGAAGATAATCTTAAACTTTTGTATGAAGGAGTAGATTTTGAAATTCCGAATCAAGCTAATCCAATAAAAATTCGAGGGATTATAATAAGCGGAATTTGCGACCTTCCAGCTAAGGCATTATTTTTAAATATGCAGCAATTTAATGGAAAACATGGCTGTCCTAATTGTGAAATAAAAACAAAAAGAGTAGGAAACACACAAATTTACCCATATGAGCAAATCCTCAAAAGTTTTGAAATTTTAGTTACTCCATGGTAATCGTGTTGTAATGAAAGCGAATTAAAATTGAAAAACGGGATTTTATGCAGAAAATGATGATCAATATACTCCACTAGTTCATTTTGAATCATCTATTATATTTATGATGCTATAAATCGAAAATATACGACTTTTTCCAGAATTGAAGTTGTAACTCGCTATAAAAAATTGTTTCTTAGCGCTGTTAAAAAGAAAAGTATAGAACTAATTACTTCAAAATTTATTTTAAGGTACCTTTGAACGCATAATATTAAAAAAAAAGAGTTACAAGAGTGTGCGTCCTTTAGACAAAAAATGAAAAATACAAGTAGGAGTGTAACTCATTTTATAAAAAATTGTAAATTTCATAAATTTTATTTTTTTCCAAAAAAAAGTTTTCTATAACTTATATATAAATAAATAGAGCTTATTCTACTTCAAATTACCAATCTAATACTATTTTTTAAATTACTGTGCCTTGTAATTACCGTAAATTAAACACTTTTGAAGTCATCATTGTCGATGAGCCTCTCGTATTAAAAATAGGAATTTTTTTTCGGCACACTAAAAATACCTTCCTGATTGTTTTATAACCCTAAGCCAATTGCTATTTATTCTATTTATTTGTGTTCTGAACAGTGCTTAAATTTCATATTCATTGCATTGACTGGTTAAATCTAATTAGAAAAATCATAATACAGTACAAAAATAAAACAAATTTCCACTTGTTTAGAAAACATTGTGAAAAATTACAGTTAAAAAATGCTTCATGGAACATTTCTACACCAGGGCATGGAAAAAGTAGTGCTGACGGAACTGGTGGTACAGTTAAAAATTTGTGTGATAAGTTTGTTCTAGCTGGAAATGATATTAGATCAGCAGATGATGTGATTACGGCTGTTAATAAATCTGATAAAAAGAAGGTTCAAATTTTCAAGGTTACACTTGAGGATATAGAAGTTATTGATAAGATTGTTGAACCAAAATTGAAATCAGCGCCAAATTCTAATAAAGATTTTCAGTTATTGTGGAATGCAGAACATAAAAATGCATTATTTCTTAATTATCTCTCATGCAATTTATGCTTGACCAAGCCTCCATGTAATCATTTTCCACTGAACCCAACTAAATGGAATCTAGTCAATGAAAAATTGAAAAAGGTAACAAAACCAAAGAGAAAACGATGAAAAAAAAATTTAGTTGAAAATATTTACAGTATGTTATTGTTGTTACAGTTAATTTTTGTAGTTACCTTACTGTTACTAAATATTTGTTGTATTATTATTTTGAAATTTGATGAATAAATAAACTTCAATTGTTATTAAAAATGATTTGATACATTTTTCTTTTCGTATCTGACGACCTTAACGTATTAGAAATAATTTATTTGAAAAATTTCAAGTTTGGGTTAAATAAGCAGTTTTACAAAAAAAGATTTTAAAAAAATCATGAGCCCATATTTTCTGGCGCTATTCAAGGTCAACTGTGCCATAAAAAAAGGTTCTCAAAACTGTGCATTAAAAAAAAAATATTTTTTTTTTAATAACAAATTTTAAAAGTTTTGGGGATTTGCTCATATATCGAGAACTTTATTATTAGAACCACCGAAAAAAGTAACGATTACACTAAACAAGCTTTGGAGAGTAACGGCACTACGAAAGGAATGAAGGGTCCAAGTTTTTTAAGTGTAATCACAAAAGATTACATATCATCTATAGCTATAGATGAGATGCATTGTTTGTATCAAGGGATAACAAAAAAATTAATGATGTTTTGGTTTGATTCAGATTACAGAAATCATCCTTCTTCATTACTTCCGTTAGTAAATATTGTGAATGAAAGAATTAAAAATCTTAAACCTCCTTCCTTTGTTAATCGTTTGCCACAAAAAGTAACGGATTACTGTTATTGGAAAGCGTCAGAATTGAAAAATTTTTTATTAGTTTTTAGCGTACCAATTTTAGAAAACGTAATGAATAAACGATATTTTCAACACCACATTTTACTAGTATATGGAATCACTCTATTAGTATCTCCATCAATCAGTACTGAAATGTTGTCAACTGCAAAATCTTTACTAAACGAGTATGTATCGAGATTTGAATGTATGTACGGAGAAAAATATATGTCATGCAATTTACATTTATTGTTACACTTAGTGGATAATGTTAAAAATTTGGACCACTGTGGGCATTTAATTGTTTTGCTTTTGAGAACTTTAATGGAATATTAAAAAAATACGTTCATGGATCGAAGCATCCTCAGTTGCAAATCTGTTCTGCAGTTAAATCATTTTTACATTTAACTGAAATTAAAAATAAATATATCAGACAAGATTGTGCTGCTTATTATTTTTGTAAGAAATCTGAAAAATCTAGTACTCACCGAAGAAAAATTAAAGAAATTAACAATAGTATTTTCATTGTCGGCATACATAAAAAATTATTGTACTTACCTGAATATGTAGAAGATCTTTGCATTGCAAAAAATTTAAAAACAGATGAAAGTAAAATTCATTATTTTCACCGCCTACTAAAAAATAAGATATATTTTGAATCAGAAAGTTGTACAGCAAAAAAAACTAATTCTTCTTGTGTAAGTTTTTATCAAAATAATATTGTTCACATAGGAATTATTAAGATTTTTCTAAGGATTTGTAATTGCGAATGTCTGCAATCGTGTGACCACTGTAACGAGGGATGTAAAAATTATGCTATTATATCAAAATGTAATAGTACACAAAGCATAAAATGTTCATTAAATGATGATTTTATACCAACAATTTATTCTTGTGATAGACAAGATGATATTTTAATGATTAATATTGATGAATTAATAAACGTATATTTTTACTTAGACATAAGTGAAAAGATATATGTAATTGAACCTGCAAGTAGTTATGTCTATAATTAATTAATATACTTTTGCAAATACTGTTGTTACTTTTGTAAAAATAAATTATTACTAAATAAAATTGTTTATTTCATTAGTGAAGCAAAATATTTTAAAGCTAGTTGTGTTAAGGCGAAGTTGATATAAAGTATTTACTTACTACAAAAATTTTTAATAAAAGCTTTATAAAAAGTAATTTTAATGTTAATATGAAGTACATATTTACGCACACACACACGCACATAAAGTTTACGATAAGTTTAAAATAATTTATACTAAATTTTATATAAAGATTATATAAAGATTATATAAAAACTATATCAAACCTCTTAGAAGTTGTCGTAGATGTAAGGTACTTATTCTCACCTTTACGATATGATAATAAATAGTTTTGCAATACTTTATACAAACTTTAGCTGAAGTTTTTTTTAAATATAAAAAATGTTCACATGACGAACGTTAAAAACAAATAAATGTAAAGAATTATTTTCCATAACTTCAGCGGTAGTTTTTTATCCGTTTATATTAAGCATCGACAAACTTGCATAAAATATATAAGCAAGTTCGGTAAAGTCTCATTGCCCATGTTAATATCAACGACCGCCAAACATGAACTTTGGGTAAACTTCACCCAAACTTAAATTTTTTTACGCGGGTTTACAAGCTGGAAATTGTATTTTTTTTTTTACTACAGACAATATTGTTCAAGTTATGTCAAAAAAAACTGAATTTATGTTTTTATTTTTTTATCATGTACAACTATAATTGCATGTTTGTAAGAATAGGGAAATTTTTAGCTCAATCGGTTATAATCCACAGCAATTACCACAGCGATGACGAAGATCGGAGCGAAATCAGTAGCACCGTAAGTGAACATGTGTAAGAGCAAAATGCCAATAATCTCGACATTGACGACGCTTTATAAGTACTCAGGCTATCCAGTTAAATTTTTTAATTCGACTTAGAATAATATACAATTTATTAAAATTTATAGAATTATTATTTTGAAAAAAATTCAAAAGTATATTCGAGGCGTAAAAACTGTAAAAACATAACTGTAAAAATGATAGAAGTTAAATGTTTAAAATACGTGTGCTACCGTGTACACATAGAATTTTCTAAAATAAAAACTTATCTTTTAGAACCTGTAAATACATTGGAATGCAAGCAATTATTCATTTGTCATTGAAAAGCTTCATAAATAAAATCATAATGAAAGAATTTTTAATTAGACTATTTCGAATCTCCGCCGTGGAGGGCACTTCCGCTACCTTTAAGAGGATGAATAAAAAGCTCGACGATTTTTGTGGAATGTAATCTATCAATTTTAGAATAAGAACTATCCACAATTAATTAGTAATTTGTGTAGAGCTTATCATAAATTCCATTTGCAAGTAAAAGATTTTCACAAACTACTTAACATATTTTCTCCTAATTTTTATAATAAGTCCATATGAGCTTCCCAATAAAAATTTTTATACTAAATACATCTCTCAGTATATTGTGTAATTTACGCTTTCATGCAACATAAATAATATACTTCTTCTTTTGAACTTGAGCATTTGAATATATAACTTTACTGCAGTCAATACAAATTTATTCAAATTTAAATACTTTTTTTTGCTTTTGATCGCACTCATCCCAGAATAAAATTAGCCATGTTCGCTTCTAACATTTTCAATTCCTCTTCGTCCGACGCGACTGAAAAAGAGTCATTAATAAAATGCGTAATAGAGAAAGGCACTCACTGAAATTTATTCGTCGATTTTCCAGTGCTAGTCTAATCGATCCCCCACATACACACTCTCGCATTTCCGAATATTTTTACGGGCACTGCGGTTTTATCGCGCGTCCGCGCAAAAAGAAACTTCACTTCTGGAATATTCATTCAGCGGCAGAGGAGCTGGTCTTGCAAAGAGGTGTATATAAACTTAAGTGTACACCACGTGCGCACGTATATACCCGGGGTATAACGCATTAGTCGAGGCGCGCCGTCTAATAGCCTCGACTCGGCCAAGCATAAACTTTGTTTCCCATCTCGTCGGCCGGGATTACGGCGGACGATAAAAAGCAGACCAATAAAAATACCGGCGGCGTGCTTTTTTCGCCCGTTCCCTCCCGTGGCGCTTCCTGATGGGCGAGATAAGTGCGCGCGGGGGTCAATCCTTCGCGTGTCGTCGCGCTCCCAGGGCACGCACATCTATTTGGGCCGGGCTGCGGTGACGTGACCAGCTCGTTCACGGAAGCTCGAGACCGTATCTCATTCGACCCGCCTTATTATCGCGCGTACGCCTTCGCCGCAGCTCTCAGATTTTACGGCGTTATTCGGCGTATTAGTTTACGTCCGTACGCCGGGGCTACGAAATACTTTTACACCTCGGTACTACTGAGTAGCTTCCGCCAACGACGACGGGCGAATTTTTCATTGACACGCGAGAATAACGCTGAGGCGGTGGGAAGTAGAAGACAATGTCCGGGTTACGTGTATATTTATCCATGGCAATTTCGCGCGGCGACTACATATAGTATGTACTTTGGGAGGATGGATTATCGAGACCGCAGTGTATTCGCTGCAAGCCTTTTTTCGAGCACGCTCTTATACATAAAAAGCTTTACGACCGGCCAAGCGATTTTTCTTAAGTGATTTTTGTAATCGCAAGATCAGCTACGATTTTATGTTTTTTTTTTTCGACGTGCTTCATTTTGTCAGAGAAATTTTTCTGAGGGAGACGTACTTTTTTTCAGGGCAATTAAGATTTTTTGAAATCTTAAAGGATATTTTTAAATCTAAAAATGTGAAATTCAATTGAAAAATAATAGTAGCACGTGTCGGAATTTTGTATGTGTTGGGGTAATAAAAGCCATTAAATAATTACGACACTGTAAGTTTGGATAAACCGATGTATATTGTTGGATATATTGATACAACTTGTACTCGATACTTGGCTTAGGTTTGAAAAACCGACCGGAGTGTCATAAATGTTCTAACTGTACTGTTTCTTTCAATTTTAATTTGGTTTTTTAATTTATGTTTATTATTTTGCACATATTTATTTCGCACAAACCGTCATTATATCGTATACAAAAAAAAAATAAAGGGTTAGTTCGTGGCTGTGCTTAACGATAACGTGCACTGTACCCTTTTTCAGTATTATTAAATTAGCATATAATACTTCCGGTTTTAAACGGCACTCTCTGGTTTATGAACGTAATAATTGTACACATAATTATTCGTGCACCAGTGACGGTACATATAATATTATTCACAGTTGTATTTTAATTTTCTACAATATATTTATTTTTGTTTCTTAATATACATTTATTATTTTACACATGTATATTATGCACCAAGCATAACTACATCGTACACAAGAAGATAAATTCACTGTATGTTTATCTTGAATGCGCACTTAATTATTTATGTAATAAATTAATGCATAATAATTAATTTTTTTTCTATGTATTGTGCACTTATATTTTTTAGAAATTATGAAATGTATTATTTTATGTACAACTACATATTTTTATGCACGAGTTGTATTAGTGGATTTATGTGCAATTTATGTGCACAAGTAAGATATATTTTTATATTTGAAAGCGTATTTGATGCTCAATTATTGTGCACGAATCACATTGCGGACGGTGAGTAAGTGATAGATATTGCGCACTCAAAGGAGAAAAGTTGTTTCTGATAGTTGACGATGTTTCTTTTCTCTTGTCATTCTGTCATTTTTTGTTTCAGAAAGTGAATGGTTATTTGAATTGAATGAAGAATTAAAAAAATTAGATCCCCAACCACCAGATAACCTGAGTGGAGACGAGAGCAACTCCAAATCCACAGATAAGGAGGTTTCAAAAATACAACTCCCAAGACTCACACGGGCAATATCGGCAACACTGAAAGTAAAGCCCATTCCGTTTATTGGTAAGAGCAAACATTCCAAGGAGGAAATAAAGAGAATTCCTTTCAGGAACCTTTAGAAGTCCCGGAGGAATTAGAAGAATACAAAGAAGCGTCATCGGAGTCAATACTTAGTGTAAACATCGAACCAGGTTAAATTAACTAATAAACGATTTATTTTTTACCGCGGCTTTCGGACGCCACAGTAAAACGACATAAAAATGTATACGGATGTAATGGTTAGGATACAATTCTTTCTGTAGTTATAGGGAAAAGGAACTATATATTATAATAAGTTATAATGAGGAATTTTATAATGAGGGAATTGTAAAAGAAGTAGAATATTATAATAAGGAATTTATAAAGGAAATATAATACTATAACAAAAAACGAGCCAGATATATCTTAATAGGGGTCGAATTTATTTTCTCGCTTTTATATTTATGTTATTCAAATTTTTTTTCCATGACTTTATTAATTTGTATTTTTTTTCTTCTCCTTTCTTGGTATAAATAACTTAAAAACTTTATTATTATAAGGAAAATTTTCAGGAAAATAATTATCATTTTAAGGTATAAATTTTTTTTTAGGAAAGGTGGGATAGGAAAAACAATCTATATGATTCAATAATATGTATATATATTTTTTTTTATTATTTTTTATTTATTTCATTTTTAATTTACACAGATGATATAATAAAATACACAATAGCAATAGTAATAACAAAAAAAAATCCAATGATACAAAGTCAATAAAAAAAACTAATAATAATATTAACAATTCAAAACAATAAAGCGGAAAAAATGGCGATGACCAAAACCCAGGATATTTAATCTAACAGAAAAAAAGAATAATAAATATAAGTATAAAATAGCGTAGGTATTTAAAAGAAAAAAAAATAATAAAATAAGATATGAATACTCACTTAATAAGAGGGCCCATAGTTTAAACCGCACCGACGAAAATTCTGACACCAATAGAGTGAAAAACTTCAATGGTCAAGGAAAAGCCTCTCGATGCCCAAGCTTTCCTCTGCCCACATATCAGCAATTACAGACTGAACGGATGCGCGTTCTACCGCGCGCAACTTGGCGTTTTTCCGGTTTCTTTCCCACTGAAAAAAAAAAAGGAAAAATATATATAAAGAAATGTGAAATTTATTAAATGATGATTTACAAAAATACTTACAAACTTCAGTACGATCCAGTAGAGGTAATGATATTTTTTATTAAACAAACCACAAAAAGGAAAATTTCATTATGAATACACACGACTGTATGAAATATTAGCCATAGATTACGACAAGCGAAACGCAGTTCTTGATATTAACGGACATAACAGAATCATCCATATCGATAAAATAAAATGAGCATTCGAAGTACCGAAGTCAATACTTAGCGTAAACATGGAACCAGGTTAGATTAACGTATAAACGATTTTTTTTACCGCGTCTTTTGGACGTCGCAGTAAAACGGCATAAAAATAGATACGAATGTAACGGTTAGGATACAATTCCTTCTGTAGTTATAGGGAAAAAGAATATAAATATTATAAGAAGTTATAATAAGGAATTTTATAATGAGGGAATTGTAAAAGAAATAGAATAGTATAACGGATAATTTTTTTTTCTCTTTTTTATTTTTATTCATGTTATCCAATTTTTTTTTCATGACTTTAAAAATTTATTTTTTTTTATCTTTCTTGGTATACATTTTTTTTTAATAACTTAAAAATGACATTTTTATTCATGTTATAAAAATTGTGTTTTTCATTAAAAAAACTTAGGAAAATAATTTTCATTTATTTTTAGGCTATAATTTTTTTTTAGGAAAGGTGGGATTAGGATGAAAAAATCTACATGGTTCAATTATATATTGTTATGGATTTTTTATACGCGCGTTCGTAAATAATCATTATATTCGCGGGGGTTCGTTGGTGTCGCTCCGAACGTACCGAAGTACGCGAGATGATTGAGGATGGAACTAAGTCCTTTAAATAAATACTTAGGAATATGTGGATACGTTGCTCGTTTATTGACTTGTAGTCGCCTCGAGAGAGAGAGATAGTTTTCGTGGTCGTCGGGCAGCGTGACGCCGTGGAATCGTTGCGAGCGCGACGTACGGACCGTCGCGATTATCGAAATGTCAGAGCGCCGAGTATTGGTTCGCGCCTCCTTAAATACCCCCTTTACTATCTGAAGTAGGGGAAGCGATCTACTTTCACGCCTAAAGGTTTCGCCAGGTTCTTGTGAAACCCACGAATTCCTCTGCGTTTGCACTCCGTGCTCCAAAAGTGCATTACACCCGGTCGCGCATCGTCAGGATCCGTAACATATATATATATATATATATTTGTAAGGAAAATATCCTTAATCTATTTGAATTACGCGCGTAGTTAGGACGGTAGGCGCGTGATTAGATCGGTAAGTTAGATACCTGAATATACAATAAAATTATACGTGGCAATTAGTACGCTCGATTGAGCCATGCTGAATACAATGAAATAAATTTATAAAAGTAATCCAAAAACAGATAGTGTGAATAATAACATTGAATGTTGTTTCTTTGTTATTTACAGGTAAGATTAGTAATTAGATTAGGTATCTGAATGTATTTTTGTAATAAAACAATAAAATCTTTGTTATTTACAGAGAACCAATTCTTGTATCATTCACACATTATAAAACAACATTCTCGTTGTAAACCACACGATGGATAAATTACAATTTCAATTTAAAGTGCTGCCTGCTGTGGATGATAAAACGAATATTTTATGCGTCACTAAAATTACCACACCCGATGGCCACACTTATAGAATTCCCCACGACCACCTCAATGTGGCAGGACACGTGGAACTCATTAAGACACCTGCATTTGCTACAATAAAAAAAACGTGCACAAAAAGGGGCCAAACAAGAACAATCTGGATTACTCTAAATAAAGAATTAAAAAAGGAGTATTGTGATAGTGATGGAAATATACGATTTGCGGAAGAATACTTAGAGGAAATAGTCGAACAAGCCGACATAACCTCTAATCCCTCAGAACAATCATTAATACAATTGCTAGAAAAATTAATCGAAACAAGGGAAGAAAAGTCTGAAGAAAAAAACGCTGGAAAATTAGCTAAAGAATTCACAATTGAAAAATTTGACGGAAAAAATTCAAATGCTAATCAATGGATAACTGCTTTTGAAAAAGAATGCGAACGGTTCAATGTAAGAACAAACGGAAAAAAAATTGAAATTTTGAAATCATTTATGGATAAAAGTGCTATAGATTGGTACAGCTGTACACTGCTTAAATTGACAATTGAATCGGAATGGGAAACGTGGAAAGAGAATTTTTGCAACACATTCGCTAGTAAAGGTTGGTCTCCAATAAGATATGCGATGACATTCAAATATCAGACAGGCTCGTTATTGGATTATTCCATGAAAAAAGAAAAACTTTTATTACAAATAAGAAAATCCATCGATGACGGAACAATGATTGATATTATCGCCACGGGATTGCCAAATTACATAGCCGACAGAATAGACAGAGAAAAATTAAAAAAAACAGAAGACCTACACAACGAGATAGGAAAATTAGAGCATTTAACGAAGAAAAATTTTGAAGCAAATAAACAGAAACCAAGCATAAAAGGGAAGAGTGAGAAAACGCCGTGTAAATTGTGCAGCGATAAAGCAAAAGGAACGCGCTTTCACCCAGAGGCTGAATGCTGGTTTAAAGACCATGAAAAAGGTAATAAGATTAAGCAGGTTAATAATTTGGAAATGGAAGTGGAATTAAGTAACGACGATCCAAAAAACTAATAGTCCCACCATTAATTGAACTCAAAATTAAATTAAACGACGTTTTAGAAGTAAATGCTATTTATGACCCGGGCTCAAATATTTCATTAATAAATTCAAAATTAATACGTTTAAAATGTAAAAAAGAAGAGATACAAAAGACAAATTTTAGAACAATTAATGGTGTATTTCCAACAAATGGGTTGATCAAATTGAAAGCAAAAATACTGAAGGTAGAAGACTACATAAATGTGTTCGTAATTAATAGTGAAAATTTTAAATATGACTTTCTAATGGGACTAGATTGCATAAAAAAATTCGGATTAATACAGAATGAAAATTTAGAGATAGAACAAAAAAGTTCCGAATCTAATAAAAAAGAATATCAAATAAATTTCAATGAACATGTTGTAGAAAATACATTTAATGTACTAACAAATCACTTAAATAAAGATGAAGAAGTAGAAATAATGAATTTAATAGACAAATATAAAAATATATTTGCAAAAGATAAATATGATGTAGGCAAAGTAACAGATTACGAAGCCAGAATAGATCTTATAATAGATAAATATTGTAGCAAGAGACCATATAGATGCACAATTGAAGATAAAAAAGAAATAGAAGAACAGATTTCAGAATTACTAAAAAGGAATCTAATTGAGGAATCATACAGCCCTTTCGCTGCCCCGGTAACATTAGCTTACAAAAAAGATGAGAATAGAAAATCAAGATTATGCATAGATTTCAGAGATTTGAATAAGTTAATAATTCCTCAATCACAACCATTTCCTCTGGTCGAAGACTTATTATTAAAAACAAGAAATTGCAAATATTTTTCAAAATTAGATATAAATTCTGCATTTTGGTCAATACCTTTAAGAATTGAAGATAGAAGAAAAACAGGCTTTATAACTCAAGAAGGTCATTTCCAATGGACTTGTTTACCATTTGGGCTAAAAACATCACCAGCGATTTTCCAAAGAATTTTAAGTAATATAATACAAAAATATAAATTATCAGATTTCGCAGTCAACTATATAGACGACATACTAATATTCTCGAAATCTTTCGAAGAACATATAAATCATTTAAGAAGACTGTTGGAAGCAATAATGAAAGAAGGTTTCCGTCTAAAATTTTCCAAATGCATATTTGCATTGGATTCCGTGCAATATCTAGGACATATAATAAAGCACAACTCAGTTGCACCAATAAAAGATAACTTAATTTCTATAAAAGAATTTCCGATACCAAAAAATAAAACAAATGTGAGAGAATTCTTAGGAAAAATAAATTTTTATAGGGAATATGTACCGAAAATTTCACTAGTTCTAGAACCGCTGCATAACTTGTTAAGAAAAGAACAAAATTTTATTTGGTCCGAGGAATGCCAAGAATCCTTTAATTACATGAAAAATTTCCTCTGCACACAACCAGTCTTAGCTATCTTCGATCGTGATTTACCAATTCATATATATACAGATGCAAGTCTACAAGGCATAGGCGCTGTATTGAAACAGCCACAATTAAATGAAGATGAAAAAACTGAAAAACCAGTAGCATACTTTTCAAAAAAACTAAATGAATCACAAAAAAGGAAAAAAGCGATTTACTTAGAATGTATAGCAATAAAAGAAGCAATAAAATAGTGGCAACACTGGCTCATAGGCAGCCATTTTAAAGTATTTTCAGATCATAAACCATTAGAAAAAATGAACATAAAAGCAAGAACAGATGAAGAATTAGGTGATCTCACCTATTACTTGTCACAGTTTGATTTTGAACTGAAATATTTACCGGGAAAAGAAAATCTTGAAGCAGATAGTCTCAGCAGAAACCCAGTATTAGAACCCCAGGAAGATGAAGAGGATAAATTAAAAATTGTAAATTTAATAAAATTAGACGAAATATTAGAAGATCAAAAAATTAACAAAGACATAAAAATTAACAAAGAAAAATTGATTGTTAAAGGTAATCTATATTATAAAAAAACGGGAAACAAAGAAAAAATTATATTATCAGAAAGACTGTGTAAAAAGTTGTTGGAAAATACCCACAAAAAATTTTGCCATATTGGAGTAAATCAGATGCAGAATAAAATATTGCCATATTATACAGCAGTAAATATATTAGAAAACATAAAGAAAACCTGCAGAAATTGTGAAGTATGTATAAAAAATAAATCCAGGGGACAAGATAAAATTGGATTAATGTCATACCTGGGCCCGGCAACCAAACCATTTGAAATAGTTTCTATAGACACGATAGGTGGATTCGGTGGTTCAAGGTCTACAAAAAAGTATTTACACCTCTTAGCAGACCACTTTACAAGATTTGCATATATATTAACATCAAAAACACAAAATGCAAATGATTTCATTAAGCTAACAGAAAATGTTCTAGAAAACCATAAGATTCAGACACTTTTAACAGATCAATACCCGGGTATAAACTCTAAAGAATTCAAAGACTTTTTAGGAAAAGAGAACATCACGTTGATCTTTACAGGGGCTAACGCGCCCTTCTCGAATGGACTAAATGAAAGACTGAATCAAACGTTAGTAAACAAAATTAGATGTGCAATAAACGAAGAACAGAATAAATACGCATGGACAACCATAGCACACAAGTGCGTAGATAAATATAATGAAACGGAGCACACAGTAACGAAGTTCAGTCCAAAATATTTGTTATGTGGTGAAGATACATCAACATTACCAAACGAACTAAAAAAAGAAAACAAAAGTAATGATCATCTAGAAAATGACAGAAAAACCGCCTTCAAGAATAGTATTAAATACCATGATTATAATAAAAAGATATACGACAAAAACAAGAAAGAATATAACTTCGAAGTGGGAGATCTAGTATACATCGAGAACGGGAACCGACTAAACCGAAAAAAATTGGATGAATTAAGAATGGGACCATACGAAATTTTAGAGAAGATATCAAACTCAATGTACAAAATTGATGCAGGGTACGGAAAATCAGAATCAAATTTATTCCATATTTCAAAACTCACCCCATCTCCAAAATAATTAGTTAGTAATTTGTAAGATTTTGTAAAGTGCTGTGATTATACTTTGTACCAAAATTTTTGTACCAAAATTTTCGCTGGAGGGGGGGAGATGTAAGGAAAATATCCTTAATCTATTTGAATTACGCGCGTAGTTAGGACGGTAGGCGCGTGATTAGATCGGTAAGTTAGATACCTGAATATACAATAAAATTATACGTGGCAATTAGTACGCTCGATTGAGCCATGCTGAATACAATGAAATAAATTTATAAAAGTAATCCAAAAACAGATAGTGTGAATAATAACATTGAATGTTGTTTCTTTGTTATTTACAGGTAAGATTAGTAATTAGATTAGGTATCTGAATGTATTTTTGTAATAAAACAATAAAATCTTTGTTATTTACAGAGAACCAATTCTTGTATCATTCACACATTATATATTTTTATTTATTATTCTTTTTAACAAAGATTAACGAATTAGAAAAAAGAGGAAAGGAAACGCAAGCATTCACACAACGTATTTTTATAAGTCCAAGACACACGCACACTTACTGCTGGCCATCTTTTTGATGAACTAGCAGATGTTTTGTAAAATAGTCATTTCTGACGTCCGACGCGCACACGCTGCACTTCGTTGTCTTTCTCCTGTTAATGCCACGGTGGATTTCATTGATGTGGCGAGTCAGACTTTTTGTCGAAGAAAGACACTTCCCGCAGTAGGGGCATGGCTCGTCGACCTTTGCCTCTCCCCGATGAATTAGCAGGTGTCGTCGCAACATACCGACAGAGTCGAATGTGCTGAGGCAGCCATCTTCGGGACAGGTCAGCATAGACTTGCACCGCATGACTGTAAGAATATCACCGTAAGAATATCATCAGCAATTAGTAGAGGTCATTAACCAGGTCAATGCATTAGCCGCAATTAATCAAACGCGAGCAAAATACAGATCCAAGCATTATTATGACCGACGATTGAATACTAAGCATTAGGTACCCACACATCCCAGTCCGATTTTGTTGAGTCGCAAAATTGTAAGGGCTTCGTGACGGTTTATATCTGGCTCGACCATCTTTCCTTAGTACTGCCCACAAAAAGGAACTGCAGAGGCATATGCAGGAAGGGTTCTCCTTTTCTTTTCTTTTGGATATTATATTCTAATTGTATTAATGTTCCTGTAGGAGCCGTCACTGTCACTCCTTTTCTTATCTGTGATATCTGACTGTGATATCCTATGTGATATCTTATCTATTGATGTGATGCAATCTGTACCAACTATCTATATTTATAAGTTATTTTATGTAATGTTTAGTTACTTTATATGATGTAAAAATTTTGCCAAATAGGCGAATAAAAGGCTATCTAACTATCTATCTATCCCTCCGCCGGTGACATTTAAGGATTTAGACTCAAACATTTGTAAAACCCTCCAAGCAATTAAAGAGGGGGACATTAATCCCGTGTACATTACTAATATTAGTTGTCCTGATGGCCTTGATTCGCTGCTGACAGGCGTCCCAGCAGCTATATCAACGAAGGATAATAATTTTTTAGACGTTTGTTCCGGAATTAATGTTCGTTTTTTTTTATTTGTCTGGAAAATATTCCGTAACTGAGATGCACCCTGAAGATGGGTACTTGGATTCTAACTAAGGAATAATGCGAAGATAGATAAGACACAAGTGAAAAAACCAATTATAAAAGTTATAAATATTGATAAAGTTTTTAAAAACAGTGAAGAAATAGAACAGGACATTAATATCAGAAATTTCAACAACTTTGAAGATAAGTGTAAAGTGTTACATTCATTTGTTAATCCAATAACTGAGTCAATAAGTGCAATAATGGAAGTATCATCAGCTATATATAAACATATTCGCGATAACAAAAACAAAGTGTTCGTGGGTTATCAAAACTGTAGAGTTTCTGACCTAATTAATACAAATCCTTGCCCAAAATGCTCGAAATTTGAACGTGGATTTAAGAAGTGTCCTAATGTTGCCACATGTTATAAATGTGCAGGCAATCATACAGCAATTGAGTGCAATAATGAAAATCTTAAATGTGCAAATTGTGAATTTTACAACAACAAATTCAATACTAAATACAATATCAACCACAGTGCAATGGATAGTCAACAATGTGAAATATTAAAAAATAAAATTAAAAAATACATCGAAATGACGGACTACCCGATGCAGCCAACGCATCAACGTTACTTCGGTAAGGTAGATAACAATAAAGAGCAACACTTCAATAGACAGTCGATAATTAGAAAACGCAGATTACCGAGCAATACATCAGTCGATTCGCTAATGGATATAGATTATCTAGATAATATAGATAACGAAATAATAGTAGATGATTTACATTCTCTAAATAGATACGTTAGCCAAAACACGGAAATAATACTATGCATCAACATACGAAGTCTTAATGCAAATTTTAACAAACTATTTATAAATAATTTAAAATTAAAGCCTAGTACTATAATATGTACGGAAACTTGGAATTTACAACATCATCAGTTATTTAACACCAAACTACAAAATGATATACAACTCTAGTCAAATTAACAAATCTGATGGAGTTGTAGTATACAGGGTGTCAATTAAGTCCCGGGACGGCTGAATATTTTCAGAGGTAAAGTAATTCTGATAAAGGTCAAGGTCATTTCTTAAGTAACTTTCAACGAGGAATCTAATGGTGACATTCACTTTGACCTTGGACTTGACCTTGAAGGTTTTTTCAAGGTCAATTTTTTTTTTTTAGATAGGAACCCCCATTTTTAAGACTGGTAATCGATAGAGCGGGAAATTTTACATTCAGATACGTAATTAAGTCAGAGCTAGTGTTTGAACTTGAGGGTTACTCCAAGGTTATTTACACTCCAGCAAGGTTCTTAGATTCCTCTGAATATTTTTGCAAGCGGTAAAGCTATTCCTCGTGTAATTTTCAACGAGGAACTCAATGGTGACCTTATACTTGACCTTGGACGTGACCTTCAAGGTTATTTCAAGGACACCTATTGTTTTTAATGGAAATCTTCATTTTTTACACTGGCAATCGATAGAGTGGGAAATTTCATTACGAAAATAGTATTTGACGTGATCTTTAGAAGGTCAAATCAAGGTCAATTTTGGATAAACTGTCAAAACATTGTGTTATTCAAACTTTAGAGGATTTATGAAAGACTAAATGTTTGAAAAAGTTTTGAAACCAACAACATCGACAACCTTGACTTTGAGATCAGCCGTTGAGTCGTTGTTTCTGGGTAACGCTAAAAGTAAGAATAAGGGCGATAGTAAGTTTATTAATTTAAAAAGTGCTTGAACTTTCTAATAATGTGCAAAGCTGATCTCAAAGTCAAGGTGGTCGATGTTGTTGGTTTCAAAACTTTTTCAAACATTTAGTCTTTCATAAATCCTCTAAAGTTTGAATACGACAATGTTTTGACAGTTTATCCAAAATTGACATTGATTTGACCTTCTAAAGATCACGTCAAATACTATTTTCGTAATGAAATTTCCCACTCTATCGATTGCCAGTGTAAAAAATGAAGATTTCCATTAAAAACAATAGGTGTCCTTGAAATAACCTTGAAGGTCATGTCCAAGGTCAAGTATAAGGTCACCATTGAGTTCCTCGTTGAAAATTACACGAGGAATAGCTTTACCGCTTGCAAAAATATTCAGAGGAATCTAAGAACCTTGCTGGAGTGTAAATAACCTTGGAGTAACCCTCAAGTTCAAACACTAGCTCTGACTTAATTACGTATCTGAATGTAAAATTTCCCGCTCTATCGATTACCAGTCTTAAAAATGGGGGTTCCTATCTAAAAAAAAAAAAATTGACCTTGAAAAAACCTTCAAGGTCAAGTCCAAGGTCAAAGTGAATGTCACCATTAGATTCCTCGTTGAAAGTTACTTAAGAAATGACCTTGACCTTTATCAGAATTACTTTACCTCTGAAAATATTCAGCCGTCCCGGGACTTAATTGACACCCTGTATATTAATGAAAATATTAAATAACACAGCCACACAAAAAAAAATAAAATATCAAAACCCACGGACCAGACCATATATACCTTATGTTTTTGATGTCGCCGATTCCGAATCCGTGGTCCATTTGACCCCATCACCTCAGGGTCAAGCTCAGGTCAAGGTCAAATTTACAAAATTAACGGGAACCAAGGTTTAACAGTATACATATGTTTTTGGGGTCGCCGAATTCGAATCCGTGGTCCGTTTGACTCCATCAATTCATAGTGAAGTTATTTGAAGGTAAAATCGACAAAATTATTGTAAAACAAACCAAACTTCCTGCCATTTATTTTTTCTTACTATACCTTACACGTTTCTCATCAAATGATCAGTGCAAAGGTTTCCTTTTACGTTTTTTTCCCAGTAGTTTCACAATCTCTTTTCAACATCCAGCAGTAGTCGGGCAGCATACTAGCATCCCATCTACCTTGATAACGCTTCTCCATTACTTTAACATCTTGGTGAAAACGCTCTCCCTGTTCTTTGCTATAATCGTCACAGTTTTCAGGAAAACTATCCAAGTGATTGTGCAGAAAATTAATAAGAAAAAATTAAACATGAATTTTTTTAATTAAGAACAGGGAGAGCGTATCTAGGAGCATCAAAGTATCTAGGAATAATGTTTGACAGCAACATGAAATGGGATGTTCATACGAAATACATATATAACAAAACCAAGTATCTAACTTTTACTTTTTACAAATTAGCTAAAATTATGCCCACTGATACTCTAAGAATGATCTATTATTCACTTTTTCACAGTATATCAACTTATGGAATCATTGCATGGGGAGGAGCCTATGCAGGAAACCTAAGTTGCTTACAAAACTTGCAAAATAAGATTATAAAACTAATAAACAAAAACAAATTTATTCTAAACAATCCTTTGAATTTAGATCAAGCATTCAAACTAGAAGCAGTATCATACTACTTCAACGAGCTACAAAACAAATACGTAGATTCACCCAACACAACGAGAAATAGAAGCATCCAATTGCCAAAAAGATACAGAAGCATAAGCATAAAAAATAGCTACATTAGAGCAGTAATTACCTTCAATAATTTTTCGAACGATATCAAAGACTGGTTAAATAAAAACAGCATTAAAAAGAGAATCAAACAATGGATAAAAGATAACTCTTAATGGACAACAAAATAGATTGTCAAAAAATTAAATATTCATTATCACTGCAAATTAAAGATAAAAAAATTGCATATTCCCTAATAGTAAAATATTTTTCACTACTAAATGAGAAGCACATTTCGGATCTTACATTGGAAGTCCATGAAGATTTGAATAACGAAACAAAATTAATACAGGACATAAGAACGTATATATGTGCAAAGGGAAATTGTAATCAACATTACAAGAGAAATCACAGGCGAATGTCGATCTACAACTGGAAAAAAATGCATCAGAAAAATACAAACTTAATCATATCAATAACTAATATAGCAGAAATTATAATAAAGAATCTTGAAGACGTTCATGCAAATGTTAAAACAACAACAAACAAAGAAAAATGTGTTCTATGTGACTATCCACGCATTAACAAAATCAAACATATACATTTCGTAAAAGCAACAACAATTCCAAAGAATGATCAAAATATATCAAGTAAATATAAATTAACAAGAGTTAATAAATTAGATCATACAATAGAAGAGATATACACAAAAATAGACAATAAAGCTGATTCAAATACTAATAAAATATTACAAAAAGCAAGCCCGAATCCTCCAGGTAACAAATTAACAAAACCAAATGAAACAAGAATGTCATATGGTGATATTAACTATCTAGGAAACAACAAAGCGTATCTATACTTTGACAGAGGAACAAGAGGCATGCAGTCATTTACTAACTCTATGCAACCAATTTCTAAACAAAACAAAAATTTAGATATTATTGATTTAGATGGAATTATATTCACATCATCTTGTAAATGCATATCGAGTAAAGAAAACGAAGACATTTTCCCACACTACAGAGTAACCTGTGCAGTAGGGCTAACTTGCCCAAAAAGAATGAACAACTTTCAAAAAGAAGCATACAAAAGAAGCAAAAACGCATCAACAGAAATGTATATGAAAGCAAGCTCAATGCTGATTAGATATTGGAGATGAGGACCTACAACACAACATGAATTCAGATTGGGGACTTAACAAGTATTAGCAAATAGTTTTTTACCTAGTAACGATGTTACTAGGCTAGAAGACTGCGCATTAACTTGTTAAGTCCCCATATTATAGCATTTACATTTTCTTTTCTGTTTTCTTTTCTTTCTATTTCTTTTCTTTCTCTTTCTTTCTTTCTATTCTTTTCTATTACTTTTAGTGTTAAGTATTAGTTTTATATAGAGCCAGGTCAGCAAACCGGAAACTTTTCCTGTGCTGGGTTACTTTTGTAACTATGTTTATGTATATCGATTAATCAAAATCGAACATGTAACTACTGGAATAAATAAATAAATAAAATATATAAATAAATAAGTTTTATTTAATGAAAAACAAAATTTTGATAACGTGAATAAAAATACTATTAAGTTATCTAAAAAAAAAATTATACCAAGAAAGATAAAAAAAAATAAATTTTTAAAGACATGAAAAAAAAATTGGATAACATGAATAAAAATAAAAAAGAGAAAAAAAATTCGACTTCTATTAAGATATATGTGGCTCATTCTCCGTAATGATGCAGGTACATAAAGGTATGGTTTGCAGTTATAAGGACGGCCGCCCCGTAAAGAGATTTTATACTCGTATGCGGTTAATATACCTAGCTTCTTTTAGTAGACTTGTTTGTATTCGGAAAATAGTTCTTTTAATTATCCTTTTTGAAGTGCGTTTAAATTATTAGCACTATTGATTTTTTCATCAATCTCTAATTCTGAATGTTATTTACGAATTTTTGGAACAATGTAATCAAATTCATATACCGAAAAAAAAAGTTTTTCCGTTCGCGTATCTATGAACATAAGGTATGTCTTTTGGAGTCGCATCCTACAATACCTAATGTGAAATTTTGGAACTACAGTAAAAACTGAAGGAGTAAATGCTTCTTCAATCGATATAAGATGTCAATAATAAAAACTCAATGATTTCGCGGTAACTCAATTATTCCCCTATTTTGGCATAAAAGTCTCGTCGGCAATAGAGGAAAAACAAGAAGAAGGCAAATCTATTTATTTAAATAAAAGAAAGAGACTAATTATAATTACACAATTATAATTGTATAATATAACTCCTCAGTTGGCTAAAGCGCAAGCCAAGATCCTCGTAGTGTGAAGCTGAAGAAAACACCGTGTGCTTCATCGTTCTGGTCAATTACACTGCACATTCACACAGAAGGTTCCAGTAATCAACACAACTTAAACTCGACCGGGAACATAGTAGAGAGTAGAACGTACTACTATGTTCCACTCTCTACTAATTTAGGCTCTCTGTTCATTCTAAGTTATTTCAACCATCGGATAAAAAAATATCCTTAGTAACCAAGATCCAACATTTTTTATTAATAATGTATCTATTTATACATAAAATACATAGGTATGTACATTTCTTTCTGTAATTTAGGTCAAGCTTCACTCCAATGTGAACAACATTTAGACTAGTTTAAAGGTAAAAAAACAAAGGAAACAAAACAACGTCTTGTCAAAGAAGAAGAGAATGGTAATTATCTAAGGCCAGTAGCTTAACCACACTCGTATTGACAGAAAATTGTTGCCAATAGATTTTTAAGGAGAAAATTGTAACAATGAAAATATTTACTATAACAATTACATGCAATGTAGTTTTTATCTTAACAAATGTAAAAAATAAATTTTTTTTTTCTAAAAATTGCACATTGCTAAGTTTTTTCTCTTATATATTTTGACATAAAAAAAATTACTCCTGTGCTGCAGTTCTCTGTCATAATGTACTTTAAGGTAATATAGATATAAGAAGTACTTAAATTAGTTAATGCTGTTGTATAGTTCCAAGCGCACGCTTGCCAACTACCGCAACTCGAGAATAAAATGTTAATAACGAAATGTGTTTATTTTTCGTTCTTTTCTCCTTTTTCTCTTGAATTTCGAAAGTAGTTTACTCACGCGTAAACAGTATATTTTTCGCAATGAGTCTATTCGGTAAATTTGTGGGTAATTTAGAAACCTTAAAACGGTTCCATTTTCTTTTTCCCTAATAAAATCGAAGCACTGTAGAAATTAAATAATATCTATTCTGCTATATAAATATCTAATAATTTTCAAATATTATTAACTTTGATTCTTTCAACAAATTTAAGTAAATGTACGCACTAAATGGTTGAAGTCAAATTTTAAGTTCAAAGTATAAAAAATGAAGTTAATCATTTGACTTCAATAGAATTAACTTTCACTGTATTTCGCTTCATGCGACTTGTAAAAAAAACTCCGCTATTTTGTAAAAGCCAAAAATATCTATTTACTTCGACATTAATACCGTGAAAATAGTAATAATTTTTAAATAAATATTTAATTATATAAGGGCATTTTGTAAAATACGCAATTCATTTAAAAAAAGTCTTTGCGATAGCACAATGCTGGAGTACCTATAAAATAAGAGACGATGTGTAGAAAAGTATCCTTTTATCGCCCGTTACACGATGAACAAATTTCCACGTAGACATTAGTATTCGGTTAAGAAGCAACCAAGCGGCCCCTCGATGAATTTTACAGGATCTAAAGTATACAACGAGCTGTTCGCTCAAGTGGGCTTCATATAGAGATGCGCTACGTACCTCGCCTACTCTTCCCCCGCCAAAACCCTGCGAGCTTTACTGCCCCGAGTGCGCTACAGGTACAATGCGTTTCACAGAGCGACCTGCAAAGGGCTCGCAGACTACTTCGTTGTCGGCAATAATTTTCGTCGCACCTCGTAAATCAAAACTCGTTGGCGCGAGTGACGAGGCCTGTGAAACTCGCAGGTATGCGGCAATTACGCGTAACCAATTTTACAATGTTACATTGCGAGTTGAGATTGATCAAGTTTTTTTGGAATTTTATTTGCTATTCTTTTGACTGCCGATAGAATGTGATATTTTTTTCTTTTTAATGAAAACGAACGACGCTATGCTACGACGATTGGGAGGCTTGCACACTGCACAAATTTATTGTTTTTAATCTGTTCGTTGTGTCTCAATGTCGAGTGCATCCGCAGAAAGGTTTATTGCTGCAAACTTGTAACACCGATCGAATGTAAAGTGATTGATTGAACTTCGGAAGATTTTTTTATTAAATAAACCAGTTACAATTTTTTTAATCTATTAATTACAGTAAGTCAATTAAACCAGAAGAAATCAATTTTAATAGAGCCGCATAAAGCAGCCATTATAGAGAAACTTAAAATAAAATGAAAACAATAATAGGATAAAGTTGAAGTAGTAAGGGCAGCGCGGCTCCCGCGCCAGATGAGCTTTTTTTTACGTCCACGTGTGTGTGAATGGGCATGGGGCACGAAGCGGGGGATGCGCGTGATTATTATATGTAATTTTCTAAAAAAAAAAGAGTTAAATAGAATCTTGAATTTAAATAAATTATTAGACTAGAATTTTTAAAAAAAATTAAAGTTGTTTTTTAAAAAAAAATAAATTGATGTTTTTTTCTTTACGGCGAGCTGGGAAATGCTTATGGATAATTTTTGGGATAGGAAATTGTAATAAAATAATGATAATAAAATAAAAGAAAGGTAAAAATTTATAACAAATAGTAATTTGTTATAAATTTATAAATTTGTTATATATTTATAAATCCCTATTATAGGGATTTAACGATATTAAAACAGTTTTTTTTTCGAAGGAATTAGCGTACCTCATACTATCAAGAGCATCTTTAACCATATTAACTGTTATAATATTCAAACCGCCTTATGCCTGGAACTATTTATCAGAGCAACAAAAAAGAGATAATGTATTTTTAGCCGAAAACATCAATGGTCTACTTTCGGACGATGGAGCGGAGGGTTACTGCAAAATTCCTGATATTTTTAAAGGAATAAAAGAAAAATTAGCTCAGCATCCATTTAGGTAAAAGAAATTCACAAAAAAAATTGATTGTCAAGCTATTTTGATAAAATTTGGAATATTGAGGATTTTGGTTGCCCCTCCTTATAATCACCTGGATATAGAGATTCAATTAACTGTTCTTTTCAACCACTTAACTGGGTTGGTAATTGTGCTGCACAAAACATATTAGGCATTGTTAGACGGCTTATAGGAATTATACATTGGGCACATCTTCTAAACTCTTTATTGAAAAGCTCTGATAGCTATTACAGTTCAAGTAAGGAGCCTACCGAAGTTATCAGTGATAAAAAGTATAACCGATTAAGCCTTATTTCTCCAATAATATTGCGTATTTCGATACATGGAGGAAACGGCGAAAGAACTCCGGTCGGTTCTACGGTTGTCCATGGATAATCATAAAAGAAAACCCGTAACATTCGTACTATGTTTTCCGGTTTTTCCCAAGGAGAGTAAAACTTTTTTATCGTATACAAGAATTCGTGATTCGACAAGGAAGAGAGGATGATCCACGGATTCATCACTATACTGATCGGCTGGTAAGTAACATTTTTTTAAATCAATAGTAAATAACAAATAAAAAAAACTAATAAAAAAATGTCAACATCCATTTTTAATAACTTTTTTCGTGCAGAAAGATCCGACAAGGCAGAAAAAAATCTTAGAAGCACGCGAAAAGATAAAACATATTTTCAATTTGTCTCGTGAAAACATTACAAATCCGCAAATTCACGCAGTAACAGAAGCACGGATACACCTGCAAATTCTTTCCGAGTTGCCACCCTCGGAATTCAGCGAGGAAGATGCACATTAACCAGACAAAAAGCGACTTGAAATAGGACTACCTACCCCAAATTGATGTCGGTAATGAAAACGTTTTCTTGGGCAAAGGAATCGTTACTTATACCAAATAAAATGAAGTAACCTTGGTGTTACGGATTTTCCACACTCGTAAAATCCTTGTTCCTTATGTTCGCGGGGGTTCGTTGGTGTCGCTCCGAACGTACCGAAATACGCGAGATGATTGAGGATGGGACTAAGGCCTTTAAATAAATACTTATGGATACGTGGATACTTTGCTCGTTTATTGTCTTATCGTCGCCTCGAGAGAGAGATAGCTTCGTGGTCGTCGGGCAGCGTGACGCCGTGGAATCGTTTGCAAGTGTCAACGCGACGTACGGACCGTCGCTATTGTCGAAATGTCAGAGCGCCGAGTATTGGTTCGCACCTCCTTAAATACCCCCTTTATTATCTGAAGTAGGGGAAGCGAGCTATTTTTACACCCAGAAGTTTCGCCAGGTTCTTGCGAAACCCACGAATTCCTCTGCGTTTGCACTCCGGGCTCCGAAAGTGCATTGCACCCGGTCGCGCATCGTCAGGATCCGTAACACGTCCGAAGCCGCGGGGATCTCGCCCTCGAGATTCTGTCTCCGTATCACGTCCGAAAAAAAAAATTTTTTTGTATCTCCTACTCGCCTATCGTGTGTGTGTGCCAGTGTGTTAACAATTTTGGATCTATATTTTGCTCTCTCTCTCTTTCTCTCTCTATGATTACATTTCTTATGATCTTATAGTACATTCGATTACATATATATTATACGTTATCCTTTTCGCTAGATTTGCTTAGGTTGGCCGTCGAGCGGTAGGCAGCGTGTGAGTGTTTGTGACAACTGCAATTACAGCTGCGTGGATGCAAGGCTCATTTCATTGTTTGCTACTTCTACTATTACTCATATCTTATTCTTCCTTTTTCTTCATAGTTTCACAGTGATCGCGGAGGTAACAACCTCCCTTTGTGGGGCTCCCACTTTGCTTTGTATACTCAACCTATTGGACTTCCCACCGTATGCCTCTTATCTCTAGGCCTACAGTTCGCGGAAAGCGTGACACGGTCCTTTCGGTCATCTTCGCGTATCCATCTTTTCAATTCAATTCAACCTTCCGGACTTTCCACCGTATGCCTCTTACCCAGGCCCACAGTTCGCGGAAAGCGTGACACGGTCCTTTCGGTCATCTTTGCGTATTTCGGTTTTTCAATTCCATATATTCTCAATTTTTGATTTACTGGACTTCCCAACTGACCTATCACAGCATCAGGAAAGCGTGGCTCGGTACTTTTGCCATCTTTAAACATCCAGACTTATCCTAATATCATCGTTCACTATTGAACCCGCCGAAGAAGAAGGAAATTCTGTTTTTATCTTATCAACTCAATATCAATTTAATTTATACATCCCCGAGCTGCGTCATTGCTGTCATCATAACATTCGTAACTTCGTGATAAAGACAATAAAATATAATTGTACATACATTAAGAAATTCGACCCGGTGTTACATAGTCCAAAGCGTAGTATTACATAAAATTTTCATAATAACTTATTCTAATACGAATTAACAGTAATAATTCTTTTCGATATATTCCCATGACTTAAAATTAATAAAAACGACTTAAAATTAATTAACTGATTAATTAGAAATCAATTAATAAAATCTGTTGGAGTTAGCATTCCCCTAAAGACGAATACTTCTCAATTAGAAATTTAACTTAAAATTAATTGGAATTCTTAAAATTAGTAAAAATGACTTAAAATTAATTGAGCTTAAAAAAAAATGTCCTATGTAAGTCCCCAGCAGGTGTTTTCATGGTGTGGTTGATCTTGGTGGTTAGTATAGGGCAACAGTATTCCCCATGTGTAGCCCCGGCGATAACTTGGTATTATTAAATAATCTCATAACGTTGAGATCGCCCAGTTCTCCGTCCGTGATTGACACCCGCGGTGATTGCACCTTTGGTCCTGGAATCTGACTTACTTCTGGAACAGAACTTATGTGATTAGTTCGCGACCCCCCCTCCCCTCTTAAACGGGATCTTCCAGATAATAAGACCAATAACCGCCAACACAGCCAGTGAGCTACCCAAGTATGTTAACGAACTACAGACTGTTAAGAATCGAGTATTAACCCTTCTCACCTCTGATAGTGATCGAGCCTTTGCGATTATTTCTTTGAACTCGGCCCCTGAATTGAGCAAGTTCTTTCCCGACTTCTTAGCGCCTGGTAACATTTCTGTATTAATAATCGTGGTAATAAGTTCTTGATCAATACTATCCTCAATAAGGGCGGACACATTTAACTCTGAATCTCCAAAACTCTGTAATGTCGCATTATACATCAATTCGGAAGTGGCAGTTAACCTTACTGCAGGGGTTCTGGCAGTGCAGCCATTTTGCAGTCTCAGTATCCCTCTACCCTTAATGTTTATGACATGTTCGGACTCATGCCTACATTTTATTGCGAGTTTTTCTTGTGAGATTATTAAAAATAGCCATGTATTGGTTGCTTCTAATCTGGACCAATATGATTCCTGTTACTTTGTGATCCTTATTATACAATCACTAATGTCTTTTATCACTCCAAAAATAGTTAATTCGACCTCATGCAACGGCTCGTTATTCTTACATATCAAAGTGGTATTCAATTTTTTGCATTTGTCAATTGACTCCTGAGTAAGCATGAGAAAGGTATCATTATCTCGACTTATTGCGAAATATTCGGGTTTTGGCCATATATATGCGAAAATTGTCGTATCGTTAAACGTCTCTTGTCTCGTTGGTAAAGAATTTGCCTTAAATAATTGATATGTAGGAAAGACTAGTAGGGGTATTGTTATGTGATATACCAAATCTACTCCTGTATATACTATTGATACTTTGGATATTTTTACTATTTCGGCGATGGAGGTATCAATGTTAAAGGAAAGAAAGTCAACATCCTGAAGATGTTTTCTGGCTAATTCGGATGATTTTGGTATTTGGTCAGGCGCAAGGAAACTGTTACGGACGAATATGTACTGCGACGTAAATAATTATGTATCAAATATAGCGGCGAGAAATAGCAAGAAAAAAGTAAGTGCCTAAGTTTGTTGTATTATTGAATAAGCCGAGAAGCGCGAACCAGCGTCGCTGAAAGTATTATATGACGCGCCTGTATTATTATCGATGTTTGTGTTTTAGTTTAAGTTTTATTTTGGAGTGGGTTTTTTCCTTGCGAGATTTTCCGAGAAGGTTTGCTTGCAGGATTTTCCCTACTCCACGGATTTGTAATCCGGGCGAATGCAAAATAAAACATTATTGATTAAGGAAATTTTGTAAAGAATAAAACGGACGGAAGAATAGCTTCGAAGTATTTTGAGGTGTGCGTGTACACCTGCTCATTGAAACAAGCTTGGCAGTGCATGGGCATGCCCATGGCCTGGAGACTTCTCCGAGCCTCGGATTTTTTCTGGGTCGGACTACCCCATTGAGGGAACTTCGGTAGTTCCAACGGGGGTGGACGCGCGCGGTGAGACTGGCTACGGAGACCAGTTAGCCGCGGCCGGCAGGGTCAATATTTTTCTAAGCACAGCCGAAAATGAGCAGAGTCGCGAGCCTACTGCGAGGCTTATCAGTTCCCTGAAGGGACATTAAAGTCTTGAAGAAGTGGTGGGACAAAGGCCATGAGGCCTATATAACGGACTGACGCGCTAGCTCGAGGCTCTTTTTCCGTCTGTTATTCTCGAGGCGAGTATCGATAGTTTGTTACATTAATTCTATAACGTTTCTTTGGTTTTCAAAATAAAATTCAGTCTAATTGAAACTATTTCATTGTATTCAAAATTCCTCATTCCCAAACCTTGTAATAAACAATCTGGTGCCGAAACCCGGGAAAAAACTTCCGGAAAACTGGGACGGAGGAAATTTTAAATTCTTCGAGAGTGAAAATTATTACTCTGTTTCATTTGTGTGGTGAAAAATAAAACAATGGCTTCGAGGAGAAGAGGGCCGGAGATCGCCAATGTGGATCAACTCCAGGGACTGCCGCCACGGAGATCCAGGAGATCAGCAGCAACGCCTGCGGAAGCTCGTCCAGCGAAAAGAGGTCGCAAGGCGCGGCTTCCTCCAGTGGGCCGACGGCCGTCCGCACCGCCTGTCCAGCCATTACCTGAACCGTCGGTCGAGCCGCCAGCGCCGCCTGCCCGGTCACCACCTATACCCTCCGTTCAACGAGCTGTCGACGACGCGGCAGCTGCCAGCTCAGGAAACGACGTTCATCAAGAAGCGAACGGCAACATGCGTGAGTGGTTGAACAGTACGGCCGTGCCGATAAACAGGCCGCGAATTATTTACGACTCAGCGTTTGATCCGAGCTTGCGATTGGCTCAAGCGCTTGAAAGAACCTTAGATGCAGTGCGTGACGCGTCTCTCGGAGGAGAAAACTCTCGCCTAGTAAATCGTTTAACGGCGCAAGCTCTTCCTAAATTTTCCGGAGATCCGCTTGAATGACTTCATTTCAAAGAAGCATACGAGCTTTCGTCGGAGCTAGGCGGTTACAGCGAGCGCAAAAATATATCGCGATTATTTAGTTCCCTGAGGGGCGAAGCGCGCGAAGTTGTAGGAACGTTGTTTGCCGGTAGTCGCGATGCAAGCGAAATCATGCGTACACTTGAGTTGCATTTCGGCAACAAAAAGATTCTCGCCGAAAAAATTGCGTCTGATTTGAAAATGCTGCCGGCAATAGAATCAAAACAAACTAATTTGATTCAATTCGCAACAAAATTAAGAAATTCGGTCGTTGCGTTAAAGTCGCTGAGTCAAACCGGCTATTTGAGAAGCCCAGAATTAATAAAGATAATCGGTAGTAAACTGCCTTCTGCGTTAAAGTACGCGTACAATAGATTCGCGGCAAGCGCAGCGACCGACCGAAGTGAATTAGAAATGCTTAGCGAGTTTGTATATCAGGAAGCCGAATTAGCCGCAGAAGCGGGTATTTTTTATTTAGATTTCGCTCCCGAAGGGCTGCAGAAGAAATCGAGTGCGCCTAGTCGGTCTACTCGGCCTCAAAAGGCCGCCGTTGTTTTCGCGATGAGTCACGAGTCGGAAGGGTCTAGTGAAAACATCACGCGCGGGCAAAATAAGAAAGAGTGTGCGATCTGCGAGCGGACGAATCATAAAGTATCCGATTGTCATGATTTTCAGCGCGAGACTTTACAGCGTCGGTGGACTTTGGCGCGAAAACATAAATTATGTTTCGGCTGTTTGAAACCTGGCCATCCGAGAGAAAAATGTAGGAACGCTTCGTGTGATATCTGCAAAAAGTATCATCACACCTTACTCCATAACCCGAAGTATTCGGAAAAATCTGCGAGCGAAAATTCAAAAAATTCCGGCCCTCAGCGCGCGAATGTAATGTCTGTTACGGGGGAGAATAGATCAAACGATTCGAGTAAGTGACTATATGATAGCACCGTGTATTTAAAAATATTACCTTTACAAGTATACGGTCCTCAGAAGCACGCGAGTACGTTCGCTTTATTAGATGAAGGGTCTACTATAACTTTGATCGATCAAGGGTTTGCTCGCGACATAGGTTTAAAAGGTAAAAAATTAAGAATAGCTCTGAAGGGAATAAATGACGAAGTTATGACCGGTGATTCTGAAAAGATAAATTTAATCATTTCTGGGGACGCGGATAAGTGTAAATTAACAGGTGCCGTAACAGTAAAAAATCTAAAACTTCCTTCGCAGTCGATTTCGGATAAACTCGTGTCGCGACTCGTAGGGAAAACCATAAATCTAAAAGCCTATAATAACGCGAATGTAAAGATTTTGATTGGACAGGATAATTGGCGATTGATCGCGAGTCGCGAGATAATCGAAATAAAAAATTCCAATTTTGCTATTTCACGTACATTATTGGGATGGGTGTTACATGGATACGCACACGGGGAATTAAGATCGATTCATACGACAATGATCACGCGCGCGGTGGAACATGAGATCCGGGCGATAACACCGACTTTCGATGACTCACACACAAACGAAGGGAGACTTGACGACTTAATAAAACAATATTTTCACATAGATGCGTTAGGGATATATAGTGAACCATTACGGAAAAACGAAGATAGTCGAGCTCAACGAATATTAGAAAAAACGTGTAAATTCAAAGGAAATCATTGGGAGATTGGGCTCTTGTGGAGACACGGTCAGGCACCTGCTACCGACGGATACTCAACGGCGCGTAAGAGATTAAAATCACTTGAGCAAAAATTAGATCGCGATCCAAATTATGCGCATTTATATTATAAAGAAATGCAACGATTTTTTGATAATGGCTATGCGGTTAAAGTAGAGAAAGGCGCGAAACGTTTACGTTATTGGTACTTGCCGCATTTCGGCGTAACCAATGTAAATAAACCAAATAAAGTAAGAATAGTACTTGACGCCGCGGCGAAGACTTGCGGTTTTAGCTTGAATGATCAACTTGATTCAGGTCCGGACCTGCTAGAACCTTTACCCGGCGTCTTGATTAGATTTCGACAGTTCGCAGTCGCAGTAAAAGGGGATATTCTTGACATGTTTTTACAAGTGACGGTGAGAGAGGAGGATCGCGGTGCGCAGCGCCTTCTCTGGCGCGGCCAGGATCGCGACCGAGAACCCGACGTTATAGAAATTAATAGCTTGATTTTCGGTGCGACGTCATCTCCATGCGAAGCTATTTATGTCAAGAATAAAAACGCGGAAAGATACAGCGATACAAAACCGATGGCGGCAAGGAGTATAAAGAAAAATAGTTATATGGACGACTACTTAGTTAGTAGGAAAACTGAAAACGAAACAAAACAACTCGTTAGCGACGTGATTCAAATTAATTTGGAAGCGAACTTTCAAATGCACGGTTGGGCCAGTAACGTGTCGAGTGTGCTGCCCGATAATCCGGGCACGTCTAAAACCGAAATGCGTTTGTGTGATCAAGGAGATGAACGCGTATTAGGGCTTTATTGGGACATTAATTCCGACGTTTTAAAGTTTAACGTACAACTTTCAAAGATATCTGAGGACATAGTAAGGGGCCAAAGAAAAATAACAAAACGCGAATTTTTACGCGTAATAATGTCCGTATTCGATCCGCTGGGCATTCTTGCGCCTTATACTATAAAATCTAAACTAATTATGCAAGCTATCTGGCGTAGTGGTATCAGTTGGGACGAGCCGCTGCAAGACGACGAGTTCGCTGCGTGGTTAGGCTGGATTTCGGGAATTAAAAAGTTAAAAGATTATAGTATTCCGCGGTGTTACATGCCTGCGGCGATGCAAGAAGAAGAGGCGCAATTGCATATATTTTGTGACGCCAGCTTAACAGCCTATGCCGCCGTGGCTTATCTACGTTTTCAGTTTGGGAGTGATCCGGCTCACATTTCTTTAATAATGGCTAAGAGTAGAGTCGCGCCTTTAAAGTTTATGACAATACCGCGTCTTGAATTGCAAGCTGCCTTGTTGGGAGCTCGGTTAGCGAAATTCATAGAAAACGAATTAGAAATCAAAATTAGTAAGAGATATTTTTGGTCTGACTCGACAACAGTACTGCATTGGATCAAATCCGAACCGCGAACGCGCCAAGTTTACGTAGCTCATCGGCTCGGCGAAATAGGAGAAATAACGCGGACTTCGGAATGGCGTTGGGTTCCAACGAAACAAAACCCGGCGGATGATGCAACTAGATTTACTAATGACGCGCTTTTTACGAATGCTCGGTGGTTTTACGGACCTGAATATTTGAAAGCGCAAGAAAACTGATTGGCCCGCGGATAAAGTTTTAGATCCGAAAGAAAGAGAATTTGCTGAGAATTCGGAGTTAAGAAAAGCATTTGTACATGTAGTTGTTGCTTCTCCTTTGGATTTTTCATTGCCGATCAGATTAATGGGATGGCGCGGACTACTTACCATTGCGCGAAGAGTTCGGACCGCGTTCGCGAGATGCAGAAAGCACGAAAAACCCGAATATTCGGTAACAAATATTCTTAAGGATGAACAGTATTGGTTCAGAGTTATTCAAGCGGAATGTTTTGCTGTCGAGATCAGCAATTTGAGAAAGGGAAAAGAAGCTCACAAGGGAAGTAAAATAGCAAGTTTAAGACCGTTTATAGACAAAAATGGAATTTAAGAGCCAGTGGTCGCGTAACAAGGAGTTTATCTGATGATTTTAATAATGAACCAATAATTCTTGACAGCCGACATTTTGCCACCAAATATTTGATAGCCGAATATCACAGACGTTATTATCACGCCAGTAATGAGACCGTATTGAATGAGATTCGTCAAAAATTTTACGTCATAGGGCTCCGTGGCGCGTTACGGTCACTTATCAGCCGCTGTATCGTGTGTCGTTTACGAAGACGAAAGCCCCAAAGTCCGCTTATGGCCGCCTTGCCTTCAGGGCGCGTAGCGTTTCGAGCAAGGCCGTTTACTCATTGCGGCGTCGATTATTTTGGTCCGATGAATGTTAAAATCGGTCGACGCCAAGAAAAACGATGTGGTGTATTGTTCACTTGTCTCACGACGCGCGCCGTTCATTTAGAGCTCGCTCACAGCTAGAGCGCAGATTCCGCGATCATGGCTTTGCAGAGATTATCTGCTCGCAGGGGCACACCCGCGATCATGTATAGCGACAATGGCACGAATTTTCGTGGCGCGAGCAAAGAACTTGTAGATATCGTCGCAAAAATAAACAAATCTAAAATTGAAGAATTTGCATTAAGAAAACGGATAAAATGGATATTCAATCCGCCGGATGCTCCGCATATGGGGGGCGCGTGGGAATGTTTGGTGCGTTCGGTGAAGATCGCGTTGTATGCTGTGCTACGCGAACAGGCTCCCAGCGAAGAAGTTTTATATACACTTCTGACTGAAATCGAACACTCGATCAATTCCCGACCTTTGACTCACGTCTCGCTAGATCCCCGCGATGAAGAGGCGTTAACGCCAAATCATTTTTTAATAGGTACGTCCTCAGGTAATTTAGAGTTAGGAAAATATGATTAGTAGTGGGGGCTGCGCGGCTACCGAGCCAGCGCGGCTACCACGCCAGCGCGGCTACTACGCCAGCGCGGCTACCCCGCCAGCGTGGCTCCCACGCCAGATGAACTTTTCTTTTTTTGCGCCACTTGTGGGCGAATGGGGGCATGGGGCTGGGGGATGCGCGTGAATATTATGTGTAGAATATTGTGTAATTTTTCTAAAAGAGTTAAATAGAAACTTTACTTAAGTAAAATATTAGACTACAGTTTTATTGAAAAAATAAATTTTTTGTTTGTTTGTTTTTTTTTTAAATAAATAAATGGTTTCTTCTTTGTGAGGAGCTGGAGGGGGAATGCGCAGGTTATTTTTAGGATAGGAAATTGAAATAAACAATAAAAGGAAAAGTAAAAAGTTTACAACAAATAGTATTTTATGTTTTTGTTTTGTTTATTAATAAAAAAACTTAATACTAATACATATAATATAATTTTATTAATTTATTTAAATTTTATTTATTATTTTTATATGAAGAAAACTTATTGTTTTAATAATTAATTAATAAAAGTGTTCGTTGCATTTACTTAATATACTTAAACATAAAACCATTCTTTATACTTATACATAATTAAAAACTTATATATTATAGTTACATAAAGTTAAAAAATTTTAAAAAACATTTAACATATTATTTAAAAAATGAATTAAAAGTTAATTTAATTAACATTATCGAAACAACATATGACTAGACATGACTCGTTGATTCAATGTAAAACATTGAATGAATATGGATGAAGTGTACCCGCACGTATAATTAATATATATTAAAAATAAAGATTATAGTTATACATATAATTTGTAGAAAATACAGTTATAGTACATAATAAAAAATAGATATTAATATAAAAATTATAATAGATTCATTATAAAATTATGGTTAATCTTAGAGAGAGTGAAAAAAATCGTTTATGTAAATTCCAACAAACAACCTCCTAAACTTTTGAGAAATACATCTCTAGTTTCAATTTCTTTTTCAAAATTTTGTAAAGTTTCTTCATTTTCTAATAATAAAGTATTAACTCTATTTGGCATAAAAATGTCAAAACTCTCATCGAGTTCTAAAACAATTTTTATACCAAATTTAGTTGATACTTTTTTTAGTTTGGTTATTTTATATTGTATAGTGATATCTAAGTCTTTAAGACGTTTAGTTGGTAAATAGCTGGATGGTTTTTTTGCAACTCTGTTAATCAGATCCATAACTGAAACATAAAAAATTAAATGTTTTTAAATAAATCAAATTAAATAAAATTTAGTCATTCCCATAGAAAATAATATGCGTACTTATTATTATTGTTGGTAACTTCAGTTGATTCTTCACCCGAACTATAATCGCTATCAGAGCTTTCTAAAAAAAAGTCTTGATTATTTGCTCTGTGTAAAATTGCTGTAAGCCACCTATCAATGGCTAATACGTTTTGCGCAGCGCAATTAGATATCCAGTTAGGTGGATGAAGAGAGCAGCATCTGATAGAATCTCTAAATCCTGGAGAACGTAAGGAGGGGCAATCGAAGTCCTCAAGGTTCCATACGTTGTCAAAATAGTTCGACAACCAACTTTTTTTTTGTAGTCCTTTAACCCAAATAATAGGTGCCGGATTCTGCGCTAATCGGTCTTTTATGCCTTTAAAAATATCGGGAATTTCGTTATAATCCTCGGTACCGTCATCCCAACGAAGACCGTGAAAGTTCTCAGTTAAAAAGATGTTATCCCTTTTTGCCTGCTCCGGTAACTGGTTCCAGGGATAAGGTGGTTTAAATGTTATCACACTGGATATTAAAACAGGTGATCTTGACGGTATAAGATACGCCAATTCCTTTAAAACGAAATTGTTTTCGCTGCCCTTAAATCCTTGTATATCAATTATTATTTCCATTTTTATTTTCTAAAAAATTATTTAAGTTGCAACAATTGTACTTTATTTTTAAGTATAAAAAGTACTCACTTGTTGAAAATAAAGATTTCTTTTTATAAATATGTAAATTCAGTTATTCAAAATTATAAAGCGTAAAAATATATTATAAATTATAAAATATAATAATATATTAAAAATTGTAAAACGTAAAAAATATTATAAATTATAAAATGTAATAATATATTAAAAATTATAAAATTATAAAATATTCAAGAAAAAATGTAAGTCAGTAAATTAAATATTAGAATATTTAAAAAATATAATAATAGTTATATTAAGCGTATATAGAGAGTAAAAGACATAGAATGATAGCAGTGAATTTTCATTCGTCGCTTATATACCCTGCCAAATAAATGTATATGCATTTTACAAGTGCGCACGCACCTAAAAGTTGCGCACGCATCATCCCTTCATATTTTAAAAAAGTTATCTGCCCCCTCCGCAATCATTGATGCGCGCGCATCTCATACTTTTTCACAGCGATCGTCAATGTCCCCTCTACGATCGCTTATGCGCGCGCACCTTATCCCAAAGTTTTAAAAGCGGTAAGAGTGTCACGCACGATTTCTATGACCGCATAGCGATAACAAGTCTCTTGAAACACTTGCTTCTGTCTCAAAGATTCAAGTGTCATGTTTTGACTAATGAAAAAGATCCTAATATCCAGACATATTTTTCGTCTCCTTTATAACTGATGTAATTTTAAAATTATTTTATAATTAATTTCTAAAACTCTCTATTTAACTTTATTAATTTATTATTATAATTAATTATTATTTTGTATTATAAAATTTTAAATACAACTTATTTTCAAATAAAATTATTTATATATTAAATATATTATATTATTAATTATTGTAATATATTTGTCATATCTTTCCATTTAACAATTATTTTTAATTTATTATATTATAATTTTTGTTTTTATAAAACTTGTTTTTACAAATATATTTATTATTAATTATATAATATTTTTTTCATGCTTTTATACATCATATTGTATTTTAATTTTTCATTGTAACCATGCTGTTTATATTATTAATTTTATATTCTTTCATGCTTTTATTTATTATATTGTATTTTAATTTTTCATTATAATCATGCCGTTTATATTTTAAATTATATTTAATTTATTATTATCTTATAAAACCTTATTTAAACATTATATTTTTTAATACTATTATTATATTAAATATATATTGTAACGGGGCTGTTCTTGACTGATTCACCTCGCGGAGGAGACCTGTCTCCGCGAGATGGGTGCAATGGGGCACGCACGAGTGCCCCGTGAGGTCCTTACCTCGGGGTGCGCGCGAGCACCCGACGGCGAATACACGTCGCCGCGGCCCGTATACAACGTGAGAGTACGCCTGTACTCTCACTTCTTGTACTCGCGTGCTGTCGCACGAACGCGCTCCTCGCGTTCGCGTGGCTGTTGTCCTCCTAGATGACAGCTGATGCCGGCCGCTCAGCTCTGCGATAGAGTGGCGGTATCCGGGAGATTAAGGACGAGGAGGGTTTGCCGAGTAGCCCCGCGGACTACTCGGAAGAATAACGCGGTCGTGTAAAATTGCAAGTCGGAGGCCTTTATTGCCTCCGTAAAAGAAATTACAGTAAAAGCGTCCCGAATGGTTAGTAGTTGTCGGGCGTGCGTGCCGACCGCTCCGAGCACGCCCGAGTGTTGCCGAGCGGAGCCGCGCGCGAACGCAAGCGCGCGCGCTCCTACGAATTCTCGGCTGCGTCCAGAATTCGCCGGCCGATCGCGCGATCCGCGATCGGTGATGTTTACGCGGAGCGCGATCTTGCTCCACGTAAACAAATACCGCGCTCGAGAGCAGGCCGCCTGCCTGCTCTGCGTGTACACACACGTACACGCCCACACGAAGGAACGGGTCGCTTACCCGTTCCGCGCGACGACTCGCGAACCCGACCTCGAGCTCGTACTCGAGGTACCGATGCTGTACCGCGCGACGGCTCTTCTGCGAGAACCGCGACTCCCACCGCACAGGAGTCCGCGACCGCGAACTAGGGAGAGAGAGAAAGATGACGAGCTGGGGATACGTTCCCCGCTTCCGCAGAACACTGTCAACAACAGGGAGTCGAGGCGCTCCTCGACTCCTCGCCGGTACGCGCCCGCACTCGCTCACAATCACGGGCGGTACTTACAGCTGTCGCAGCCTTCGCTCGTCCTCGGCTGCTTCCACGTTCGCACGTCCTGCTGTCGCTCGCTTCCCCTCGATCCGCTCGATCACCGGGTGGTCCGTTTGCGCACGTGTCCGTCGTCGCCGACGGCTCGAGAGAATCTCTCGAGATTGCCCACCTGGCAATCTCTCCTCCGCGCGCCGGCTTAGCCTAACCTAAGCCGCGCTCGCGCCCGCTCGCGCCAGCTCGCGACGACGCCAGGGTGCCCCGCAGTACCCCGCGTCACACCCTCCTCCCAGACGCCGTTAAGCTACGTCTTGACGGCCTCTGCCACTATTAGCGAGCCAAACCTCGGTAGTGTAGGAAACAAGGGGGCAGGATAGGAGAAAAAAACTAACCACGAACCTCGTCGTGATTTTGTACGTGCAGAGCACGAAGCCATTGGCTCTCACGTACAATGGGTGACGGGACTCGGCACGGCACGTCTCTTGGCCAGACTGCCGACCCGTCGGGCTTGCGCTTCTGCCACTATCGCAGACGCACGCACCAGGACTTGCGCCTCATCGCGCTCGTTGTCCTTTTGTGTGGGCTCTTCCCACGATGGCTATGAAAAACCGTTTGTGGCGGAGTACGTACTCCTCGACGCACTCCTCTTTGAAACGGAGACGAAACACCATTTTGTCTCCTTAGGCACTCCCGCCGATCTCCAGTGACCCCGGGATGCCCTGTGTACCCGGCTCCGAGCCTCGGGGCCAGCGTACACAACGATCGGTATTCTCTCCGATCGCTTCTTTGCGGGTGGCCTCCTGGCCACTCGCTAGACGGTGGGCAGCCGCGCTGCTCATCACGTCGTGGTGAACGACGTCCTGGTCGCTCAGCAGGTTGCCAGCATGCTTGCTGGGTGGTGGTTGGGCCTCGCCCCAACCTCCTCAACCTTTTCGGGGATCCCCTCCAGGGTGCCCCCTCCTGGCTGTTCCGGCGGCGGTTGCACGCCTAACACTTTGGAAAACGCCTTGTCCCCGGCGCTCTCCAGGGAAGAGTCCTACGACTCGTTCCTCCAACTCCAACTACTCCGTTTGGGGAAAGGATGGAAAGAAGAAAGGAATTGTAAGGAATGGCTCCGTAAGTCAATCCTGTCAACCGTGTCTTCCTCGCGTCTTACGTTTTGGCCGCGCTGGCCTTGTTCTTAGAACCGGGTGGACGACCCGGTCCTCGCTTTCCCGTCGCGTTTCTAACTTGCGTGACGGCGTAGGACGCTTTACGCGGGCGTCCGCGTTTGCGCTTTACAGGTTTTTCCTCAGGCTGGGCGTTCCCAGCCTGGGACGCTTGCCCGCTGGCACCGCTCTTCTTCTCATCAGCCTCTGCTGATGGAGTCGTGGGCGCATCCACACGACTCCCGCCTTCCCCCGGAGGTCGGGCGCTGGTCTCGACGTCCTCTTCTTCAGCAGGAACGTCTGCGCCGGGGATGTATGGTTTCATCTGTTCTGAGTGGATCGGACCCACTGTCCGTCCACTTTGGTCACGCAACGCGTACGTGTTGCTGCCCAAGATTTCCGTAACATCGTACGGTCCGGCAAACTTCGGAGCTAGCTTCCCAGCTACTCCTTTTGCCGCATTGGAAAGGACTTTATTCCTTTTCCATACGAGATCTCCGACTTTGAAGCTCGCTTCACGTCGGCCCCGTTATAGTAACGCGCCTGTCGATCTCGTTCCCTGTCGGAATTCTCCGCTGCCATGTCGTGGACCTCGGAGAGATTCCTCATTCGGAGAGCCCATTCTTCTTGAGCCTCCTCTTCGTTTTGTTTCAGTATATCAAGCATCTGCCTGCTATACTCCGAGTCTAAGGGCTTCGGATGCCTGCCGTAGACGAGGAACGCAGGTGTCATTCCTGTGGCACTACTCTTGGAGTTGTTGAACGCGTGGACGAGCTCTGTAAGATGCTCGTCCCAGCGATCATGGTCATCTTGGATGAAAGCCATGATCATCTGTTTCATCGTTCGGTTAACCCTTTCGACAGGGTTAGCCTGCGGATGGTACGGGGGCGTCGTTTCATGACGTATCCCCTTTTTGTTCAAAAAACCGTCGATCGTTCGGTTTTTGAACTCTGTCCCGTTGTCGGAGAGGAAGACTTCGGGTGTTCCAAACCGGAGACAGATGCGTTCTGTAAACTCCGCCAGTATGGCTTCGCCTGTGGCGCGGTGGAGCGGAATCACTTCCACCCACCGTGTGAATAAATCCTGAAAAACTAGGATGTATTCGTACCCTTTACTCGTCTTGGGTAGCGGGCCCATAATGTCGCCTGCGACATACTGCCAGGGTCGTTCGATGACCCTGCGGCCCATGAGTCCCGTCGGCGGCCTTTGCTCAGCCTTTATCTGCTGGCAAGTCTGGCATTGCCGCACGTAATTGGCGATGCACGCATCCATACGTGGCCAATAATATTGACGGGCAACCCGTGCGAGAGTCTTCTCTCGCCCCAAGTGTCCTGCTGTGGGGCTATCATGACACTCTTTCATGATATCCCCTTGTTTTTCTAGAGGAAAGACGAGCTTCCAAGCCTCGTCGTCCTCTCCCAGGATTCCTTGCATCAGTTGGTCGGGGTTGTAATAAAACAGTCTCCCCCCGATCCACTTCATCTTCGGATCGGTGAGTGGTTCCTCTTTGGCTTTCTTAAGCTGTTGGAGATACCACTCATCTTGGGAATTTCCCGTCCACGAGACACCTGCCACTGGTGTCTCCTCGCCCTCCTCCTCGTACATTCGAGAAAGGGCGTCTGGGACATTGTTGAGCGCGCCTTTCCTGTGCTCAACCGTGAATTGGTGGCCTTGCAGCTCCAGGGCCCACCGCGCTAATCGCCCTGTCGGACCACTCAGTGTGCGCAGCCAACGCATTCTCGTTCCGTCACGCTGTAGTTCCTCTCGGCAGGTGAGAGGACGCGGCTGGCGAACTCCAGTGCTCGCTCCTTGCCGTCTTCAAACTGAAGTAGAACTGCTCCGATTCCCGAGTCGCTTGCATCTGTTTGTACAACAAACTCGTTGTTGAAATCAGGGCGTTGCAAGACTGGTGCGGAGGCTATGAGAGCCTTTATCCGCTCGAATGCAGAGTGTTGTACTTCAGTCCACTCAAACTTACGCTCCTTCTTCGTTAGTTGCGTAAGTGGTTCGGCGATCGTGGCGAGGTTGTTCAGGAACCTCCTGTACCACGATGCCATGCCTAAGAAGCGCCTTAGCTGCTTTACGTTCTTAGGCGGCGGGTACTCTAGTACCGGCCTTATCTTCTCTGGGTCAGGGCGGAACCCGTCTTGGTTCAGCACTACTCCCAGGTATTTTACTTCGCATTGGCAGAAGTGGCTTTTCTGCCGATTGATCGTTAGGCCCGCCTCTCGTAGACGGCCTAAGATCTTACGAAGGTGTTCGAGATGCTCCTCGAACGTTTTCGACATTATGACGACGTCATCCAGGTATGCGAATGCAAAGTCTTCGCAATCTGGAGTGACGACCATGTCGATTAGGCGCTGGAAAGATGCTCCTGCATCTTCCAAGCCAAATGGCATTCTCTTGTACTGGAAGTGGCCCATTCCAGGTACAGAGAAAGCCGTTATCTCTCTGGACGCCTCGTCCAGAGGTACTTGATGGTACGCGTTGCTGACGTCAAACGTCGTGCAAAACTTTGCCGCTTTGGCCTTGCGGAAAGCCGCGTCCATGCGTTTCGCCGGGTAGCCGTCCGGCGAAACCTTGAGTGTATTGACTCGTCGGTAGTCAATACACATCCGGTATCCTCCACCGGATTTCTTAACCATCACGACCGGGCTTGACCACGGACTCGTGGATGGTTCAATGACGCCAGCGTCCAGTAACTTACGGACCTGCGCGTGCATTTCAGCCTCTATTACCGGTGAATATGGGTAATATCGCTGTTTGATGGGGCGAGCATCTCCCACATCAATCGAATGGGTCACCCACGTGGTGCACCCAAGTGTGGTCGGCTCCGTGCCGACCATTTCGTGCACAAGTGCCTCGACTTGTGCTCGTTGCTCCTCGGTTACATGGCCTAAGCCCACTGCACCGATCTGGATCATGTTAATCTCTTTAACTGATGCCAGTTGGAGATCCACGCTGACGTTGTCGTCCACCAACGTCAGCTGGTTTGATCGCGGATTGTGTACTGAGCCGAATTCCCGCATGAAATTCGTGCCCAAGTAACAATCCGCATCTAGTGCAGGGATAATCGAAACTTTGATATCCCTGCTTATGCCACCTATTGTGAAGGGAAGGTAAGCACAGCCCACGATTGGGCTCGTGCTACCGTCAGCGAGCTTAGCACCTGCGTGCTCGCTTGGCATAAGTGTTCGGCCGCATGCAGTTATCAACTGCAGGCCGATCGGTCCCATCACTGTGACCGATGCGCCTGTGTCGTACAGCGCGCGGAAGTGGAAACCTTCCACTTCCACCTGTAACCACCATCTGGTTTCCAGGCTTTCCTCCGCAGGAGCGTTCGGTAGTGCCGTCCCGCTAACGCCCTGGGAGGTCGTTCCCGAAGCTTCCTGACTAGCTTCGTTGGCGTTTGGGGAAGTAGTTGAGTGCCCTACTTCCCCTGTTGCCCGTTTTCCGGCGAGCAATTAGGGCATTTCGCTCGGATTACGCCTTTTTTGTCGCATCCGAAGCAGCGAATAGGTTCTTTCGCTTGCCCATTTTTCTGGCCGTTCTTCTCGTTGCCATTGTTTTTCTTGGCGTTGCCTTTTCAGAACGGCCCTTTTTGTTCGCCGAGGAGGAAGCATCCCTTGTTTCCCCCTCCCTGCCTTTGCTTATTGCTTTCGTGGAAAGCTTTCAATAGATCTCCACTAAGCTTCTTTATCAGGTCGGCTATGTCTTGCTGACCTGTCCCGGCTATCGGAGCATCGGGCTTCTCCTTTGTGTCCGGGGATGTAGCGGCCGTTGCCGCTACCTTTACATGAGAAGACGTCCCTGTCTTCTCGTTCTGCGGTCTGTACACCGTTTCTGGCATTACCGCTTTGGATGGGTAAATTGGCGTCCTATCGCCCTTTTCCCTATCCAGGATATATTCAGCTTTTGTGCATTGATCCGCTAGCTCGTCTGGCGTGTTGCAGATCTCAATCCTGATAATCCTCTTGATTTCTGGGAGAAGATTCATATAAATCTTCTCCAGCTCTTGGAGCCTAGTCATCCTCGGGGATATCTCACATAACATGCTCTCCATGCATGTTATGTAATGGCTGCTCGATTCCCCGATGTGTTGGTAACGACTCCTAATGTCGTCTCTTAGGCGCTCTTGCCCTATCGTGGGCGCAGCCCATCTGCGCCGAGTGGCTTGGCAAAAATCTGCCCATGTTCGCCACTCGCGGCTGTAGTTCTCTCGTAACAGAGATTCCAACCCGGCGATTAGACCCTGTGACGACTGACTATCGTCATCGGCCCGCTATCTTGGTCCTTTTCATTCTCTGACTCTGATGGCGGTGTGCGACTTGGCTCTACGTTGCCAAGTCCTTTGTCCGCCTTCAGAATGGCAAACGATGCTATTCTGATAGATTGAGAGAGGGGTGAGGTCGGCCCTTCTCAGTAATTCTCGTCCTGAATTGTGGTGGATGTCCTGTCCATACACATCTCTTCGATGAAGGACTTCCTCAACGATTCACGGACTGTGCGTAACTCCTCCTCGTTTGAGGAGTTACACGCCTGAAAATCGGCTGCAGTGTAATTACCTTGCAGCCAATTATACAGACGGTGACGCTGCACAAAGCAGTCGCCGTCTGTTCTTAGTCCGAGTTGCTGGATCGTCTCCTCCAGCTCCTCGACCGGGATCGCGACAGCCACTGGACGTCCTTTCCGTTGGTTCTGACTTATACTCCATCTTCGCCTGATTGAGTACAGGCCTGCCCTCTATCCCAAAAACACGGAAAAATTTGTGGGACGGACCTTTCGGTTGGCGACGCAACTACTCCTACTGTGTAGTGTGAGATTCTCTCTGAAACACGTCTTCGAGAATTTCTTTACGACTGCCTACAGTTTGTAGCGCAGTCGCGATTGAGATGCGTAAAAAAAAACTCTATTTATTTAACGCGACTCTACTCGAAATTCTCGCTGACAAATTCAGCGAGAAAATGAATTTTCCTCGAAAACTTTCGATTTTCGAGTTCAATTTGGATGGAAAAAATTCTCACTAGAATTTTCTCCCAGACATGTTTCTGGTGTTAGTAAGTTACAATCGGTTGTAAATTACATGTGTTCGCTAGCTAGCCAACACGAGAGGTTCCCTGTCGAAAGCGCGAATTCTTGTTTTGTTTTTGCTTTTGGTTTGTTGAGATTCCGAGTTTTCACTCAACAGCTGCCCGATACAGAAGCAGGTCACGGCTGCGACTGTATGCTGTTGAATGATTTCTGAACACCCCGCGTGTTCAGTGATTAAAAGCTTTTGAATGGAAGCAGGGCACGGCTGCGACCGTTCGCTTATTTAATCAGAATTTGGAACTCCCCGTGAGTTCCAATATCGTAAAGTCTCTGAACAGGAGCAGGGCACGGCTGCGACTGTTCACTTTACGAACACACTCCAGGAATTTCAAACAAAGTGAAAAAGAAATTTTTGACAGGAGCAGGTTACTGCTGCGACTGTCTGATCGAATAAATTCTCCGACCACAAATAAAAAAAATCGAAAAATTTGTTTTCCGCGCAAACCGCATGCAAAAACTCAAAAAAATCGCCTTTTCGTACGTTTCTTCCGCCTGAAGAAACGATCGCCGCCACGCGAGATTCTCTCTCTCCACCTAAATTTACTACTGGAAAAATCCCCTGATTTTTCCCCCTTCGGTTTTTAAAAGAAAATTCTATTCTTATCCCTCTTCACGAACGCACCCGAACTCTAGAATTTAATTCAAATTTGAATTTCGCGGCTTTTTCACTCCCTGTGAAAAAAGCCCGCCGCCACCTAGCGGCCAAATCGCGAAGCTTCTCCTGCTTCTCGATTACCGACCCAGTCGGTAACCCGATCTGCTAATTCAAAATTTTTCGCTGAAGAAAACTAAATTTCGTCGCGTCGTGGTCCTGTCCTCCGCTGCACACGTTGTTGGGCGCCAATTGTAACGGGGTTATCCTTGACTGATTCACCTCGCGGAGGAGACCTGCCTCCGCGAGATGGGTGCAATGGGGCACGCACGAGTGCCCCGTGAGGTCCTTACCTCGGGGTGCGCGCGAGCACCCGACGGCGAATACACGTCGCCGCGGCCCGTATACAACGTGAGAGTACGCCTGTACTCTCACTTCTTGTACTCGCGTGCTGTTGCGCGAACGCGCTCCTCGCGTTCGCGTGGCTGTCGTCCTCCTGGACTATCGCCGATGCCGGCCGCTCAGCTCTACGATAGAGTGGCGGTATCCGGGAGGTTGGGGACGAGGAAGGTTTGTCGAGTAGTCCCGCGGACTACCCGAAAGAATGACGCGAGCAAGTAAAATATAGATCGGAGGCCTTTATTGCCTCTGCAAAGTAAATTACAATAGTCGCGTCCCGGAGAAGTTAGTAGATGTCGGGCGCGCGAGCCGAATGCTCCGAACGCGCCCAAGTAAAGCCGAACGGAGCCGCGCGCAAACGCAAGCGCGCGCGCTCCTACGAATTCTCGGCCGCGTCGAGAATTCGCCGGCCGATCGCGCGGTCCACGATCGGTGGTGTTTACGCGGAGCACGACTTTGCTCCACGTAAACAAACGTTTGCGTCCGAGAGCAGGCCGCTTGCCTACTCTACACGTACACACACGTACGCACGCATACGAGGGAACGGCTCGCTTACCCGTTCCACGCAATGTACAACGAATTCGGCCTCGAGCCCGCGCTCGAGGTTCCGATGTCGAATTACGCGGCGGCTCTTCTACGAGAGCCGCGACTCTCGCCGCACGAGAGTCCGCGATCGCGATCTACGGAGAGAGAGAGAGAAAGAACGGGGGAAACGTTCCCCGCGTTCGACGAACGAAAACTTCCGCTCTAAATACATTCCAATCCCTCGTGACAGTACATTCAAACAGGTAGCTGAAGTCTCGTCAAGCGTGATTCGCAATTTTTATTAATTTTTCAATTTTTTCGTACGACAAAGTTGTTTGTGTTTCAGGAAAGTAAGGCCTTATTTTCTCTTGTACTTTCCAAATCTGTACTAGTTGCAAAATGTGTGGAATCCTCTGTTGCCGGGCTAATGCTTGTAGGTGTCTCTTTTGTCTTTTTACTCCTCTTCTTCTAGTGGTGATGCTTACTTCGGGATCTAAGGTGAGATCTCCTTCATAGCGAATAAATTCCACGGCGGCCCCAAAGCAGATAAGTTGTGCAAGATACAGCATTTTTAATAAAAAACTAAAAATATGTAGCTGATATTTCCTTTTAAAATATTTGTTTTATTTTATTTGTTTATTTATTTAACATATGAGATTCGTAGCCTGTTAGCATGTACTATCTTATCCTTATTATTTTGTGTTACTTTAATATTTCCTTTATCGTTAATAATTTCCTTAACTATGTAAGGACCTTCGTATTGATTGGCTAATTTATAAGGTTTTCCCCCTTTTAATAACCCACCAAGTCGCGTACTTTAAAATCTTTGTGATTTGTATTTCGATCGTAATAAAATTTTGATCTCCATTTGGCGTCTATTAAGTTATTGCGAGCTATATTTTGAATGTCAAACAGTTTTTTTGCTTAATTGTTTCACGTAATCATCGTAAGATAATAATTGATCTTCGTATGCTATTTCATATGACGGTAATCTTGCAATTTTACCAAAAATTAATTCATATGGCGTAAAACGATGTCCTTCATGTTGTGCGGTATTGTAACTTAATATTGCTAATTCGATGTATTCGTCCCACTCATTATCTTTATCAATAAACATTTTCATGTATTCGCTTAAGGAATGATGTGATCGTTCTAAAGAGGCATTCGACATCGGATGATAAGCAGTGGTTTTTACCTGTGCAATTTTAAATTTCTTTGCCACCTTTCTCATAAGGCTGCTCATAAAATTCGAACCTTGATCTGTCAAAATCGTCACGGGTGCCCCGAAAATACAAATAAACCGTTTTATAAAGGCGTTAGCCACTGCTACTGCTGTTGCGTTCTTTATAGTTATTGCCATGCAATATTTTAAGAAACTACATTGTATAGTTAAAATATTATTATTCCCATTTTTAGATACAGGAAAAGGACCGACTATATCAAGACTCACTTTTTCCATAGTAGCCATTGGTGTACCAGAAAATACTATTTTCTGTTTTGTTTTTACCTGCACTAATTTTTCATTCGACATTTTAAACATCTTTGTATATAGTTTTGTATGTCTTTCTTCATATTTTCCCAGAAGAAATTATATTTAATTCTCCTATATGTTTTTGTTACACCTTTATGTCCCCCGATTGCAGATCCGTGCAGTTATTCTATAATTTTCGTTCTGTCTTCTTCTACATATGTTACACATCCATGACACAATATTATTTTTAAAGAAGCTCCTTTCATTATTTGTTTAATACATCTTATTATTTCCTTTCATGAAATATTATCGATAAATTTACTTACTGCCGTACTTATGGATTTAATATTTTCTTTTCAGTTATTTCTTTTAACGTTATAATTGATGACTTAACCCCTTCGTTGGCATTGACGCGTTTACGCGTCAAATTTTTTCGTGCCAATGCTGGCATTGACGCGTTTACGCGTCAACTATTTTTTTTTCTATATAACCCGCTCCAAATTCGAATTCGAGCTACACTCGGGGGTTTTTGGGTACGCTGAATCCGAATCTGTTGTCAAAATCAAGAAATTCAAAATGGCGGCGTCAATATGGCGGACGAAAATGTGAAATTTTGCTCGATTTCAATAAAAATTGGTATTTTGGGATTTTTGTGGTCGCTGATTACGAATTTAATCTCAAAATTGTCAAATACAAAATGGCGGACCAAAATATGAATTTTTACTCAATTTGCATGAAAATAGATACCTCGCGGTTTCTGAGGCCGCTGATTACTGATTCAATTTGAAAATTGTCAAATTAAAAATGGCGAATCGAAAATGGCGAAGCCAAAATGGCGAACAAAAAATAGTAAAAGGTTAAATTTGAATTTATTTTCGTATATATGAATTATTTAATGCATAATTATTGATCTCGAAAGATCCCAGAGTACAATTTTTGACATAAAATAAATAAAATATATATATTTCCACGTATAATTTTGAATGCGCCAGTTAGTTATTATTTTTCATTTTAAAATCAAATTTAGCAATCTCTGATACTTTAGGTTACTGATTTTTATTCAAATCAAGTGAATTGCAATATTTTGTTCCGCCATTTCGAATCCATTATCCTGAATTCATCGATTTTCAACCGAGATTTTTAATGAACGGGTTTAGAAAACCCAAAATATCTTTCTTTATTGAAAAGAAGTGAAATTTCCTGTTTTTGAACGCTATTTTGAATTCGCCATTCCGTGTTTTGTAATTTTCTGTTTTTGTATTTCGATCCGCCATTTTGTGTGCCACTATTTTGAATTTTACAATTCTGAAATTAGTTACGTAATCAGCAACCTCAGAAACCGTGAGGTATCTATTTTCACGCAAATTGGGTAAAAACTCATATTTTGGTCCGCCATTTTGTAGTCGCCATTTTGTATTTAACAATTTTGAGAATAAATTCGTAATCAGCGACCACAAAAATCCCAAAATACCAATTTTTATTGAAATCGAGCAAAATTTCACATTTTCGTCCGCCATATTGACGACGCCATTTTGAATTTCTTGGTTTTGACAACAGATTCGGATTCAGCGTACCCGAAAACCCCATAGTGTAAATTTTCAGAGAAAAAAATTTTTCTGCCAGTTTGGGCACTTTTTGTGGATTTCCTTCTGCCAACGAAGGGGTTAATACCCTCAAGTATATCATGTGTAGTTTCCGTTTCTTTCCCTCGAATTGCTAATGCAAAATGTCGATTATTATTTTTATATATTATTCTAACTTCTCCTTTGTTAATCTCTGTAAATTTAGGTAATTATTTTGATTGTTGTAATAATTTCGCTCCAGCATCGCATGGAGTTCCATCAGTTGAGATAAAATATGCATAATTATCTTTACGCATGGTAAGTTGTTCGCTACACTCTATAAATTGTTTATTAATATTTTTAGTGATCGTACAATCATCGTGATGTTCGTCTTCGTAAAAAATTTCCTCATTATTTCTGATTTCTTTGTGGTTTACCTCTATCGGTGGTAACTCGAAAATATTTTCCATTTGTTCGTCTAATTTTTCTTAATTTTCTTCTATAATTTGTGGCAAATCATTATTTCTATTATTTTTACTATTATTCGGTTTCTTGGGAGTGTAAAGTTATATTTTGGTATAGTCAATTTTCCTGCTTGATTTCAAGTAATTGCAAAAATATTTTCTTCTACTGGATTGCTTGATAGGGCATCTGCTACTACGTTTGTTTTTCCACTTTTATAAACAATATCATAGTCATAAGCTTCTAATTTAAAACGCCATCTGCTTATTTGTGATGTAGGATCGTTAGAATTTTTAAACCATACTAAGACTTATGGTCGGTTACTATGGTAAATTTCCGGCCTAATAAATAAGGTCTGAATTGTGTAACCGAATAAACAATTGCAAGAGCTTCTTTTGAATAAGTGTCGTATTTTTGTTCCGTTCGGCTTAATACCCTTGAAACATATGAAATCAGACGATCTTTCCCTAGTTCGCCTTGAGAAAGTATTCCTCCTATGGCAGTTCCGCTGGCATCGCGAGTTACAATAAAAGGCTTTTCAAAATCAACAATTTTTAAAACAGGTTGATGCATAATTTATCTTTTAAAACTGTAAATGAATTTTGTGTATCTTTATCCCATATAAAGGGTGTGTCATTCTTTAATAAATTACTTAAGGGTTTTGCAATTCCAGAAAAATTATGTATAAATCTGCGATAATAGTTCTTCTAGCGAAGAATATTCTTAACTTTCTTCGGTTCAGGAAATTCTCGCGCTGCTTTTAGTTTGTTAGGATCGGAGTTTCCCTCTTCTTGACTTAACACATGGCCCAAATAAGTAACTTCGGTTTTTTAAAAATCTGGCTGTAATTTAAGATTAGCTTCTCGTAATTTTTGTAAAAATTTTCGAAATTTATCATTGTGTTTTTCTATCGTTCTTGCAAATATTACAGCATCATCTACATAAATAAATATATCTTTGCGCTGCATGACTTTGAAAGCCATGTCGACTCCTGTCTAAAAAGTGGCTGGACTTTTCGACGAGCCCATAGGCATCGTGACAAACTGAAAAAGGCCGAAAGGTGAGGAAAAATTTGTTTTTTGTCGATCTGCTGGATCCAATGTTATTTGAAAAAATCCCTGTGCTAAGTCAAACACTGAGAAATATTTTGAGTCTCCTATTTTGTCAATTATATCCATTATATTAGGCATAGATTTATCCTTAATTGTTTTGTCATTCAACTGTCGAAAATCTACTACTAGTACGATATCGCTTATTTCCCTTAGTCGATAGTTGATAGTCGATGTCAGAGCGGAAACGCACCCTTGGCCCCTCACGAGGACATTTGGGTGATGCACCTAGGGCTATTGGCCCTTTGCGCTCGGTCTCCTCATCATTCATTCCCTATCAACCTCCCTATATAGTCAACCAGTCTAAGAAACCTGCTAAGCCCCATAGAGCAGACCCCCTTCCGTTCGAGAAGCCACTCTTCATACACCCCGCGCCTACCGCCCATCAGCCTAGGACAGTGACATTAGAGGTACAAGGGAGTTTCTTTACTTACATCACAGAGTCTGCAGATATTCTCAGCACCTAACCCTATCCTCTTCTTAAAGTGTGACAGGTCGCAGTGTCCCGTCAGCCACTCCACTACCCTTCTGATATCCTTTCTGGGGAGACTGATCATCTCCCTCACCCATCTTGTCGGGGCAGACTCTGCTATAAACGCTTTTGTATGCCTGCATTCCCCGTACCTCTCCCATTTTCAGGATTTTCAGGATTTACAGACAGTTCAACCTCCTAACACCAAACCTCCACTATGCCTAATGCAAAATTCATTAGGCCTGCTATTGCGTTCTCGTCCTGCCCTGTAATCAGGATCAAGACGTCGTCCGCATATGCCTGAGCATATATACCTGCTTCATTTAGCCTTACCAGTAGTTCATTCACGACGAGGGACCACTCGGTGGGCTAGAGGATTCCTCCTTGCGGACAACCCCTCCATACTCGGCCCCCTCTCGTCTCAGATCTCCACTTTGCCTGGACTACTCTCCTAACTAGTGAATTATACAGCCATCTTATCAGGGACTTGGGAATGCCATGTCTCTATGCACCTCGGCATATGCTGCTACTTGTCGTGAAATTGAAGGCACCTTCCACGTCCAGGAAAGCAGCTCATTACCATACCTTTATTTTGCATCCCCTTTTTAATTCCGTATGTAAGTATTTCTCATAATTTTCTTTCCAGCGATATTTTCTCTCAAAATCCATAAAATAATTAATCAACATTTCTTCATTATTCTGACGCAATTCCGCAAAATGAATAAAACAAGTCCATTTAAATCCAAATAATTTTCTTTATAATTTATTTGTGCATTATTCTGTTTAAAGAAATCAGTGCCCAATATTCCCGATTCATATATAGGAAAATCAGCACTTACAACATAAAATCTATTTCTTTATAAGAAAAATCAATTCTAATTTTACCCGAAGTATTTATAGATTGCTTAGTTATTCCTTTTAATATTAATACTTCTGCTCTGTCGATAGGTGTATATGGTGACACTTCGCTCTGTCTAATTATATTCACAGACGCTCCCGTGTCTAGCATAAAATTTAAAGGACGATTAAATGCTCCAATATTTAACTCTATTATGGGAGAACAACTGTTTGTGGTCAAGTTTTTTTTCTCGACTCTGGTGAGATGCCAAACTTCACGACGAGTGGTTGCGTGGCCGCTTGGGTCTTCCTCTGCGCGCCGGTAAGAAGAAGATTGGGTCCTTTTCTTGACTTTTGTTCGTGACCACGTGAGTCCTTTTGGTACTGGAAGCAGTCCCATTGCATGTGTCCGGACTTTCCACAGTAAAAATATTCGGTAGAGACTCCTCTATTATTATTTTGTCAAGCATAATTGTTTGGGGTAGGTCCCCCCATGTTTCTAATATCTTGACTATTTTGTCTTGTACTCCCGGAAAAATTTCTATTATTTGAAAAATTATTTACATAATTATTGCTATTTGAAAAATTATTATTGTTTAAACTATTATTGTTGTCTCGAATATTATTTCGGTTGGGTGAAAAGTGTATACTACCTCTATTCTCGGAGTTCCAACCTCCAAAATTTTGTTGATTGGGCTGGTTAAAGTTTTTATTTCTAACAAAATTATCATAATTTGTGTTAGCTTGTGAATAGTAATTAAACCGATCGTTGTACGTATTCCGATTTGCCCATGCATATCGGCTTGTTCCAAACGGTAACTGGGCTAGCGTCAAACTGTTTGTCGCCCCATGCCCGACTCTCTTACAATACGCGCATACTAATTTTTCCCCACTACTTTCTACTAGGTGTACCTTTCGTGTATTCCGAGGTGTCCGCTCACGGGACCCCCCCCCCCCTCCCCGATCATCTGCTTCTAAAACACTGCACGCAAACTATTCCTCTATTTCTAATGCTTGTTCCCTTGCTACTTTAAAATCATCCTGCATTCCCATGCGTGCCCTAATTTCCCACTTTAAATCTCTTAAAAAGAATTTTAAACAATCATTTCTTAAGTTTCTCTCAAATGTCTCTCTATTATCAATTTGTTTTTCATAAGTAGCAGTTTTTAAAATTTCTTTTTCTATTTCGCGTAATCTATTTAATTAAGAGATTACCGTTTCGTTGCTCTGTTGCTTTATTTTTGCGAGTTCACTTGTCCAACATGATAAGTTTTTCTCGATCCGAATATCTTTTCAAAATACTAAATTATTTCTTCTACGCTAGTAAAAATTTGTCCTCTTGCACAATTCAAAGCTTCTCCATATAACCTCATTCGAATTAATTTGGTGAGTTCTGCTTCTAAGTTCTTGGGTAATATAGTTTTTGCCTCCATACAACCGTCCAAAAACTGTATTAAATGCACATTTTGTCCATTAAATCGTGGTATTAGGTCTAACGCGACTTTTAAGTATAGACCTCTTATGTGTATAGTATTCATGATTTCTGTGTTAGTCTCAATTGCCGAATGATATAAGGTTCTATTGTCCGTTGAAGATTTTTTCGTGTGATTAGGTATATTATCGGCTTTTCTAGTATTGTTTTGTACGTTTATAATTCGTTTGTTAGTGTAGGATTCGTCTTATTTCAATAAATCGACAAGTTCCTCTACTAGAAATCCGGCTCGTACTTGTGCCTCTAAAGCTGACGCGTGTTCTTTCTCCTCAAAATAAGTAGTTATGTGTTCTGCCTTAATGTCCCTGTCTAAAGATGTTTTTATATCGCGGATAGTTTTAAAGTGTTCCTCATTTATTTCGGGTAACTGATTGAGGTGTTGCCACTGTTTTTGACCTGTCCCAATGGGAGTGCTAGTCGTCAGCCTAAGGGTCGGTGGCTTTAAAGTAATTTTTGTGTTTCTCTACAATTATGCGTCAAGTGAAATTTGACTGATTTCACCAGCGCCTCCCATTTTCCACCCATGTGTGGAGCAGCAGGAGGAATGAACTTCCAGGATGTTCCTTGAGCAGCGAGCGTGGAAGAAATGAGCTGATGTTCCGAAGAAGCCTTGTTGAACAGCTGGTTGAGTTGAATTGTGGCGCCTTGAAACGTGGTTCCACAATCCGAATACATCACTTGCACAATTCCTCGGCGTGAAACAAACCTACGAAAAGCAGCAATGAAGCAATTGGCTGAGTAATCAGTGACAAATTCTAGGTGAGCAGCTGATGTGTTGAGACAGACAAACACGCAGATCCAACCCTTGTCGGTTTCACATCCCCGTCCCTTCCAGGTTTTCATTGTCACTGGTCTAGCATAGTCAACTCCTGTATGAAGAAAGGTTCTAGCTGGAGTAAGGCGTGTGACGGGAAGCTGTCCCATTAGCTGCTGAGCTTTAATACCTCTTTGCCGATCGCAAGAGACGCAGTGAAGAATATGAGCCTTCACTGACGCTCTCCCTCCAATAATCCAGCACGTCTGCCGGAGTTTAGCGAGTGTCAGCTGAGTACCTCCATGAATTGTAGAGCGATGAGATGAATCGATGAGCAGAGCTGTGAAATGAGAGTGTCGAGGCAATATTGCTGGGTGTTTTTCTTGATAACTGAGAGTTGAGAGTTCTAGCCGTCCTCCAACTCGAATGATACCTTCAGCATAAATAAAGACCGTCACACGAGTAAAGTTGTGATCACAGGGAAGAACAGCACCTTTACTGAGTTGCTGAATCTCCTGAGCGAAGTAAGCAGCTTGAGTGGCCTTAATCCAAAAGAGCTGAGCGTGATGCAGGCTTTGAGCATTGTAGAGTGATGAAGTACTTGAGTTCCTTGAGCACATCTCTCACTCTAAAAAGCAACGATGTTACAATTAATAACTTATTCAATGAAGAAAACTGTAAATAAGATCCCAGTGATATGTGGGTTGCTGAACGATAGAGATGAGAGCCAAGTCGAGCTTCTGAGTCTGCATCATCAGATGAATATGTTGGTTGTTTAGGCTACTGAGATGGATCAAACTTGATCCAAGTACGTCCTGACCACCAGAGTGGGTGATCTTTGAGTTGAGCCGTGGTAATGCCTCTTGAGCCGCAATCAGCTGGATTTTCTCTCCCAGGAACGTGTCGCCAGGTGGTGTTGAGTGTGCACATATCTTGAATCTGGGTGACTCTGTTCCTAACGAAATCTTTTCAACGGCTTGCTGTAGAGTTGATCGACATGAGAGTAACTTGTGAGTCCGACCACAGATGAGTAGAATCTATCTTCACTTGAAGAGACTCTTTAGCAGTTTTGATGAGTTTGGATAGCAGCAGAGCTGCTGCGAGTTCTAATTGAGCGATATTTAGTATCTTGAGAGGAGCGACTTTTTTCTTTGAGAAGATGAATGACGTCGTTGAGCCTGTGGCGGGTGAGTGAACAACTCTGTAAGCAACGGCTGCCATAGAGTCTTGAGAAGCATCTAAGAAGCCGTGAAGTTATATTGTGGAAAAGCTCCAAATGCCAAACCACTTTGGAACTGATATGCTGGCCAGCATGATAAGGTCTTCTCGAATGTTGAGCCATATTGTACACACTTGAGTAGGGAGTGGATCATCCCAACCAAGTTTGAGCAGCCAAAGTTCTTGTAGAAGAATCTTGGCATTGATGATAACAGGTATGACGAATCCAAGTAGATCAAATACCTGAGCCACTTCTGACAATATTATTCGCTTGGTTAGACGTGTGGTGAGTATTTTGATGTAAATGTGAAACAGTCTTCATGAGGAATCCATTTTAATCCGAGTAGACAGGTTGCACGGTCGTCTAAATTGAGTGGAAAACCATCTGTTGATGAAGCAACCAACAAATCATTTAGAGTTGCATGCCTTTTTTAGAGTGGGAAACCGCCCACGTTACACAACTATGTAACTTGGTGAGCAATTTCATTGAGCTGAGCAGGAGTATCAGCTCCACCAAATATGTCATTGACATATCTTCCCTTTTTTAGTGAAGGAATGGCGAGAGGATACTTGTATCCTTCATCCTCCACAAGTTGCAATAAAGCCCTCGTGGCGAGAAACGGAGCAGCTTTGGTCCCGTAGGTGACCATGGTGAGCTGGAAATCCAATTCATCATGAGTTTAATCCTTCCAAAGGATCCTATGCAGATCCCAATCATCAGGATTGACCTGGACCTGCCGATACATTTTCACAATGTCCGTGGCAAAAAGGTCACGAAAATGGCGAATCCAGATGAGTACTTCGTTGATGTTGAGCAAAAAATTGGCACTAGTGTGCATGATGTCGTTGAGTGAGTTACCAGAAGATGTTGAACATGAGCCGTTGAAAACAACTCTGAGATTGGTGGTTGCACTATCAGGTTTGAGGACACCATGATGAGGCAGATAAAACGATGAGAAGCTTGAGGCTGTAGATGATTGCACCTTTTTCATGTGTCCCAACTTTAAGTATTCATCCATGAACTTCGTGTAATGTTCGCCCATGGTTGAGTCTTGAGCAATTCTTCTGGACATTCTATTGAGGCACTTTGATGCTGTAGAGCGTGAGTTTCCAAGAACTGTAGGATCTTCTTTGAGCGGAATTCTGACAACATATCTGGCTGGTGAGCCTCTCATATGAGTTGAGCGGAAATGTTTTTCACATTCCTCTTCTTCAGGACTAAAGATGTTGTCTGAATAGTCGCTGAGCTCTTCTTGTAGCCAAAATCTGCTGAGCAGTTCGTGAAGATCATCATCTGTCTTGACAATGCTGTGGTGAGCTGAAGCTGATTTGGTTGATTATGAGCCATCCAAAAATAGAAGATTGAGCAATTGGTGATCCTGGATGTGACTTAATAAGTCCAGAATTTATAATGAATCCGTAATTGTCAGCTCCAATGATAATATCTACTGGTCGAGGCTGGAAAAACTTCTCATCAGCCAAGTTTAAATTCTTCAAATGCGGCCAATCTTGAATGGTGATCTTGACTGATGATGTTATCGAGGTGACCACTTTGAGAATATGTACCTCGATACTTATAGCCTCTTGAGTGAATCTTGATTTGAGAGTGAGCTGAGCGGAGCCGAGAGTGTGAGCAGCTTTTCCACCTTCTATTCCATGGATTACAAATAATGATGAACGACGTGGGAGCTTGAATTGATTCACCATGTGTTCGGTGACGAACGTCAGCTCAGATCCAGAATCGATCATGAGACGGACGTAATGATCATACAATGATGTTCTGAGCTGAGCGATGGCTGTACCTAAGACCTCTTCATCCTGCATGGCTTTGTCCAGAAGGCCTTGAATTTGTACACGGTCCTGCTGACAATGTCTTCTCGTTGAGCTGATCTCGAATTTCTTTGAGCACGGAGAGTCGCAATGTTTGGGTTGAGCATCGGACTTCCAATTCTCGTGGAGGCCGGTACGAGCGGGTTATTGGTGGCGTCACAGGAACGAGGCTGAAATTCTTGCGCGCAGCGCGGTCTGCGTTTACGCTGCCGATGTAGGAGAGCGAGGCAGATCTGGCGTGTTTCACCTTTTTGCGTCCTGATCTGGTACCTTGAGATTGACGCCGCTGTTCGGCTGAGCCTTTTCTGCATCCATGTTGTGTGATTAGGATGAGCAGTTAATGAGCGGCAGAATGAGCGGGATTTTTGCTTCAAAACGTCGCACACGTACACCTTCATTAATGTTGTGTTAGAGCGTCGTTTATAACTACACGCACGCACCCACTGTAAACTACCAAATCCGGCTCGAAGGACCAAATGTTTGAGAATTTTGCGTGGTAGAATTAGGGTGATGGTAGTTACAGAGGGCGGGGAATTAAATAAACGTGTTTGAGTTGTAAAAGTTTGAGTTGTAATTTACTGAGTTCGGCAACTTTCATACCTTCGACGACTAATTACTTGTATTTATGATCAAATAATTTTATGTGCCGAAAACTTAATTATTCGGGGTCTTATTTCAGTAATAAATTCTTCCGTGATTCACTTCTAGGGTCTATTCCATCAGAAAAGCAAGTGCGCTCTGTGCGTTTCTATTTTCTGCTTTGAATATAGATTAACATCCGTTTACAAATTATCTCGAAATATTTCTTTTATTCTTATATATAATATATCGACGTATTGTTGGGTATCCTACCTCATCTCTTTTATTGCCTTAATTTGTATTCTTTTTACAATTCATACTTCCTTATAGGTGCATATAGGAATTTTGGTATGTCGTAAAAAGACTCGTGTTTACTATTTTTATTCATTATTGGCTTCTTTTTATTCTGTACGTTTTTTCTCATTTCTCTACTCGTTATTATTTTACACTTATTTCTTTTTACAATGTAACATTACGAATAAGCGATATACATAGATATATGTTTATGTCAGCGTTTGTTCGCAATCGAGAGCCGACGGCCGAATGCGCTCTGGCGAGCCCTCACTCTGCGCGCTCCCCGTCATGACGCGCTCTCCCCTCTACGGCGAGTGCGCTTTCGCGAGTGATTTGTTACGTTGCATTTGCAAGTCACAAATCATTTATTTAGCGTCGAGCTTCTTTGCACTCCTTAGACCCACCAAAGTGACAGGTGTGGAGTGAACGACGCGCCACCACACCAGTCAGCCATGCGTGCGAGAGAGAGAGCACGTGCGCAAATGCCCGCCCGAGCGTACACAGGGCGCCAGGATTTCGTCGATGTCGCGCCGCCGGGAGGCGGCCGCACCACAGCACAGCCAATAAAGAGGAGAAGCCGACGCGGCGCATCACGAAGGCTTGCGACGAGGCGACGGAAGCGGCTTGACGACAAGGCGAGGCGACGGAGGCCAGCTGACCGGCGCCGTCATGATGGCGACCACCGACGACGCCAACGCCGCCCTGACGAACATCCCCACACAACACGAACACTCACACAGACACATACAACACCCGCGAGAACTACGACGCGCCGCGACTCCCATAGGGTGCGCCACGTACCTGGGGAAGCATGCACTCGGCCCGCAAGCAACACGTGGTCGAGCGTGGACCATGCGTCCGACTGCGAGAGAGAGAGAGAGAGAACGCATGTACAAGTTGGCGCGCGAGTCGAGGCGGCGCGCGCGTATAGGAGGGAGAGAGAGTAGTGTGCGAGAGAGAGGGAAGCACGGCGAAGCGCGGGGAGAAAGAGAGCGGCCGACTGCGTGCGTGACGTTACTGGCGCTGCTCGTAGAGCTCGCGCTTGAATTTTAACTCGCGCTCGCGTTCGAATTAAACGATATCGAGTGGCTGCGTTGACTTCGTTCAGCCAATCTTCTTGCGTCTTGCCAATCTTCTATCGTCGGTGCGGGCGGAAGTAGATCGGCGCGGAAAGACGCGGACCGCGGAGAACACTCTTTGAGAGGGAAAAGAGCGTATAAAATTAGTGAGAGCGAGTGAGAGAGAATAAGGTCTAGTCTAGCGACGAAGAAGTCTTCGGCAACGCCACGCCATTCAGCCGAAAGCTATCGTAGAAGCCGGACGCACCTTTAGAGTTTTTTTGAGATTAGCGAGTCGTGAGGAGTAGTTGGAGAAATTTCGTAGTTAGGAACGACGGAAGAGTATTTCGAGACGGTGAGCTCCGCGTACACCCTCTCAAGGGTTTTTTTCCCAAAACAACTATTGTAATTACCCCCCTCCCCCCCGAAATTCCCGCGATCGAATCTCGCGCCGCGCACGCATACCCAAACGATAAGTGTATGTCCCCAAGCCAGGAAGCAATATATCTTTTATAGAAAATTCGCAAGTGTTTTGTGTTTGATTCCTAAGTGTTGGGTGTGTTGTAAGGTGGTGGTTGAGGCTGATTCTTAGCAAACCGTGAGTGCACCGGCTTTATCAAGTGAGTAGCTGAGTCCGCATCGTTGAAGGAGCGTGCAACAATTACCACGTGTCCGTGGTAGTCTTGGCAGGACCCCCTACCCTGGGAAAAGATATCTCCACCGGAGCGAGGAGTTCGTGACCCGGCGGCGTCTACAAGGCGCTTGTCGCGCAACAAATTAATAGGAGGAGTGAGGTAAAGATGTTGAAGTTTTCAGGTCGAAAAAGTGAAGCGGAAAGTGCAGTGAAGCATCAAATCGGACGAGTGCAGTAGTGCGTGTAGGCCACTTAGTCCCTTGCGAGAGAGAGAGAGAGAGATGTAAACCCCGGCCGACCTAACACGGACGGATGCGACCATCTTTCTCCCTCTCACAGATTATAATAAGCGCGCTCTCGACTGTAATTCCTCAGTCTCCACGGCGGCCTGAGCCGAGCTCTAAAGCAGGAGTGTCTTGCGCGCGCTGAGCGCAAGAAAGAGACTGAACGCGCGCGATTTATGATTGTCACCTTGAGAGGTGACAATAACCGTTCCAACCGAGTAGAGAAATGGAGCGCCGTTTTCTCTATTAGTCAAAACCGTTAGAAGCACCGCAACCTTATTCTTTTGTTGTTTATCTTAAGGGGGCCAGCCTGGGTTAAATTGAAAAAAAAAATACTCTTTCCAGTATAATAGATATAACAATTGAATTCATCACTTTTGTTTGCTGCAACATTTTACTCTTTAGTTACTCGCACAATTTGAGCTATTCATTCATTATTAAGATCCATACAGTGTTCTTTAACTTTAGTATTGTTCAATCAAAAACATTTAATATTTTTATTTATTTGTCCGCTTGCCATAGCTTTTTTCTCAATAAAGTAAGTTATATGTCACCGGACCAGGTTTCTAAAGATTTCTTAAAAGAGTACGTGCGCATAGATGTGGAAAATGCCTCTGGCCATTGAGTTAAAGGTTGTGTCAGCCACGCAGATATATACCACCAAAGCTTATGATGAGTGAGATCTGCTGGAGCAATTTCTCGAATAGCAACTTCCGCTGGATTGTCAGTGGTGCTCACGTTACGCCAGTGACAGTGGAGCCACTGTAACACAATGCGCGAGTGGCTCCAAGCGTGACAATTCTCAAGATGTACGCTCAAATCACGTGACAATTTACCGAGAAGCTGGATGACAATAGCGTAGCTCGTAATTCGAGACGCGGAACAGTCATCATGGGGGGCTTTTGAGGGAAGCCAACTGGTCTTCGTCATGACGAGACAGGTTACAACAGATCCAGTTGATGATTCCGTCCATAAAAAGAACGCCGCAGCCGTTACTCGGCGGCTGGCATTTTCTAAGGCGTGCAGTGGACCCTACACAATGGTGTCCAATGGAACCAGCGTTGAAGCGTGATGCTACCATGAGCCTTGTTTTGTAAAATTGCTACTAACGGGTTAGAGGCTCAGGTAGCTCGAACTCCCAGTCCAGTTTGGCGCGCCAGAGATCCTGCATGAACATTTTGGCTGTGACGACGATGGGGGACAGCCAGCCGGCCAGATAAAAAAGACGAGCCATCTCAAATAAAACTTAACGCTTGGTCAAGCAATTGCTATCCTTTCCCACATAGCATGAGAGTTTTTTGCGAGCTTTTTGCAAGGTTTTTTGAAAGGTTTTGAAACATTCAAAGATATTGCGAAAAATGTTTTTACAACGTTCGTATGTCCGCGCATAGTCCTCACAAAATCATTTTCGGTGAAGATGTAACAAGATAATTTGCAATATTTTTACAAGATTTCCACTTATATTTGGGTAGGTCTAAAAATAGGATTATACGATTTTTATTGTTTAAATTTTATTTTCTAAATGTCAAATGTTTTTAAAACCTTACAAAAGTAAATATTTCTCTAACTCACTAACCAAAAGCTCAGTATTAACTGTAAGCTTGTTTTTCTTTTCTATAAAATGATAAAATTATTGAACAGTTAACAAACCATTATGTTTAATTTCGAAGAGTATCAGAAACACACAAATGATATACTGTATTATTTTTTTTTTAAATTGTGTTTTATTTCCACGTAAAACATTTTTTATTTCCATTTAAAACACCTAAGCAATCGAAGGAAATGTCAACTTTCAGCGGTCACCCATCCAAGTAGTGACTACGCTGAATGTTGCTTAACTTCCCTGATTATATGTTTATAAATAATAAATAAAAATATTACCTTATGGTAACAAAAATCCGTTCTTTTTCCTTGAAAGAGTATAATAATATTGTAAGTGTGTGTAATACAACGACAAGAGCAAACTTTCACGCATGTCCCGTGTATCTGACGGGATATTACAACACAATCACTTCACTCATACGATTTACTCGTGCGCAATTTGAAAAAGATTAAATAAGAAATACTGAACTTTTATTTATTAATAATTATTATTGTACATTAAAAAAATTGAATTGTTGTGTATTCTCTTTTTCTAGAATACGAACGATATTTTAAATAATAAAATAAAATTTCTAAAGGTTAATTAATACATTTATTAACCTGTAGGGGACGGGAAAGCCACTATAGTGGCTCGACCATGGATAGACACTTTACATATGAGTATTTCCCAATATTAGAGACACATATTATGTGTTTTTTATAGAAAATACTGAGAAATTGAAAATTCCAAAATTCCCCGTCCTCTAAAGTTTATTTAACAATATATGATCGCTCACTCCTTGCTTAGAGAAGCGGAATGTGCGCGTACAGTGATGGAAGAGAAATAACAAACACGCAGTGGTAACCTTTAAGTATAATCGTTTTTTCTGTACATAATATACATTATATCATTATATCATTATTTTGGACTTATTATTCATATTTATTTTAATTAATAAAACGAATTTTATAGGAAATTCGAAGCATCCATCTAGACCACTCACCCAACGACATCATGTGATGATGATATCGAATGTTACATATGATGATCGACTTACTCCGGGAGATAATTTATTTATTTATGTTTTATTTGATTTTAAACATATTTAGAGTATATAAAGGTTTAAGTAATTGAACATACATGAATATTACACTTATGTTTTATATAAGAGCGACCGAACTTAATCGAATAAACATATAACATTCAATTAATCTTCAGGAGAGCTTCTGGTAAGCTTGTACACAAGAATCCAAATTAAGACATTTTCAATCTTACGATATAATCATGAAAGTTTTCTAAAACGCCAGCAAAGCTTTCGGTATGCTTGCATGTAAAAATGAAAATGAAATCAGAGCGAATGTTTATAGAAACTTTCAGAATTGCTTCAGAACTCCTTCATGAAAGTTTCTTGGAAAGTAATAGTAGATCTTTCCTGTAAGTTTTAGCAAAACTCTCTGTAAGCTTAAATGTAACCATAAAAATTAAGTCATTGCGAATGTTTAACGAAACTTACAGAAATGCTTACAAAATTCTTTCATGATAGTCTCTTGGAAGATCATACTAGATCTTCCATGAAAGCTTTAGCCATGTTTGTCGTAAACTTACATATAATAATTACAATTAAACTAATTTGAAACTAACTTTGTAATCTTCTCTTAATCTTCCAGGAAGTTTTCGATGTAATATTCAATTGAAATTTTTCTGAATCCTTTTTAAATCTTTTAAGAAGCTTCCTAATATCTTACATTGGAACATTAATTGTAACTTACATTGGGAAGCTTGGGGAATCTTCCATGCTATGTGGGACTCGTGGATATTAGGTTGATTGGATTAGGTTTATTTGCAATGTATGATTATTATCCATAAGTAAAATATAAAATTTATGAAAAAGTGATTACGTACATATTATAAGATATTTATAATAGCGTTTAATTATTATTATTTAAATAGTAATGCTATGTGGAAAAATTATTAATTTGAAAAATCAGTAAAGTCTCTCTTTTAATGTAAAACAATAATAATACCTAATTAATTAAAAAAAAAGTAATTTTTTTAAAAAAGCTCTAGAGGGGATTTTAATCCGATCCAAAAAGTTTAAATTCCAGTATGTTATTCACTTGACAAACATAACAACTACTATCGTATATCAGGAAGCCGCATACGTTCATCTACTACGGTTCGTGACCTTTCACTTCCGCTTAATGGAGGTGACCGAAAGGGAGCACGTTAAAAATTGCATGCGAGTGGCCGGAGGGACTTAAGAGAGGGTTTTGTGATATGGAGAAAAAACGTAATGCCGTACTGAATTTGTCGATTTAATTTTAATTTTTACTTTAAGAAAACTTAATACTAGTACGTTTGCAACGCGAAATGGTGGGGCTGCAAGGGGCTGAAACACGCCGTCTCCTGGCAATGGAGAGGTGGTCAGGACTCATCCCGTGCAACACACGTTCGCTCCTAAAACGAAATGTCGCGCCGCACGCATTTCTCCTCGGTGCTCGCCGAGTCCAGGCGCTCCTCGCGAGGCGCTATCTTTCGAAGGAGGGGGCATCGCGCGACGCTAGACGACGGGACGTCGTCGAGAAAACGCCTAACGTCACATCGGCTGTATTGGGGGGGCGGTGTCGCGTAAACACAGGGCTCGAAGACCAGGGTCACTCGTCTCGGTAGGCGATCATTCAAATAACGACAAAATTTACACAACTACTTACCCTACAATAATTAATGATGAAATAAGCATAATTATTTATAAATTAGTTTTACCAAAGTTTGTTTATTAATTTAATTTAAATAAATCGTTTTAAATTTAAGTCGAACAAACCATTACTTGTTTCTTGTTTAATAATAAATTATTCTTTTTAAAAATAAATCTTAAAATAACGTAAAAAAGTATAACATTAAGTTATTAAACGTAAAAAAGGTAGTAAAGGCGTACGTTAATGTAAGATCATATAACTAGACCTATGACATTATAAAAAAATGTAAGAAATTATAAAACAATTCTTAAATTTAGTTTTTTTATTAAAAAATAATCAAATGTAAATTTACCGTGTATTTTGTAAATATACCGCCCGCCTTGCCGAGAATGCGGCAATTAACAAAATTAAGTGGGCCCTAGCCTACATGGTACACTTCGCCTAATTCTCGCTCTCCCAATGCATACAGAATCACGATTGCCCGCACACGGCTGCATACAATTTTGAGCATACTCGCACTCTGCACACAGAGTACAATAATAATTGAAACTTAGGTTACAAAATTTAACTTAATTTAGTGAACTTGTTAGAATTTGTGGATTATTAATAGATCGTAAATTATTTATTTAATAATAATAAAGATAGTTTATTAATAATATTATTACAAACTTGGTGCTACATTTTGCTATTAATAAGCACGTGGCTGAGCAAGCCGCTAGACTCCTAGAATCAGACTAACTGCGCATACTCGATGTACTCTCTTTTACATCTCACACATATATATGTATATGTGTGTGTGTATATTTTGTAACGGGGCGGATGTGAAGGGACGGATGTGAAGGGTTTGCCGAGTAGTCCCGCGGACTACTCGGAAGAATGACGCGGACAAGTAAAATGCAATTCGGAGGCCTTTATTGCCTCCGTAAAAGAAAATCACAAATGTTTCGGTCGCGAGGGTTAGTAGGTGTCGGGCGTGCGGGCCGACTGCCCCGAACACGCCCGAGTGTTGCCGAGCGGAGCCTCAGAAACATCCACGCGCGCTTGCGTTGCTCGACGGCCGCGCCGAGAATTCACCGGCCGATCGCACGGTCTGCGATCGGCGATGTTTACGCGAAGCCCGACTTTGCTCCACGTAAACAAACGCAACGTTCGAGAGCAGGCCGCCTGCCAGCTCCGTGTGTACACACACACGCACACACGCACACGAAGGAACGGGTCGCTTACCCGTTCCACGCGGTGTACCGCGAACATGACCTCGAGCCCGTGCTCGAGGTACCGACGTTGCACCACGAGGCGGCTTGTATCCGAGAGCCAAGACTCACAGCACGAGAGTCCGCGTCCGCGAACTAAGGAGAGAGAGAGAGGAGCGGTGAACTGGGGACGGTTTCCCACGTTCACTTAACCGAATTCGACGCCAGGGAGTCAAGGCGCTCCTTAACTCCTCGCCAGTACACGCCCGCACTCACAATTTTAGTCGGGCGGTACTTGCGGTATCGCAGCTTTGGCTCGTGCAAGGCTGCTACCTCGTTCGCTCGTCCTACGTCTCGCCTCCTGTTGAACTCGCCGGTTTCGCTGTTTCGCTCGCGCACGCGTCCGTCGTCGGTGACGGCTCGAGAGAATCCCTCTAGCTTCCAAGATGGCCGGCGCTCCCGCGCGCCACGGCCTAACTCTTCCTCTCACCGCGAAGGCTCGCGACGGCGCGCAAGTACACAATAGTACCTCGCATCACACCCTCCTCCCAGAGGCCGTGAAGCTACGACTTCACGGCCTCTGCTACTCTTCGCGAGCCAATTTTCTACAGGTTGGGGACTAAGGGATAGGGAGAGGTAAATGAATTTAACACGAACACAGTTGTGTTGTAAATTAAGGGCGCGAAGCCGTTATTTTTGGCCCTCAATTTACAATGAGATGCGAAACGGGGCCCGGCATGGGTCGCCTACGGTTACTTTCTTTGGTTAATGTACCACCCATGCCGGTCCCGTTTCGGGCACTGATTCGCGTGGAGCACGCCTGGCTCCGCGCATACTGAGCAGAAGAATTGGCCCGGGTAGAGCTCGAAGAGCTCCCGGCGCCGATTCTCCTTTGCGTCCGCCTCTACGCAGGCGCGCAGGGCCGCCTGCTGCCGCTTATGCTCCGCGTCTTCTTGGCGTCGGCGGCGGGCTCTTTCTTGGCGGGCCTCCGCGAGGCGCCGCTGTTCCTCTTGGAACTGCCTCTAGCGGGCCTCCTTTGCGGCTTGAAGGTGCTCCGCCTCCGTCCGCCTATTCTCGCGCGCCAATAACTCGTCGTCGTACGCGCCGCGGGAGGCTAAAAATGCCGTCCCGCTGTGCGTACACTTCAGAGAGGACTGGGGAGTTCCGCACCTCCGCCAGTACCTCTCCTTCTACCGTCTTCTCGAACTCGAGGATCTCCTTGTGAGCATCCTCGAGTTCGCCTACGATCCACACGTAGGCGCGGATTTTGGAGTTGAGGCCCTGCCTCAACCGCTGAATCGCCGTCTGCGGCCGCTGGTGCCCTCCTTCCCCCCCCCTTGGTGCCCTCCTTCCCAACCGCCGGGGTTGCCCCGGTCGCCATCGAGCGTACCACGTCCCCTGGTTCTGGGGCGTGGGGCGGTGGCAACGAGCGAGTAGCCTCCGGGCTACCCGCGTCGTCGGGGGTGTGGGTGGCCTCCTGGCCACTCACGTCGCCGGAAGCGCGGGCGGCGTCCTCGCCGCTCGCTTCGTCGTGGGCGGCCCCCGGGCCGCTCAGTTTGTCGGAGACGCGGGCGGCGTCCTCGCCGCTCGCTTCATGGGGTGAAGCGGTGTCGCCGCTTCCCTCCTCGTCATGGGCGACATCCTCGTCGCTCGCTTTTGGTGCCGGTGGGCTTGGCGGGGGTTGGGGCCTCTCCCCAATCTCCTCCGCCCCCTCGGGGGTCCCCTCCAGGGTGCCCCTAACCGATGCTTCGGTGACCTCCTGGTCCGCCGGGTCCCCCCCAGGGCGGGGACCCCGGGGCCATCTGCTGACCGGGTGGCGGACGTAGGGCAGCTGTTGCTGTTCTGTGGCCCGCGGGTGGTCGGCGGATGGCTTTCCGGGTTCTCTGACGGGAACTGGCATTCCCGGGGTCCCGAGCCGGGGGATGGTGAACGCCACCGTCCTCCTAATACCGTAATCCGAGTGTGTGCTTCAACGACCGCGGCAGGGCGTAGCCGTTGAACGTTGCGCACATGAGGACCGGGGGATTGGCTTAACCGCCCGGCCGCGAGGTGGGGCCCTCTATATAACCCCCCCGTGGTGGGTGAAGCATGGATGGTGAGGGGGAGAAAAACAAAGATGAACAAAAAACCAAATGAAAAGAAATGTGTTAGTGAGGGAGAGCAGGTGAAGGAGGCTGAGGTGACGGGAAAGGATGCGTCGGGCGGGAGCTATCGCTCTCGTTCGCGATCCGGTGATCGACAGAGAGCCCCTGAATCGAGTGACGAGACGAGTGATGGGGGTTTTACCCTTCCTAAATCTAGGAAAAAGAAATTCAGCTCGAAGTACCGTGAGGCTGTAATGAGAGCGGAAGCTGCCGCCGTGTTAGAGCGTCACGCAGCAGAGAGGCGAATGATGGGAGCGGCGCTTGACAGGCAGGGTACGATCTCGGAAACAGGGGGGAAGTTTAAAAAGGGAGGGAAGAGAGAGTATGAATTGGATGAGAGTAATGAGAAGAGAGAGAGTACGGTGAAAGTAATGGCGGGAAAAGTGGGGAAGGATAGGATTAAGAAGGGAACGAAAGAGCTGTATGTTGTATGCGAGGATATACGTGGGGTGTTAAAAATGATTAAAAAAGAGAGAGAGGATGTTGTGTTTGTTGATAAGAATGAAGATGGTGAGTACGAAGGTGAGACTGAGAGTGAGAGTGACGAAGAAACAAGAATGAATGTTGATAAAGATAATGTAGCCGCGAACCTCTCCAGCGTCAGCGAGGAGGTGAAAAATATCGGTATGAGGAAATTAGTTTGTAGCGAGGTGAATAAGGTCACAAAATTTGCGGCCTCTCGTATCCTAGACCAGGCTCAGTTGTACGAGGATGTGGTACACCGGCTGATGTTGGAGAATGAGTGGCTAAACGGACGCCTGGAAGTATATGAGAAGGTGAATGTAGGTGCAAATGTGAGAATGAATGAACTAACAAAAGAATGTAAAGGAATGAATGCGTGCGTGAATGAGTTATGTGTGGGGCTGGATGGAGTAGCGGAATGTATGAATGACATGAGGAGCGCATGTAACAAGGTAGCTTCGGTTACGGCTGCTCCGGTCGGTTCGTCTCCTTCGGGGGGCACGGTCGCCCGGAGGCCAGACCGGAGCTACGCGTTGATTGTGAAAGGAGCGACTGAGCGTATGACTAGTGCGGAAGTGAAAAGAAGAGTGATTGTTGAATGTTAGTTGAGAGGTTGTTCGATCGAATGAATGGAAAATGGAATGAATGTCAGTTTGGGTTCATGAAAGGGAAAAGTACGGAAGATGCGTGGGTGTATGTGAAAAGAAAGTTGAGTGAATGTGAAGGAAAGCATGTGATCGGTGTGTTTGTGGATTTCAAGGGGGCCTTCGACAATTTATTGTGGAGGGCCATCCTTGAAAGGCTGCGAGAGATTGAATGTCCGAATGAAGAAATACGTATGTGGAGGAGTTATTTTTATGATAGATGGGTGCGAATGTGTAATAGTATGGAAGAGGTTGTGCGAATGGTTCGAAGAGGTTGCCCGCAGGGTTCGATCAGAGGACCGACCCTGTTGGACCTATATATAGATGTACTCCTCCACATACTGTGTGCCTGTGGTGTGATTGTAGCTGCGTATGCGGACGACTTGCTCATCCTTGTGGAAGGAAACACAAGGGTGGCAGTGGAGTCGAGAGCGAGTGAGGTTATGAAAATGGTGTATGGATGGGGATCGAGTGTGGGTGTGGAGGTGTCAGAAAGTAAAACGGTGTGTATGGTTTTGAAAGGAGGTATGAATATGTTGAATCGGCGTGTGCATGTGCAAGTAAATGAGAATGTGTAGAAAAAGTTGAAATTAGTGTATTGTGTGAGATATCTGGGTGTGAATGTGGGTGTGAATATGGATTTTAGAGTACATGTCAAAGGAATGAGAGCAATGGTACAAGGAATGATTGGTAAATTGAGACGTGTGTTGAGGACTGACTGGGGAATGAAAAGGAAAGCAGTGAATGTGGTTGTGAAAGGATTGGTTATGGCTGCGATAACGTATGGAGCGAGTGCATGGTATGAAGTTGTGAAGTAGAAAGGTATGCGTGAGGAACTCATCCGTTGCCAGAGAGTGGTTTTGTATGCATGTGTGAGAGTATGTAGAACGGTCTCCACGGAGGCAATGCAAACTTTGTTTGGGTTGCTTCCGTGGGACATTGAATGCGTGCGGCGGGCCAATCTCTACAAGGTAGAGAGAGGCCTGCCTATGAATGAGTTAGACCTGGTAACGGATGAGGATTTGAATGACATGGATGTTGAGAGAATGCGAAACAAGGTGAATGAATGTGCGTATGACAAGTGGCAGAGCAGATGGGATTGTAGTGTGAATGGTAGAGTGCTATATGAATGGATTAAGGATGTCCGATTCTCGGCCGGCTCAACCAAGTTTGAGCCGAGCCTGAGGGTCGGATATCTATTGACTGGCCATGGGTCCCTGAATGCATTCCTCTTTATGAGGAACTTGTCGGGGACCCCGGCCTGTGTGTGTGGGTACGAGCGTAAAGACTGGGTGCATGTATTGTGTGACTGTGATATGAATGCCTGTTTTAGAGATTTGGATGGAATGGGTGTTGTGCGACGAGGGAATGAATGGGATGTGAGTGGTGTGCTTGGGAAGAAAGAGTGTTATGAGAAATTGTGTGTGTTTGCGGAGAGAGCGTTTAGTATGAGAGAGAGTATGATTGAGAGAATGGCGAGGGAGCAGAGGGGTGGGGTTGGGGACGAGGAAATAGGGTAGGGGGGTGGGAAGGGGGGTCGGGGAAACGCAGGGAATCCTTTGGGACTTTGGGATTGGCGTTCCCGCGTACCCGAGCTGGCGGCCGGTGCCGGAGGTGGTAGGGCCTCCAACCGGTACTCCTACCAGAGTATAAACGGTACCACGGGCGACCGGGTTGCCCCCGGGAGGGACTTGTCCCTCCCGGACCCGGTCAACTGGGTTGGTCTCATGGGGGCAGTGGTTGATAGCCCGCATCGCTTAGGGCTAAATGTTCGGGAGGATTGAAAGAGTGTCGGGGTGTTCGCACCAGCAAACTGTGGAAATCCTCCTTGACCTCGACGTGTGAGTTGCGGTCTCAACTCGGGTAGCGGCCTGCTTAGCCGTTAGGGATTGGAAGGGTCCCGGCCCCAACCGAGGGTCTCCCTGGGTCTTACCAACCCAGGGGGGAATCGGGAGTCGCAGCGGTGGAGCGACGGCCCCTCCCATTGCAATCGAGAAGGCGAGTAACCGTCAGCTTCTTTGCGGTGGGAAGGGCTAGTGGTGACACGGCTGCGACGCGCTGGCTGGGCATATCCCAGCCCCATGTCCCATGGGGGACCGCGGGGATAACCCTTCGGGGAGGCGCCTCGCGTTATAAAATCGGACAAGGTCCGCCAGATCCTTGAGGAGGAGTCGGGTGACTCCTTCTTCTATTTTGGGTTGCTCCATCTAGGAAAGGGATAGAAAGAAGAAAAGGATTTTTGAGGAATGGCTCTCAGATTTGGTTCTCTCCTATCAACCGTCTTTTCCGTCGCGTCTTACGTTTTGGCCGCGCTGGCCTTATTTTTAGAACCGGGTGGACGACCCGGTCCTCGCTTTCCCGTCACACTTCTCGCTTGCGGGACGGCGTAGGACGCTTTACGCGGGTGTCCGCGTTTGCGCTTTACAAGTTTTTTCTCAGGCTGGGCGCTCCCAGTCTGGGACGCTTGCCCGCTAGCACCGCTCTTCTTCTCATCAGCCTCTGCTGATGGAGTCGTGGGCGCATCCACACAACTCCCGCCTTCCCCCGGAGGTCGGGCGCTGGTCTCGACGACCTCTTCTTCAGCAGGAACGTCTGCGCCGGGGATGTATGGCTTCATTTGCTCCGAGTGGATCGGACGTACTGTCCGTCCACCTTGGTCACGCAACGCGTAAGTGTTGCTGCCCAAGATTTCCGTAACTTCGTACGGACCGGCAAACTTCGGAGCTAGCTTCCCCGCTACTCCTTTTGCCGCATTGGAAAGGACTTTGTTCCTTTTCCAAACGAGGTCTCCGACTTTTAAACTTGCTTCTCGTCTGCCCGCGTTGTAGTAACGCGCCTGCCGATCTCGTTCCCTGTCGGAACTCTCTGCTGCCATGTCGTGGACTTCGGAGAGGTTTTTCAATCGAAGAGCCCATTCTTCTCGAGCCTTTTCTTCGTACTGTTTTAGTATTGCAAGCATCTGCTTGCCATACTCCGAGTCTAAGGGTTTCAGATGCCTGCCGTAGACGAGGAATGCAGGTGTCATTCCTGTGGCGCTACTTTTGGAGTTGTTGAACGCATGGACGAGCTCTGTGAGATGCTCGTCCCAGTGATCGTGGTCATCTTGGATGAAAGCCATGATCATCTGCTTCATCGTTCGGTTAACCCTTTGACCGGGTTAGCCTGCGGATGGTACGGGGGCGTCGTTTCGTGACGTATCACTTTGGTGTTTAAAAAACCGTCGATCGTTCGGTTTTTGAACTCTGTCCCGTTATTGGAGAGGAAGTCTTCGGGTGTTCCAAACCGGAGACAGATGCGTTCCGTAAATTCCGCCAGTATTGCTTCGCCTGTGGCGCGGCGAAGCGGAATTAATTCCACCCACCGAGTGAATAAATCCTGAAAAACTAGATTGTATTCGTACCCTTTACTCGTCTTGGGTAGCGGGCCCATAATGTCGCCTGCGACATATTTCCAGGGTCGTTCGATGACCCTGCGGCCCATGAGTCCCGTCGGCGGCCTTTGCTCAGCCTTTATCTGCTGGCAAGTCTGGCATTGCCGCACGTAATTGGCGATGCACGCATCCATACGTGGCCAATAATACTGACGGACAACCCGTGCGAGAGTCTTCTCTCGCCCCAAGTGTCCTGCTGTGGGGCTATCATGACACTCTTTCATGATATCCCATTGCTTTTCTTGAGGAACGACTAGCTTCCAAGCTTCGTCGTCCTCCCCCAGGATTCCTTGCATCAATTGGTCGGGGTTATAGTAGAATAGTCTACCTCCGACCCACTTCATCTTCGGCTCGGTGAGTGGTTCCTCTTTCGCTTTCTTCAGTTGTTGGAAGTACCTCATCCTGGAAATTTTCTGTCCATGAGACACATGCCACCGGTGTCTCCTCGCCCTCCTTCTCGTACATTCGAGAAAGGGCGTCTGGGACATTGTTGAGCGCGCCTTTCCTGTGCTCAACAGTAAATTGGTGGCCTTGGAGCTCCAAGGCCCACCACGCTAATCGCCCTGTCGGACCACTCAGTGTGCGCAGCCAACGCAAACAGCTGTGGTCCGTGACTACGCGGAACGCGTAGCCTTCTATGTATGGGCGAAACTTCTTTATCGCTCATACTACAGCGAGACACTCTCTCTCTGTCACGCTGTAGTTCCTCTCGGCAGGTGAGAGGACGCGGCTGGCGAATTCCAGTGCTCGCTCCTTGCCGTCTTCAAACTGAAGTAGAACCGCTCCGATTCCGGAGTCGCTTGCATCCGTTTGCACAACAAGCTCGTTATTGAAGTCAGGGCGTTGCAAGACTGGTGCGGAGGCTATGAGAGCCTTTATCCGCTTGAATGCGGAGTGTTGTACTTCAGTCCAATCAAACTTACGCCCCTTCTTCGTTAGTTGCGTAAGTGGTTCGGAAATCGTGGCGAGGTTGTTCAGGAACCTCCTGTACCACGATGCCATGCCTAAGAAGCGTCTTAGCTGCTTAACGGTCTTGGGCGGCGGGTACTCCAGTACCAGCCTTATCTTTTCTGGGTCAGGGCGGAACCCGTCTTGGTTCAGCACTACACCCAGGTATTTTACTTCGCTTTGGCAGAAGTGGCTTTTCTGCCGGCTAATCGTTAGGCCCGCCTCTCGTAGGCGGCCTAAGATTTTGCGAAGGTGTTCGAGATGCTCCTCAAACGTTTTCGACATTATGACGACGTCGTCCAGGTAAGCGAATGCGTAGTCTTCGCAATATGGAGTGACGACCATGTCAATTAGGCGCTGGAAAGATGCTCCTGCATCTTCCAGGCCAAATGGCATTCTCTTGTACTGGAAGTGGCCCATTCACGGTACAGAGAAAGCCGTTATCTCTCTGGATGCCTCGTCCAGAGGGACTTGATGGTACGCGTTGCTGACGTCTAACGTCGTGCAGAACTTTGCCGCTTTGGCCTTGCGGAAAGCCGCGTCCATCCGTTTTGCCGGATATCCGTCACCGGATTTCTTCACCATCACGACCGGGCTTGACCACGGGCTCGTAGATGATGGTTCAATGACGCCAGCGTCCAGTAACTTTCGGACCTGCGCGTGCATTTCAGCTTCTATTACCGGTGAATACGGGTAATATCGCTGTTTGATGGGGCGAGCATTTCCCACATCAATTGTATGGGTCACCCACGTGGTGCAGCCAAGTGTAGTCGGCTCCGTGCCGACCACTTCGTGCACCAGTGCCTTGACTTGCGCTCGTTGCTCCTCGGTTACCTGGCCTAAGCTTACTGCACCGATCTGGATCATGTTAACCTCCTTAACTGATGCCAGCTGGAGATCCACGCTAACGTTGTCGTCCACCAACGTCAGCAGGTTTGATCGCGGATTGTGTGCTGAGCCGAATTCCCGCATGAAATTCGTGCCCAAGTAACAATCTGCGTCCAATGCAGGGATGATCGACACTTTGATCTCCCTGCTTATGCCCCCTATCCTAAAGGAAGGTAAGCACAGCCCAGGATTGGGCTCGTGCTACCGTCAGCGAGCTTCGCACCTGCATGCTCGCTTGGCATAAGTGTTCGGCCACATGCAGTTGTCAACTGCAGGCCGATCGGTCCCATCACTGTGACCGATGCGCCTGTATCGTACAGCGCGCGGAAGTGGAACTCTTCCACTTCCACCTGTAAACACCATCTGGTTTCCAGGTTTTCCTCCACCGGGGCGTCCGGTAGTGCTGTCCCGCTGACGCCGCGTGAGGTTGATTCCGAAGCTTCCTGACTAGCTTCGGTAGCGTTCGGGGAAGTAGTTACGTGCCCTACTTCCCCTGTTGCTCGTTTTCCGGCGAGCAATTAGGGCACTTTGCTCGGATTACGCCTTCCTTGTTGCATCCAAAGCAACGAATGGGTTCCTTCGTTTCCCCCTTTTTCTGACCGTCCTTCCCGCTGCCACTACTATTTTTGAGTTGCCTTTTCCGGATTGGCCATTTTTGTTCGCCGAGGAGGAGGCACCCTTGCTTCCCCCTCCCTGCCTTTGTTTGTTACTTTGGCGGAAAGCTTTCACTAGCTCTCCGCTAAGTTTCGTTAATAGGTCGGCCGTTTCTTGCCGACCTATCCCGGCTATTGGAGCATCGGGCTTCTCCTGTTTGTCCGGAGTTGCGGCGTCCGTTGCTGCAACTTTTATTGGGGAAGACGTCCTAGTCTTCCCGCTATGCGATTTGTATGCCGTCTCTGGCATCACCGCCTTGGTCGGAGGGATTGGCGTCCTGTCGCCCTTCTCCCTATCTAGGATATATTCTGCTTTCACGCACTGATCAACTAAATCGTCTGTGCTATTGCAGGTTTCTATCCTGACTATCCTCTTGATTTCTGGGAGAAGGTTCATGTAAACCTTCTCGATTTCTTGAGGTTTGGTCATCCTCGGGGATACCTCACGTACCATGCTCTCCATGCATGTCACGTAATGGCTGCTGGTTTGCCCGCTTTGTTTTGTTATAAACGACGCCTGATGTCGTCACGGAGGCGTTCTTGCCTATCATGGGCGCAGCCCCACCTGCGCCGATATTGGCTCGACAAAAGTCTGCCCATGTTCGCCACTCACTGCTGTGGTTCCTGTACCACATGCTTGCAACGTCTTTCAGGACACACGGGCATTTTCCTCAAAGCTTTTAAGGAAAGACTCCACGTCTTCTCCTTGTTTAGCCGAGAATGTGACACTCCATCGGCTAACTATTCGGCTGGGGTCCTCGTGACCTCTGCCTGTGCGATTCGATTCGCTTGTGGAAGGACGGATGTGCTCTCTCGTCCTTCCGTTCGTGAAATCAGTCCACGTTCTGATTTCGCGCGGCGGGATTCGCCGTTGCGCGTTCTGAATGGTGCGCGCGCCATTCAGTGTTTCGTTGATTCCAGGTTCGTGTACGCTTCCTGGAATCCGACGCGCGGTGTCGATTGCGACGGATTTACGCGCTCCGTTCGCGTGTCAACATGTCGGCCGTCAATTCTCGTGCTTGACATTGTCGGCCGTTGCTGGTCCCTTTCGTGGGCCAGCTGATCGACTCTCAACGTGAGAGCCGTCAGTGTCCTCGCCTGTGTGACACTTGTGTTCAACAGGTTGTCGTATTTCCGTTCGATTGCTCGAACGGCTTGCTGGATCTCTCGTAGCAGAGACTCCACTCTCGACGTCTGATCTCGAGATGACTGACTTTCGTTGTCAGTCTCGATATCTTGGCTTTTTTCATTATCTGACCTTGATGGAGGTGTGCGACTTGGCTCCCTGTTGCCAACTACTCTGTCGCTTTCAGAATGGCGGATTATGCTATTCTGGTAAATTGAGAGAGGGTGAGGACGGCCCTTCTCATAATTCTCGTCCTGAATGGTCGTGGATGTCTTGTCCATGCAAATATCTTCTATGAACGACTTCCTCAGTGATTCGCGGACTGTGCGTAACTCCTCCACGTTTGAGGAGTTACACGCCTGAAAATCGGCTGCGGTATAATTACCCTGTAGCCAATTGTACAGACGGTGACGCTGCACGAAGCAGTCGCCGTCTGTTCTTAGTCCGAGTTGCTGGATTGTCTCTTCCAGCTCCTCGACTGGGATCGCCATCAGCCACTGCTGGACGTCCCTTTCCGTTGGTTCTTGCTTGTACTCCATCTTCACCTGATTGAGTACAGGCCTGCCCTCTATCCCAAAAACACGAAACAATTAATGGGACGGCCCTTTCGGTTGGCGACGCAACTACCCCTGACGTGTAGTGTGAGATTCTCTCTGAAACACGTTGATAGGTCTGAGGCACCTTTTTGACCACACCCGGCAGATGAGGGTTAGGGAACGGAAGAGTTCCTTCAAGGCGGGGTTTCTTAATGTGAACTCTATTAGGGCACATGTTGAGGAGCTCCGTCTCTTCCTTGCGGATCATCCCTCCTACCACATATTTGGTATCGCGGAGTCCTGGCTGGGCGCTGTGGTCGATGACAGCATCATTCAGATACCCGGATATTCAATATTTAGACAGGATCGTAATGTGCATGGGGGCGGAGTAGCCCTTTACGTCCGTGAAGACTACAATGTCACCCTATTAAACTCTTCTAAAACTGAGGGACCTAAGAAACCAGGCATCGCGGAATACCTTTTCTGCACAGTCCAAAAGGGGGAGGCTCCACCTGTTCTAGTTGGTGTTATTTATAGACCTCCTAACATCAAGATGCAGAGGGATTCTGACCTTTTCCCTGTACTGCAATCCCTCTCAACAGAATTTAGTCACAAAATAATTATGGGAGATCTGAATGCGGACTTGTTGTCGTCCTCTGCCGATGCTAATACCATCAGGCGACTGGCCAGTGAACTTTCCATGCAAATTATCCAGCATGGTGCGACGCATAGAACATCTTCGTCTCATACCTGGATAGACTTGATCTTGGCAGATGACAACGACAGTGTACTTGCTCATGGGAATGAGTGGCTGCCCTGTTTCGGGAGGCATAGTCTCATAGATGTTACCATCGACATCTACACCCCAGATCCTGTTAGAAAATCTTTTTCTTACAGAGATTACAAGAGCATCGACTCTTTTGCTTTAAATGATTTGCTTTCTCGGTGTGACTGGTCAGCCATGAAATCCCATGCAACTAGTTTGGAGGAGGCTTTACTTGCACTCAATGATAACTTAAACTCAGCTATTCACTTTCTGGCACCTCTTAAGAAGGTTTGCCCTAGCACGAAACTTGCTCCGTGGTTTGGAAACGAGCTAAGGCAGCTGTTGAAAAAGCGCGATGCCACACTTAGGCGTTATAAGCGCACAAAAAATTCTGATTTTCTTGCACAGTACCTTAGACTCAGCGAGGAGGTCAAGGCTCGCCTTGCGTCTGACCGGGACTCTTTCATACAAAAACGCCTTTCACAGTCTCTAGATGAGAATAAGAACATATGGAAAGAGATGCGCAACCTTGGCCTCCTCCCCAAGCGTAAGAAGGAGGTAGTACACAAATTCTCACCGAATGAATTAAATGAACATTTCACTAGTGTCTCTTCCTCTCCTCTCGAGAATATAAATGATACCTTGGACTTAATAAATAATGCGAGTGACGAAGGCTTTAAATTTCAGCCTATAAACATCTGCGACATAGTCCTGGCAATATCACATTTCTCCTCGCAGGCGACTGGAGAGGATGGGATACCACAATCGGTGATAGTCAAAGCTCTGCCAACAATACAGGAACACCTTGTCAACATCTTCAACTCCTCTTTTGCGTCGGGCGTCTTTCCACGAACCTGGAAGAAGGCCCAAGTCATTGCACTTCAAAAGAATGCAGCACCAAACTCTGTGTCGGACTTTAGACCTATAGCCATTCTTTGCTTCCTATCCAAGGTTCTTGAAAAGATTGCCCAATCCCAAATCACGGAGTATATTACTAAGAATAAACTACTAGACCCCCTCCAAACTGGTTTTCGTAAACATCATAGCACACAAACTGCACTGTTGAAGTTGACAGAAGACATCCGTGCGGCCATTGACAAAAAGAAGTTGACCTTACTACTTCTCTTCGATTTCAGTAAGGCATTTGACACCATTTCGCCTTCTAAACTATTAGCAAAGCTTCGTCACCTTGGTTTCTCCAGGATGGCTCTCCTGTGGATCAAATCATATTTACATGGCCGCTCCCAGATGGTAGTCTCTCAAAATAACGGTTTTTCTGATTATATAGAAACCAATCTGGGGGTTCCTCAGGGATCCGTCCTGGGGCCGCTTCTGTTTTGTTTATATGTTAATGACCTTACGGATTCACTCAAGGGTACCTTAATCAAGCACATCTTTTACGCAGATGATCTTCAAATATACCTTCACACTAGTAAGGACGGACTGTTGGAGAGTATGACTCAGCTATCTCTTGCGGCTAAGGCAGTGGCTGGGTGGGCGGCTCGCTCTGGACTTAGGCTTAACACTGGCAAAACTAAGGCTATATATTTTGGTTCTAACAAAAATGTTAACGACCTCTCAGTCTTGAACCTGCCAGGAGTTGAGCTTGATGAAGGAGTGGTCATCCCTTTCAGCGCAGAGGTTACTAGCCTTGGAGTGAAGCTGGATTGTAAACTCACATGGAGGCCGCAGATAGACTCTATTACTAAAAAGGTCAATAAAGCCCTGTACTGTCTGCGGTTCATCAGGGCCTGTACCGGTGAGTCACTCCGGAAGAGATTGGCTGAGTCTTTGGTACAACCTCATCTAGATTACTGTTCCGTACTGTACATTGACGCGACCGACGAACAACGCATCCGTTTGCAGAGATTGAGTAATGCTTGTGTGAGATATGTTTGCGGTGTTAGGAGGGATGATCACATCTCTCCCTACAGGAAGCGGCTGGGATGGCTAAGAGCTGATTCTCGAAGGCTTTATTTACAGCCCTTCTTCTTTATAAAATCTTGCGGTTGCAGGAACCAAGCTATTTACTTAGCCTTTTTTCCAAATTCGTCCCTAGACATTCTGCTAGAGGAGAACCGCAGGAACTCAATATACCGCGTGCGAGCACCGTGTCTGGCGCACGAGCCTTCCAAGTTGAGGGTGCTCGCCTGTGGAACTCACTTCCGTCCTCTATTCGCCATCTGCCTTCTTATTCATCTTTTAAGAGGGCGGTACGCCTACATCTGAGTGTATTAGACCCTTAATTGCAGCACTCTCAAATTTTAAATTTTAAATCTCGTTTCATGTAGCCTGTGATACCTAGTCCTTCATAGCTTTATTTTGCGATATATTTATTTGTTATGTATTTGTTTATTTATATTCGTATAGTATATTCACAATGCTATGTTGTACCTGGATAACACATTTTCATGATAATCTTAACCGATTGTGATTTCTAACCGACTGTGATATTTTCACGAAATCCTAAATCGATAGTGATCTCAAACCGACTGTGATATTTTATTTTTCAGTATTATAATTATCACTTATTATTTATTGTATTGTATCTTATTGGTATTTATTATTGTATTTTATTGGTATTTATTATTGTATTGTATTGGATTGTATTTATTTATTTACTATGTATTATATGTAAATATCTATGTACAGAAATTCTTTTTTGCCTCAGAAGGCAAATAAATCATTATTATTATTATATAAACACGTCTTAGAGAATTTCCTCACGACTGCCTACCGTTTGTAGCACAGTCGCGTTTGAACTGCGTAAAAAAAACTCCTTTTATTTAACGCGTCTCTATTTGAAATTCTTGCTGACAAATTCAGCGAGAAAACGAATTTTCCTCGAAAACTTTCGATTTTCAAAGTCAATTTGAATGGAAAAAAATCTCCTTAGAATTTTCTCCCAGATGTGTTTCTCGTGTTAGTAAATTACAATCTTTGTAAATTACATATGTTCGCTAACTAGCCAACACAAGAGGTTCCCAGTCGAAAATGCGAATTCTTGTTTTGTTTTTGCTTCCGGGTTGTTAAAATTCCAAGTTTTCACTCAACAGCTGCCCGATACAAAAGCAGGTCACGGCTGCGACTTTATGCTGTTGAATGCTTTCTGAACACCCCGCGTGTTCAGTGATTAAAAGCTTTTGAATGGAAGCAGGGCACGGCTGCGACCGTTCGCTTATTTAATCAGAATTTGGAACTCTCCGTGAGTTCCAATATCGCAAAGTCTCAGAACAGGAGCAGGGCACAGCTGCGACTGTTCACTTTACGACTGTACTCCAGGAATTTCCACAAAAGTGAAAAAGAAATTTTTGACAGGAGCAGGTTACGGCTGCAACTGTCTGAACGAATTAATTCTCCGAACACGAATAAAAAATCGAAAAATTTAATTTCCGCCCGAATCCGCTTGCAAAAACAAGAGAAGTCGCCTTTTCGCACGTTCCTTCCGCCTGAAAAAACGTTCGCCGCCACGCGAGATTCTCTCTCTCCACCTAAAATTACTAACGGAAAAATCTCCTGATTTTTCCCCCCTCAATTTCCTAAAGAAAATTTTATTCTAATCCCTCTTCACGAACGCATGCGAACTCTAGAATTTAATTTCAAATTTAAATTTCGCGGCTTTTTTGCTCCCTGTGAAAAAGTCCGCCGCCACCTAGCGGCCAATTCGCGAAGCTTCTCTTGCTTCTAGATTACCGACTCGGTCGGTAATGCGATCTGCAAATTCAAAACCTTTCGAAAATAAAAATTCGTAAATCGCTGCGGTGTACTCCTAACCTCCGAATGCACGTGAAGTTGGGCGCCAGTTGTAACGGGGCTGCCAATGACCGATTATCTCGCGGAGGAGACCTCCCTCCGCAAGATTGGTGCAATGGGGCACGTGCGAGTGCCCCTCGAGGTCCTTACCTCGGGGTGCGCGCGAGCACCCGACGGCGAACACACGTCGCCGCGGCCCGTGTACAACGCGAGAGTACGCCTGTACTCTCGCTTTTTGTGCTCGCGTGCTGATGCGCGAACACACTCCTCGCGTTCGCGTGGCCGTCGTCCTCCTCGACGACAGCTAATGCCGGCCGCTCAGCTCTACGACAGAGTGGCGGTATCCGGGAGGTTACGGATGTAAAGGGTTTGCCGAGTAGTCCCGCGGACTACTCGGAAGAATGACGCGGACAAGTAAAATGCAATTCGGAGGCCTTTATTGCCTCCGTAAAAGAAAATCACAAATGTTTCGGTCGCGAGGGTTAGTAGGTGTCGGGCGTGCGGGCCGACTGTCCCGAACACGCCCGAGTGTTGCCGAGCGGAGCCGCGCGCGAACGCAACCGCGCGTTGGAGAGACAAGTGCCGTTGTCTCTTCAGTGATAAATCCTAGTTGTTCATTTGATACACTCGAATAGATAAAATTCATTGCTTTTGTATTTTTTTCATCCCATTCTTCTTGTTTATCTCCGTTTGTTCTCTCTCGAGTGGCTGTGTCATCAAATTTTTTCCACTTTAAAAACATTATCATCCTTTTCTTCCATAGACAGTAATCACGACCATCAAACATTTGAACTCGTGTTTCATCGTTTTTTGGCATCTTGTCTAATAGTTATGAAAAATTCTTAAATTCACTTTGTTAACCTCACATCCAAACACGTGTTCACGTACTGTCTCTGTATGCACTTAACTTTAGTCCAATTCATATCCTTTTTTATCTCAAAAATCATAAATGTAACTCAATAGTCAATTTTATAAACATAATTTATCAACCAATATTTTCACAGAAACTTTATTTTTCAGTTCACCATGAGCACAAGTGAAATTCATAAAAACTGTACATACACGTGTTATCTAACCTCACAATCTTAATCTATTTGCATCATTATTATTTCAACATTTTTGAATCACAAGTTTTTACTTTAATCATCGTCCTTAACATTATCTATTTATATATGAAAATATTGTTAACATTTTCTAATTTAATTGTTTATATATGAATCACTTAATATGAGGTTATTAAATTAACTTTTCAACATTTTTTTAAACAAGCACGCTCTGCTACCATGTTAGAGTTTGTGGATTATTAATAGATCGCAAATTATTTATTTAATAATAATAAAGATCCTAGAATCAGACTAACTGCGCATACTCGACGTACTCTCTTTTACATCTCACACATATATATGTATATGTGTGTGTGTGTATACTTATACTGATTGTCACATTTACTCATATATTCTAACAGAACTAACTCTAACTTATAAACTAACTGTAGCCACGGCGTATTGGCTAAGCGTTGTCTCCGCTACATGGTCGACTGGAATTCGCCCCAGGTTGACGATCGGCCGGGTGAAGGTAGACTTGCGGTGCGGAGATCGACGACGCGCACGAGGCCGTCCTGCCCGGGGTGCGTCTTAGTAACAACAGCCAAGGGCCAGTGTGCCGGTGGAGTCAACTGGCGCGATTCTCCGAGAGAACGGTTCGTTTTGAGATGGAAGGTGACTCCGGCAGAGATTTTGCAGTGTATAAAAACAGGTCCAACTGCGGATCCCACTGGAGTCCAAGGGTAGAGTGAATGTCTTCTCCGGCCGTGGGTAGATTGACCGCAGCTCCGTCCGAGGCTAACTTCAAGAGTTCAGGCCGATTGCTGGCCCATTTGCCTAGCTTCATGCCCGCCGTTGCCAACATGGTGATGAACTCATCGCGCTGTCCCCGAAGTTGATCTTCCGAGTCGTTGCCTAAAAAGACATCATCGACATAAGTCTGATCGAGGAGGAGCCGCAAAGCTCGAGGAAAGGTTTCTCGCCCTTCCGGAGCTAATTGGCGGAGTACACGAATCGGTAGGAATGGGGTGCACGAAGTGCCGTACGTTACCGTCCTGGCCTTGACTTCCGGATCGCTTGCGAAGCATCTTCGCGGCATAACAAACGTTGCCAATCGACGTCGTCCTCACGCACTAAAATTTGCCGGAACATTTTTTCAATGTCCGCTACCATCACTACTCGGTGAAAACACCAGAGCGTCAATACGATGGTAATATCTGATTGTAATTTCGCACCGGTTAGCAGTAAATCATTGAGAGAAAAGCCTCCCGCTCCCTTCTGCGACGCATTGAACACAACGCGAATTTTGCGCGAAGTCGCGTTGAACACGGCATGATGCGGTAAAAAATAACCGTAATGACCTGTGGTTAATGGTGGAGCGACTTCCATATGAGCAAGTTTTTCATATTCGTTCATGAAATCAACATAAGCCTTCTTTAACTCAGAGTTGCGATTCCTGCGCTTTTCCGATCGAAGAAGACATGCCACCGCGATATCCCGAGAATCGATAAACTTTTCCTTTTGGGCGAACGGGAGTCGAACTATGAATCTACCCGCCGGGTCGCACGAGTGGGTTTTCAAAAAATGTTGTTCGCAATATTCGTTCTCTGGCGATAGCATGCGAGATGTGGGAATTTCTTCTATTTCCCAGAATCGGCGCAGCGCCATATCAATAGAATCGTACGATGTAGCATGAAAGGCCGCAACAGTCACATGCGAAAGGTGCGACTGCTCCGACCCAACCACACCCGTTAAGATCCAACCGAATACGGTATTTTGTGCGATCGGTCCGTCAGTCATGCCGCGAACAAGTCCTTCTTGCAAAATATCTCTATAAACGTCCGCGCCAAAAATTAAGTCGACTTTGTCTGGGACTGCAAAATGCGGATCAGTCAATTTCAGACCTTGTAAATAGGGCCAATCTTTGGCCGGCAATTGTTTCGAAGGTAATACGCACGTTAATTCATGCAAAATTAAAGCTGTGCAAACACGTTTGAAGTCACCGTCTACTGAAGAACGCAGACTGACTGAGACTTCTCCAAGGGCCTTCGAAGTCACGCGGCCGCCGACGCCGAAGATAGTAACCCCCGCGGGTTGTCGCGTAAGCGTCAGCTGCTGGACTAGTCGCTCCGAAATGAAGGAGCGTTGAGAGCCCGGGTCCACTAGCGCACGCGCTTCAATCATGCGTCCAAAGGAATCGACGATTAGCACCTTGGCCGTCGCCAGTAAAACGGTATGTCTTGCCGTAACTAAATTAGTGCTTATGGAGCAATCCGCCGGCGGACAAGAGGGCGTCTCCGTTGATTCTCCGGTCGGGGGGCTCGAAGCAGACCCCTTCTCTTTGAAATGCAGTTTGGTATGGTGCTTCTGGACGCATTTTGAGCAGCGATTATTGCTTGTGCAGGCCGAAGCAGTATGCCCTTTTGTAAGCAGTTAATACACAATTGGTATTTCTTGCTAATATCGAATCGCTGTTTAGCAGTCTTGTTGACGAACTGCTCGCACGTGACTATCGAGTGGTCTGATTTACATAATAAACATGTCTGAGGCTTCCTGCTGGGGTTTGGATCCGAAACCTCCGCGCCTGCAGCGTGAGCAACCGTCGACGACGATTTCGAAGGTTTGGATTTCCCGCCTGCGCTTGAAGTGCCGCCCGCCGTGCGAGGCTCTCTTTTTTCCTTATCGGAGTCGAGGGATTGAATTTGATTTTCTAAAAACGAGATGAGATCATTGTACAGATAAAAACCTACTTTGGATTCCTGAGAAATCTTCCAAGTTTCCTTGGTATGCGCGTCGAGGGCCCTTTCAATGCAATGCACAAGCCAATGATTATACGCCGCCACATCGCAGTCTAACTTTTCGAGAGCGCGCACCGTCACCTCCACAGTGTCTAATAGATCAGAAAGATCGTGGGCGTTCCGAGCGCGAATCGGAGGCAGTTGTATGAGCGCGTCGAGATGTACCTCTAAGGTCCGGCGCTTATTTCAATACCGCTTTTCGAGGAGGTCCCAAGCAACTTTATAATTTTCACCGACGATTTCGAGGTTCCTTAAGCGGGCAGCCGCGTTGCCTTGCAAAGAGCTGATTAGGTACTGAAGTTTATCTACGTCCTTGTACTCAACACGGTTCCCGATAAGCGATGAAAACCGTTGTTTAAAGAATACCCATTCATTCGGCTCGCCCGAAAAGGTCGGCAAATTTACTTGGGGTACATTAACGTGTTCCACGTGATTCTGCAGCGCGGCCGGCCGCCGGTCTTGACCTCCCGTAGTCACGGGAGGAGGACCACGACGAACTTCGATCTCGGCAGTTAAATCTGCAACCGCTTCATCATCTCAGCTGTTCTCAGCTGACTCAAAACTCGCTTTCACGAAATAGTCGTGTTCCCAGTTGGCGGCCTCATGTTCAATTAATAAACTGTGATTGGCAAACAAATCATTAAAATACTTATGGAGTAGCGCGAGGCGCGCTTCAAAGTAATGGGAGGTCTTTATCGCCGGTCCTTTTTTTGTTTAGTATTTTGTAGAAAGTTTACGATATAAGTCGCGGTGCGTACCTGCACTCCGAGAAGCTTAGCTACATCCATTATACGCGGTACAAAATACTTTTGTCAACGGGGCGCTCGGCCCAATATTTACCTCAGTAACTTAGAGGTCACGCGACTGGCCCTTCGACTTTCAATCGCAATGCCTTGAACAAGGTCAAGCTAATTGCTATTAACGATTAGTGTCAGATAGATTCGGAGTACGAAATTTACGCGAGGAATTTCCGTTTATAGCACGGAGTCTTCCGCCGTAAGATCGAATGCCAATTTTACTGATTTAACAAAATTAACATCAGTTACGATCGATGGCTTCTTAGCGTTCCCGGCGCGTGCGTTGAAAGAAAGAAAACCACGCTCTGATACCAATGTTCGTGACCTTTCCACTTCCGCTTGATGGAGGTGACCGAAAGGGAGCACGTTAAAAATTGCATGCGAGTGGCCGGAGGGACTTAAGAGAGGGTTTTGGGATAAGGAGAAAAAACGTAATGCCGTACTGAATTTGTCGATTTAATTTTAATTTTTACTTTAAGAAAACTTAATACTAGTACGTTTGCAACGCGAAATGGTGGGGGTGCAAGGGGCTGAAACACGCCGTCTCCTGGCAATGGAGAGGTGGTTAGGACTCATCCCGAGCAACCCACGTTCGCTTCTAAAGGTTCGAGCGGCCAAAACGAAGTGTCGCGCCGCACGCATTTCTCCTCGGTGCTCGCCGAGTCCAGGCGCTCCTCGCGAGGCGCTATCTTTCGAAGGAGGGGGTATCGCGCGACGCTAGTCGACGGGACGTCGTCGAGAAAACGCGTGACGTCACATCGGCTGTTTTGGGGTAGCGGTGTCGCGTAAACACAGGGCTCGAAGACCAGTGTCACTCGTCTCGGAAGGCGATCATTCAAATAACGACAAAATTTAGACAACTACTTACCCTACAATAATTAATGATGAAATAAGCATAATTATTTATAAATTAGTTTTACCAAAGTTTGATTATTAATTTAATTTAAATAAATCGTTTTAAATTTAAGTCGAACAAACCATTACTTGTTTCTTGTTTAATAATAAATTATTCTTTTTAAAAATAAATCTTAAAATAACGTAAAAAAGTATAACATTAAGTTATTAAACGTAAAAAAGGTAGTAAAGGCGTACGTTAATGTAAGATCATATAACTAGACCTATGACATTATAAAAAAATGTAAGAAATTATAAAACAATTCTTAAATTTAGTTTTTTTATTAAAAAATAATCAAATGTAAATTTATGCAAAATAATGTAAGTAAATGCTATCAAATATCATTATTCGCAATAACATGTAAATAAGTGTGAGAAAATGTAAAAAGTGAATGAAACCGAACATACAAGTACACTTTTATGTTATAAGTACATATATCCATGCAATTATTACTATTTATTACATTTCTTTATGTTTTATAATTTTCGCTAGGACGAAAGAATTCTCAAAGCATTAATACGACGTTTTCTCAAATAATACAGGCAAGTTTACGAAAAGGTTGTAACATTATTCTCTGCAAGTTTGCATAAAGTGAAAAAATATTGCAAAGAAATCTTCCTCAAATGTTACAGCAATCATTACATAAATATTCTATTGAACATTGCAGTACCCTTTCGCGGTAATTTTATACGGAATATTTTTACAAGGTTTTCGTAAGATTTTCCAAATGGATTAAAAACACAGAAAAATACTTCCGGAAGAATCTTGTATAATCATTGTCAAAATCTTAAGCGAAAGAATTCTCAAAGGGATTTTGCAATGAATGTAGTTGCCTATTAATAATCCTTTAGGTTATCTTTTTGCAAGGTTTTGGCAATTAATTTTGAAATCTTTCCTTGAAGGTGTTTGTTAGCTTTTATAAACGTTAATGCAGGGTTTATGCAAGATTTTATTGAAATCTGTGAGAGGGAGAAAGATGGACGTATCTGTCCATGTTAGGTCGGCCGGGGTTTGCACCTCTCTCTCTCACAAGGGGTTTTTACACGTTGGGTATGTGTGTATTTGTCCCTGTGGCCTATACGCACTACTACACTTTCCGATTGGCTGCTTTACTGCACTATCCGCTCCACTGCTTCCGACCTGAAATGACTTAATCGCTTTACCTACTACTCCTATTAAATTGTTGAGCGCCAGGTGCCTTGTAGACGCCGCCGGATCACGAACTCCTCGCTCCGGCTGAGATATCTTTTCCCAGGGTAGGGGGTCCTCCCGAGACTACCACGTACACGCGGCAATGGCTGCACGCTCCTTCAACGACGCGGAATCAGCTACTCACTCGATGTACCTTACAACACACCCAACACTTAGAAATCAAACACAAAACGCTTGCGAATTTTCTATAAAAGATATATTGCCTCCTGGCTTAGGGAAATACACATGTCGTTTGGATATGTGTGCGCGGCGCGGGTTTCGATCGCGGGGACTTCGGAGGAGAAATTTACAATGGTTATTTTAGTAAGAAAACCCTTGAGAGGGTGCACGAGTGTAGTAGTTGGGTGCGATCGCTTCCCGGCGGTGCGGCATCGACGACATCCCGGGCGGCATCTTCGCACGTGCTCTCTCTCCCTCTCTTGCACGCATGGCTGGCAGGTGCGGTGGCGCGTCGCCCGTTCCACACCTATCTCTTTGGTGGGTCTAAGCAGTGCAGAGAAGCTCGACGTTAAATATTTTATTTAACGTCGACGCGTTCTCAGCCTTGAGACCCTCCGAGAGAGAGAGCCGAATCACTCGTGCGTTAAGACGTGCAAATGCAAAGTCACAAATCTTTTTGTGAAACTTTTTTAAAAATATTTCATGCTATGTGGGTTGCTGTGGGTGGCGTGAACATCAGACGATCGGTGGTCTGATCCCACCTGATGCCGAGTTCATTAACCCATTAAGACCTGAATGGACAAATTTTGACTAGAGTTTTTAACGCTTATATTTTATGTGAAAATAAATTGTAAAAAATATATGAATAAACGTATTCAATGTAAAATTTGATGAACTTCCCGAATCTTTGGTTAGATTTTTTAAAAAATTTAACTGTCGAACACTATACATCATTGATAAAAAAAAACATGGTTTTCAAAGACAAATATTTTCTTCATTTCGATGTTTCAAATGGAATACATTTAAGATTTAATGATCAAAATGCAGAAACCGTAGCCTCGAAACCTAAACTTGAAAATCTAGCGATTTAGGTTTTGAAAAAATTTTAAAACACATAAAATGGCGGCTGAAACGCAGAAAAATCATAAAAATCTTCTGGAATTATTTACTCGAAAAATATGGACTTTAGAGAAAAATTTAACTGAACAAAATATTCTTAGAATTTATTAAGGAATACGCTGGATTTTCAGAAACATTAGAAGCGTTTTTAAATTTTTCAAAATTTGAAAAATTGAAAAATTCTGACATTTGCTAAAAAGTTTTGGAAAAATTCCAGCATGTTCTTTGATCAATTCTAGGAACTTTTTTTTTCTTAAGTAACATATTTTTCTAAAGTCGATTGTTTATGAGTAAATAATTAATATGTGATGTTTCTATTTGTAGATAATTTGTTGGTAATAAAATTATATCTAGAATAAATTGATATACGAACATTCATTAGCCGTCAAAAATTTTTTGCCGTTGCCCAGTTCTTACCACGTGGAGGTAAATGTTTGTGAAAAACCTTTTTCTTTTTTTTAATATTTTTTGTTTTGTCTTATTTTTGTTTTCATTTTTTGTTTATTTTTTGTTTAATATGACATAAGTTATACGTTTTTTAATGAACTGAGCTAAAACAACTATTACAAAAATAAGCATCGCAATTCTTACACATTTTGTTGGTTCTTTTAATTCATGAAACTCTCTCTTTCCATTTCTACTTTTGGCGAGATAAAATTCAGTAATGGCTAAAACCATCTCTTCAGATCCATTTTTTTTGCCCTGTTCGATAAATTACTAATTACAAGTGCATTGTAATGTTATTGATGATTCGATGAGATGAAGAAATATTGGCCAAGTCCATCTTTTAGCTCTTATACATGGCATCAAATTACTACAATGTCCATCATGTAGATCGACACCACCCATGTACTTATTGTAAAGTGTAAATGCTCTGTGAAAAGTTCAACGCCTGCTGCTGTTGAAAGTGGAGAAACAGGCTTCGAATCCATCACAGTGATGAAATTCAATCCGCTTTTTTCTTCATATTTGACAGAAACTTTACCTCTTACTGCTTTTTTATCCAATTCATTGTCAATATTTACTCTAATTCTTTTTACGGTGCCCGTAGCTTTCAAGCCAATCGATCGCAAATGAATCAGTAAGTCAGGGTTACAAAAATAATTATCAAAATATTAATGATATTGAGCAATTTTCTTTGAGGATACAGTAGCAAGCAGTTTTTGAACCATCATCAAAACCACTCGACTTCCTAAGGCACATTTAGATAATTTTACTTTTTTATCAGCTGAATAAATGTTCGAACCTTTGCCGCAATAAATATCACAGCAGAACAGATACCCATCGCAATTACAATGTCCTCACATTTTTATTCAAAATCGCTCAGGCTTGTTTTTTATAAACTGAAGCAAGATGGTTCATCCATGAAATTTCACCATCATTTCATCGACAGATAAAGCAGTAGAGAAGAACCCAAATTGCAACGCATTTTTATTAAAAATTTCCAAAACTTTTCGTACTTACCAAACTCTATCATCGACATTTTTATCTTCAGGTTTAGAAAGTATAATTTTATTATTTTATTTTAGCTTTTATCTTCAGAAATTTGTCGCCACTCAATGCCTTAGCTATTTTGCAGGTCATTTCAGCAATAAGTTGGAAGAGCACTAGTCTTTCTGGGATTTCCTGTGATTAATAATTGATATAATAATCACCCCAAAAAAAATATCAAAATCATCCATCGTCAAGTTATAACCATTCATTTTTGAGTATTTCAATAATATAAACCTTCAACTCAGTAGAAAAAAAAGTTCAAATAACTATACGCATGAGAAATCACAAATAAACTTTTTTGTTTTTTTGGTTGAAGAAAGTTTTGCATGCCAGATCCTCAGGGGCTTCGTGGATGACCCGTGGCACTTCCTCAGTCGCCCAGAATAGTGAGATCAGCACCTCGCGCCAGTCGTCTACTTGAGGATGGGTCGTCGTCGAGTAAATGGTGGGTGCTTGTATGCTTGGTATATTGGACCGGTTCTTTGCCCGTGATAATCCCGCCGAATGCCGATTGTTGAGCCATCTTCATGTCTCGAATCAATATGCCTGGGTCAACCGAGCGTAGCAGTCAACGCCGAGGATCAAATCAACTCACGTGGCAAGTGAAATTCAGGGTCTGCTGATGGGAGATCCCCGAAGAGCCGTACAGACCGCTGATTCAGTCTGCAAGGTGTCCAAATACCCAGTCTATACAGGCTGAGGGTGTCGATCGTCATTGTACCGTGTAATCCCGACTGTCGGAATTTGATTCATACAAGCACCAGTGATGCCCATTTTGATCTACTTTCGGTTGCGGCCGTATTTGACAGCGATGTTGTTGCTGACGAGAGTGGAGTCCTAACAAGGGTCGAGTCGGGCCCTGACACTCACAGAGGTACTCCCACTACCCTCTTAGATGACCATGACGGACGGCAGGATGTTATGTCGCGGTGATGAGACCTTGGGTCGTATCGACGGTGTGATTGCTACCTCGGTTTTGTCGGATCGCCCCCTTTTCGGCGGAATTTCGGTGGGCATCGTCATCATATGCCGTTTTTCTGCCCTTCCATGAAGGAGTGTATGGTATTGTCCCAACGCTCGTCAAATCACGAGATTCAGACGAGCACTCCCGAATGCCGTGACCCGTCGTCCGCTCTCCAACCAGTTTTCTTCTCTCGCCGGGAGACATTTACCGAAATGACGGACAATGGCCTACGTAGTGCGGCTTATCACAAATCCACAGATCCACGCAGTTGTCCAACCCAGTCGCCAAAACCTAGGACGCCTTTTGTCTGGTGGGGTTGTATATGGTTTCGCTAGATCTCGTGGTTCCCTTTCCCTGGTTTTTTTACTCCATCGGCTGTAGTGTTTGCCACCTCTTTTGAAGAAAAGAGTGCTAAAGGACAGATGGAACAGGTGGACAGGTGGACAGGCTGTCGGAGGTGGTGCGCAGAGTTTCAAGTTCTTCCTCCCAGTTCCGTTGAGTAACTGGAGCCATGGCGTCACCATGGTGTATTTTGAAAACATTGAAGAGCTGGCAAATGTTGCGGGATGACTCCTCCTTTAATGGTTACGACGGAACTTGTCGACGTTGCTCAAGTGCGGGTTTGAGTGGACAAAGGAGGTAAAGAAGTCTCTGATTGATTCCATTCATCGCGTCGGCCGTCGAATAACGGAAATACGATACGTGGTGCGCAAGACAATCCGCCTTGATCCCGTTCGAATTCAAGTGGAGTACTGGCTGCCAATGTCTCTGGATTTTTCCGTAACCATATGTCATACAGCAGTCCTCTGACTCGCATATAATGGACGAAGATCAACGACGTCGACCGATGTTCATAGCATGGACAAGACGGAAGGACAGCTCCATTGAAAGACAATACATACCGACGTCTCATACGAGGGAGCGACACGGAGTGAGAGAGAGAGAGATGTACCTGCTGTAACCCTACGACCCTTTCCAAGCTATGTTTCGGGCGACCACGCTACTGTTTCAGCAATTACTAGCCTGCTTAAGAAAAAGAAAGTTTTCTGAAATATGACATGAGGCTCCTATACTTAATACTATGTTGCTTTGATGGAAAATAATCAGGACGCCACGCAAATTTTCGGGGGGCCCCTAATGTTTTATCGATTTCTGTGACTGGTGGAATCATGATTAAGTCTATAGAGCCTCATGTTATATTTCACAAAATTTTAAATTTTTTAAGCAGGTCAGTTATCGCTAAAACACTAGCGGGCCGCCCGAAAATGTACATGGTTTGGTAGAAAGATACTTTATCTGTCGGTGATCGAATGTGCAATCATCAAGTCTGTAACTATCCGGATTCTTTTTTAGACCAGGGTGGGATGTGGTTACGGTTTCAAGCATGCGCTCAATGCGGCTACGCTTGCTACTCGCGCTACAAGCTCAAAACGCTTGCGGCCCTATGCGACGCTCAGTACGCGTCTTTCTAATTCTTACGACACAATTCGCCGTAAGATAAAACTCATCGAGAAGAAGCTCAAAATGCCTCTTTTTGCTCCTATTTAATAATTGAATACAATCTACGATGATAAGAAAATAAAAAAAAATAATTTATATTAACTAATCTAATAATATTTTATTTAAATAATAAAAGAAAAATATTTATATACAAAAACGAATTAAAGTTTCAATACGGCGCGGGTCTCGTGTCGCTGCCCTTTGCTCTGATACAAAGAAATTTAATCGCATTTTACTATAAAGTAAACATAAAAGAATAAATTATCGGTACGCTATTTGATTTTCTGGTACGAGAGAAAACAACGCTCCGTTTCTCTAAGCGCTAAAAAATTATAAGATAAAAAAAAGAATTGTAAATTTCATTGAATTTTCATGGACCATTGACGCAATTAGTTTACCTACATTCCAATTCCGACTCAATTCCGATTCGCGTTCCTATAAAAAAATATTTAAAAAAAAGGTAAATTTATTTGGTAGGAAAAAAAATTATTATTTTAATATAATAAAAGTTTATTTATGTTCACTCACTTAGAGTAATTTTTGCTGAAGCTTGACCTTTGATGGTTCTGGTTGTTACCGTAAAATTTGTCCAAGATTCAAGTATTAGATGTCTACCCCTACGCGATTTGATAGTAGAAGCAATCAATGTATCAAGAATGGCAGCTTGTCCTCGTAATTCTATACCGCCTGAAATTATCTTCAATGTTCCAATACCTTCCTGTAAAAATATTTTTTTTAAAGAATTTGAATAACTTTGTTAGCAAAAAGTTGTAGCTGACGTGTCCCAAGAATGGAAGGACCGAGCAACTTAATTTTTCTTATTAAAGCAAGACCACTTACAAGTGAATGGAGTATCGTAATGCAAACCGGTCGCTCCAAGTAATAGAAATGGAAGTGGATTCTATCCCCAGACAGATTTGTGCGACGTTCACCGTTTCAAATGCTAACTAAATTTTCAGTAAGCGAGCGGAACATTTTAAAGTTTCTGACTGCAGTCAAGCTGTCGGTCGGGCAAGTAGCATTGAATATGTTTAAAAGAAATCGATTTGTAATCCCATTAAAAGTAACAATTCTGTGTTAATAACTTCATTAGAGTGCAAAACGTAACATCTCCCGGCTGTCACCAAGCATTATTTGTATGTTTTCTTATTAAGTTTGCTTAACAAAATATAAACTAGAGTATGATAATCTTTATTTATTTGATTTGATCAGATAAGTAAATACATTTAATTACTGAAGTCATATTTGAATTATTTTTACCAAAAAACATACGACTCAAGTATAGTATAGCAAAAAATGTAAACAATTATTTTTACAGTCCTCATAATTAATAAAATTAAGGATATAAGAATGAAATATATTTCTCTACACATCGCATGATGGGTGAAACCATAAAAAAAAACTGATAAAATATCCGACTTTGATCGAATTTTGCACTTTTTAAAATTCTGCCAGTATGTGACAAGATTCCTTAAACTTTAGAGGGCCGGGATTTTGAAAAATTTGAAAAACACATTTTTCTATAGGAATGTGGTCTAAGGTCCCTGAGTTAGAGCCAAACTAAATTGCGATGTTTGTGAGTCAGACCCCTTACGCCTAGAGGCGTATTCCGGCCCTCTAAAGGTTAAGGGGTAACACTACTCAAGGATTTTCAAAATATCTATATTTTTTGGGCTTAAACTACACTTTCGGATCCTACAAACAATATGCAGTTAATTTTATATTGATATAAAACTTTTGCAACGCTAGCACGCTGGAAAAGTTTGTCGCTACCATTTTATTATGTTTATCCTCGTACCTCAGCTTTAAATTTGTTAAGAAAGAAAAACCAAAACATCATTTCCGACGTAAAATTTCTTGTAGGAGTGTGGTGCGGTGATTATCGTACCGACTTTCAATAATTCAATTGTTGTTATCGTGAAAAGAGAAACATTACATCATAGCCTATTCATTAAAATCAGAAACATTCAAAATGTTTCTTTGAGACACAAATGGTAGACAAGCTTTATGAGTTATTGACTCTTGAACATTCTACCAAGGCTATCGCACGGTCCTTTTCTATGAGCTGTTGCAAAAAAGTGCCATTTAGCATTAATTTCAAAATCATTATCACGAAGGCATAAATTTTGAAATTTTTCTTGTATTTAAAATGTTGGGGTACTCTCTACATTTGTAAAATACTCTATATGTAAAATAATATATTTGCTGTTTAATTAAGTCTATCAATCTTTTTTAGAACATGTATACTAAAATGGTTCCATTACACAGGCCCACAAAAAAAAGGTGTCTGTGCAATTGACCAGATCTATATATTCTTATGTATTTTTCGACGCTGAATCCGAATTTGCAATAAAAAAGTAGTGTCCCGCTTCATTTTTATGGGGTTTTGCTCAAAAAACCTCATTTTTTACGGTTTTTCGTGGTTATTTTAAATTAAAAAAAAATAAAGAAAAATTTTATTTTTTTGACTTCAGAATCGAATTTTACGGCAAAAAATACGTCGAAAACCATGTTTTGAATTTTTTTTATAGAAATTTCAACCCCCCATACGGCAATGAAAAGGCAGAAAATCGCGAAAAGTGAAAATTTGATTAAAATGACATTAAAATCAAGTTTTACGATTTTAAACCGATTTATAAACTTTGAAACTACTTTACTAGGGGTTTTTGAGGTCGCTGATCACGAATTTTAAGTCATTTTTTTTTTAACAACTCCTAGTCGGCGTAAGTAGACAATAAACGTGATAAATTGATATTTTTTTCAAAAAATCGATGTTTTGGATACTGTTCTGGAGGTTTTCCACTAAATGAATCACAAAATTAGAACATTTTGGCTCTTGATCATAAAGTAAGTTAGAACTTATATATAGCGATATTTATGAACTCCATTATAATATTTTTAGCTTCTTTTAAGAAGTGCCTTAGAGATATTTTTTTAATTTAAAAACCGTAAAAAATGAAGTTTTTTGAGCAAAACCCCATAAAAATGAAGCGGGACACTACTTTTTTATTGCAAATTCGGATTCAGCGTCGAAAAATACATAAGAATATATAGGTCTGGTCAATTGCACAGACACCTTTTTTTGTGGGCCTGTGTTATCATTATAATATACGACCTAGGGAAGTATAGCAATATTTATATTATTCCATTATATTCATTGAAAAATGCTATACAATTAGCTGTACAAGTTTTTTAAGTGATTCTATTAACCTTTAGAGTGCCGGGATTTGAGTCCCTTAAAACCTTAATGACCCACCTACAAGAAGAGTTTCATTTCTTCGGGTCACAGATTTGCTTGAACCCGTGAGAATCTCATCGATGACTTATATTGAGATGCTACTTACAGCCATGTTGTCTAATACTGAACAAGTATAGCGTATATTAAGATTGTACTTTGAACGATGCACAACTTAGTAGCTACAATAATAAAAATACTTTGCACCTAAAATCATAAAATAACAAATATTAAAGTATTCTATATAGTGTGACGCGAGGTACTATCGGGTACCTGCGCGCCGTCACGAGCCTTCGCGGCGCGAGGAGGAGTTAGGCCGTGGCGCGCGGGAGCGGCGGCCATATTAGAATCTCGGGAGATTCTCTCTAGCCGTCGACGACGACGGGCGCGTGTGCGAGCTGACGACCTGGGAAAGGAGAGGAAGCGAGCTTCTGTGCGAACGCGGTAGCAGCCTAGGACGAGCCAAGGCTGCGAGCATTGTAAGTACCGCCCGACTAGTCTTGTGAGTGCGGGCGCGTACCGGCGAGGAGTCAAGGAGCGCCTTGACTCCCTGGTGTCGAACGTTGTTCGGTGAACGTAGGGGACCGTCCCCAGTTCACTACTTCTCTCTCTCTCTAGTTCGCGGTCGCGGACTCTCGTGCGGCGGGAGTCGCGACTCTTGTGGAAGGGTCGCTGCGCGGTGCGATACCGATACCTCGAGCACGAGCTCGAGGTCGGGTTCGTGAGTCGTCGCGCGGAACGGGTAAGCGACCCGTTCCTTCGCGTGTGCGTGTACGTGTGTGTACACGCAGGGCAGGCAGGCGGCCTGCTCTTGAGCGCAGTGTTTGTTTACGCGGAGCAAGGTCGCGCTCTGCGTAAACATCACCGATCGCGAATCGCGCGATCGGCCGGCGAACTCTCGGCGCGGCCGAGAGTTTGTAAGAGCGCGCGCGCTTGCGTTCGCGCGCGGCTCCACTCGGCAACACTCGGGCGTGTTCGGAGCAGTCGGCTCGCACGCCCGACGGCTACTAACCTTTTGGTGCGCGATCATTGTAACTTCTCTTACGGAGGCAATAAAGGCCTCCGACTTGTCATTTTACTTGATCGCGTTGTTCTTCCGAGTAGTCCGCGGGACTACTCGGCAAACCCTCCTCGTCCTTAATCTCCCGGATACCGCCACTCTATCGCAGAGCTGAGCGGCCGGCATCAGCTGTCATCCAGGAGGACGACAGCCACGCGAACGCGAGGAGCGCGTTCGTGCGACAGCACGCGAGTACGAGAAGTGAGAGTACAGGCGTACTCTCACGTTGTATACGGGCCGCGGCGACGTGTATTCGCCGTCGGGTGCTCGCGCGCACCCCGAGGTAAGGACCTCACGGGGCACTCGTGTGTGCCCCATTGCACCCATCTCGCGGAGACAGGTCTCCTCCGCGAGGTGAATCGGTCGAAGATAACCCCGTTACAACTGGCGCCCAACTTCACGTGCATTCGGAGGTTAGGAGGACAGGACCACGACGCGACGAATTTTAATTTTTCGTGAGCGAAAAATTTTGAATTAGCAGATCGGGTTACCGACTGGGTCGGTAATCTAGAAGCAGGAGAAGCTTCGCGAATCGGCCGCTAGGTGGCGGCGGGCTTTTTTTACAGGGAGTGAAAAAGCCGCGAAATTCAAATCTGAATTAAATTCTAGAGTTCGGGTGCGTTCGTGAAGAGGGAGTAAGAATAGAATTTTCTTTTAGGAACCGAAGGGGGAAAAATCAGGGGATTTTTCCAGTAGCAAATTCAGGTGGAGAGAGAGAATCTCGCGTGGCGGCGATCGTTTCTTCAAGCGGAAGAAACGGACGAAAAGGCGATTTCTTCGAGTTTTTGCATGTGGTTTGCGTGGAAATAAAATTTTTCGATTTCTTTTATTCGTGTTCGGAGAATTTATTCGATCAGACAGTCGCAGCAGTAACCTGCTCCTGTCAAAAATTTCTTTTTCACTTTGTTTGAAATTCCTGGAGTGTGTTCGTAAAGTGAACAGTCGCAGCCGTGCCCTGCTCCTGTTCAGAAACTTTACGATATTGGAACTCACGGGGAGTTCCAAATCCTGATTAAATAAGCGAACGGTCGCAGCCGTGCCCTGCTTCCATTCGTAAAGCTTTTAATCACTGAACACACGGGGTGTTCAGAAGTCATTCAACAGCATACAGTCGCAGCCGTGACCTGCTTCTGTATCGGGCAGCTGTTGAGTGAAAACTCGGAATCTCAGCAAGCCAAACGCAAAAACAAAAACAAGAATTCGTATTTTCGTCTGGGAACCTCTCGTGTTGGCTAGTTAGCGAACACATGTAATTTACAACGATTGTAATTTACTAACACGAGAAACACGTCTAGGAGAAAATTCTAAGGAGAATTTTTTCCATCCAAATTGAACTCGAAAATCGAAAGTTTTCGAGGAAAATTCATTTTCTCGCTGAATTTGTCAGCGAGAACTTCGAGTAGAGTCGCGTTAAATAAATAGAGTTTTTTTTTACGCATCTCAATCGCGACTGCGCTACAAACGGTAGGCAGTCGCAAAGAAATTCTCGAAGACGTGTTTCAGAGAGAATCTCACACTACACGGTAGGAGTAGTTGCGTCGCCAACCGAAAGGTCCGTCCCATAAATTTTTCCGTGTTTTTGGGATAGAGGGCAGGCCTGTACTTAATCAGGCGAAGATGGAGTATAAGCCAGAACCAACGGAAAAGGACGTCCAGCAGTGGCTGTCGGCGATCCCGGTCGAGGAGCTGGAGGAGACAATCCAGCAACTCGGACTAAGAACAGACGGCGACTGCTTTGTGCAACGTCACCGTCTGTATAATTGGCTGCAAGGTAATTACACTGCAGCCGATTTTCAGGCGTGTGACTCCTCAAACGAGGAGGAGTTACGCACAGTCCGTGAATCGTTGAGGAAGTCCTTCATCGAAGAGATGTGTATGGACAGGACATCCACCACAATTCAGGACGAGAACTACGAGAAGGGCCGACCTCACCCTCTCTCGATCTATCAGAACAGCATCGTTTGCCATTCTGAAGGCGACAAAGGAATTGGCAACGTAGAGCCAAGTCGCACACCGCCATCGGAGTCAGAAATTGAAAAGGACCAAGATAGCGGGACCGATGACGACAGTCAGTCGTCACAGGGTCAATCGCTGAGGTTGGAATCTCTGTTACGAGATATCCAACAAACCGTTCGAGCAATCGAACGGAAATACGACAGCCTGTTGAACACAAGTGTCAACCAGGCGAGGGCATTGACGGCTCTCACGATGAGAGTCGATCAGCTGGCTCACGTAGTAGACCAGCAACGGCCACCGATGTCGAGCACAAGAATCGACGGCCGACAGATCGATACGCGAACGGAGCGGATAAATCCGTCGCAATCGACACCGCGCGTTGGATTCCAGGACACGTACACGATAGACCAGCCTGGAATCAACGAAACACTGAATGGGGCGAACACCATTCAGAACGCGCAACGGCGAATCCCGCCACGAGAAATCAGATCGTGGACTGATTTCACGAACGGAAGGACAAGAGAGCCCACTGGTCCTTCCACAAGCGAATTAAATCGCACAGGCAGAGGTCACGAGGACCCCAGCCGAATAGTTAGCCGATGGAACGTCTCGTTCTCGGCTAAACAAGGAGAAGACGTAGAGTCTTTCCTTAAGAGTTTCGAGGACAATGCCCGAGCGGCTAAACTTAACGAGAGCGACATGCTGGCGTCGCTCCCGTGCGTCCTCAAAGACGTGGCGAGCATGTGGTACAGGAACCACAGCCGCGATTGGCGAACATGGGCAGATTTCTGTCAAGCCACTCGGCGCAGATGGGGCTGCGCCCACGATAGGCAAGAGCGCCTAAGAGACGACATTAGGCGTCGTTATCAACAAACAGGGGAATCGAGCAGCCACTACATAACATGCATGGAGAGCATGTTAGGTGAGGTATCCCCGAGGATGACTAGGGTCCAGGAAATCGAGAAGATTTACATGAATCTTCTCCCGGAAATTAAAAGAATTATCCGGATAGAGATCTGTAATACGCCAGACGATCTAGCGGATCAATGCGTAAAGGCAGAATATATCCTGGACAGGGAAAAGGGCGATAGGACGCCAATTCCCCCATCCAAAGCGGTAATGCCAGAAACGGCATACAAACCGCAGAGGGAGAAGACAGGGACGTCTTCTCATGCAAAAGTAGCGGCAACGGCCGCTACACCGCCGGACACACAGGAGAAGCCCGATGCTCCGATAGCCGGGATAGGTCGGCAAGAGATGGCCGACCTATTAACGAAGCTTAGCGGAGAGCTAGTAAAAGCTTTCCGCGAAAGCAACAAACAAAGGCAGGGAGGGGGAAACAAGGGTGCTTCCTCCTCGGCGAACAAAAACGGCCGTTCCGGAAGAGGCAACGCCAAGAATAAAAATGGCAGCACGAAGGAAAACCAGAAAAATGGGCAAGCGAAAGAACCTATTCGCTGCTTCGGATGCAACAAAGAAGGCGTAATCCGAGCGAAATGCCCTAATTGATCGCCGGACAACGGGCAACAGGGGAAGTAGAGCACTCAACTACTTCCCCAAACGCCAACGAAGCTAGTCAGGAAGCTTCGGGAACGACCTCCCAGGACGTTAGCGGGACGGCACTACCGAATACTCCTGCGGAGGAAAACCTGGAAACCAGATGGTGGTTACAGGTGGAAGTGGAAGGTTTCCACTTCCGCGCGCTGTACGACACAGGCGCATCGGTCACAGTGATGGGACCGATCGGCCTGCAGTTGATAACTGCATGCGGCCGAACACTTATGCCAAGCGAGCACGCAGGTGCTAAGCTCGCTGACGGTAGCACGAGCCCAATCGTGGGCTGTGCTTACCTTCCCTTCACAATAGGTGGCATAAGCAGGGATATCAAAGTTTCGATTATCCCTGCACTAGATGCGGATTGTTACTTGGGCACGAATTTCATGCGGGAATTCGGCTCAGTACACAATCCGCGATCAAACCAGCTGACGTTGGTGGACGACAACGTCAGCGTGGAGCTCCAACTGGCATCAGTTAAAGAGATTAACATGACCCAGATCGGTGCAGTGGGCTTAGGCCATGTAACCGAGGAGCAACGAGCACAAGTCGAGGCACTTGTGCACGAAATGGTCGGCACGGAGCCGACCACACTTGGGTGCACCACGTGGGTGACCCATTCGATTGATGTGGGAGATGCTCGCCCCATCAAACAGCGATATTACCCATATTCACCGGTAATAGAGGCTGAAATGCACGCGCAGGTCCGTAAGTTACTGGACGCTGGCGTCATCGAACCATCCACGAGTCCGTGGTCAAGCCCGGTCGTGATGGTTAAGAAATCCGGTGGAGGATACCGGATGTGCATTGACTACCGACGAGTCAATACACTCAAGGTTTCGCCGGACGGCTACCCGGCGAAACGCATGGACGCGGCTTTCCGCAAGGCCAAAGCGGCAAAGTTTTGCACGACGTTAGACGTCAGCAACGCGTACCATCAAGTACCTCTGGACGAGGCGTCCAGAGAGATAACGGCTTTCTCTGTACCTGGAATGGGCCACTTCCAGTACAAGAGAATGCCATTTGGCTTGGAAGATGCAGGAGCATCTTTCCAGCGCCTAATCGACATGGTCGTCACTCCAGATTGCGAAGACTTTGCATTCGCATACCTGGATGACGTCGTCATAATGTCGAAAACGTTCGAGGAGCATCTCGAACACCTTCGTAAGATCTTAGGCCGTCTACGAGAGGCGGGCCTAACGATCAATCGGCAGAAAAGCCACTTCTGCCAAAGCGAAGTAAAATACCTGGGAGTAGTGCTGAACCAAGATGGGTTCCGCCCTGACCCAGAGAAGATAAGGCCGGTACTAGAGTACCCGCCGCCTAAGAACGTAAAGCAGCTAAGGCGCTTCTTAGGCATGGCATCGTGGTACAGGAGGTTCCTGAACAACCTCGCCACGATCGCCGAACCACTTACGCAACTAACGAAGAAGGAGCGTAAGTTTGAGTGGACCGAAGTACAACACTCTGCATTCGAGCGGATAAAGGCTCTCATAGCCTCCGCACCAGTCTTGCAACGCCCTGATTTCAACAATGAGTTTGTTGTACAAACAGATGCAAGTGACTCGGGAATCGGAGCAGTTCTACTTCAGTTTGAAGACGGCAAGGAGCGAGCACTGGAGTTCGCCAGCCGCGTCCTCTCACCTGCCGAGAGGAACTACAGCGTGACAGAACGCGAAAGTCTCGCTGTAGTATGGGCGATAAAGAAGTTTCGCCCATACATCGAAGGCTACGCATTTCGCGTAGTCACGGACCACAGCTGTCTGCGTTGGCTGCGCACACTGAGTGGCCCGACAGGGCGATTAGCGCGGTGGGCCCTGGAGCTGCAAGGCCACCAATTTACGGTTGAGCACAGAAAAGGTGCGCTCAACAATGTCCCAGACGCCCTTTCTCGAATGTACGAGGAGGAGGGCGAGGAGACACCAGTGGCAGGTGTCTCGTGGACGGGAAATTCCCAGGATGAGTGGTACCTCCAACAGCTTAAGAAAGCCAAAGAGGAACCACTCACCGATCCGAAGATGAAGTGGGTCGGGGGGAGACTGTTTTATTACAACCCCGACCAACTGATGCAAGGAATCCTGGGGGAGGACGACGAGGCTTGGAAGCTCGTCGTTCCTCTAGAAAAACAAGGGGATATCATGAAAGAGTGTCATGATAGCCCCACAGCAGGACACTTGGGGCGAGAGAAGACTCTCGCACGGGTTGCCCGTCAATATTATTGGCCACGTATGGATGCGTGCATCGCCAATTACGTGCGGCAATGCCAGACTTGCCAGCAGATAAAGGCTGAGCAAAGGCCGCCGACGGGACTCATGGGCCGCAAGGTCATTGAACGACCCTGGCAGTATGTCGCAGGCGACATTATGGGCCCGCTACCCAAGACGAGTAAAGGGTATGAATACATCCTAGTTTTCCAGGATTTATTCACACGGTGGGTGGAAGTGATTCCGCTCCACCGCGCCACAGGCGAAGCCATACTGGCGGAGTTCACAGAACGCATCTGTCTCCGGTTTGGAACACCCGAAGTCTTCCTCTCCGACAACGGGACAGAGTTCAAAAACCGAACGATCGACGGTTTTTTGAACAAAAAGGGGATACGTCATGAAACGACGCCCCCGTACCATCCGCAGGCTAACCCTGTCGAAAGGGTTAACCGAACGATGAAGCAGATGATCATGGCTTTCATCCAAGATGACCATGATCGCTGGGACGAGCATCTTACAGAGCTCGTCCACGCGTTCAACAACTCCAAGAGTAGTGCCACAGGAATGACACCTGCGTTCCTCGTCTACGGCAGGCATCCGAAGCCCTTAGACTCGGAGTATAGCAGGCAGATGCTTGATATACTAAAACGAAACGAAGAGGAGGCTCGAGAAGAATGGGCTCTCCGAATGAGGAATCTCTCCGAGGTCCACGACATGGCAGCAGAGAATTCCGAAAGGGAACGAGATCGACAGGCGCGTTACTATAACGCGGGCCGACGTGAAGCGAGCTTCAAAGTCGGAGATCTTGTATGGAAAAGGAATAAAGTCCTTTCCAATGCGGCGAAAAGGAGTAGCTGGGAAGCTAGCTCCGAAGTTTGCCGGACCGTACGATGTTACGGAAATCTTGGGCAGCAACACGTATACGTTGCGTGACCAAAGTGGACGGACAGTGGGTCCGATCCACTCAGAACAGTTGAAACCGTACATCCCCGGCGCAGACGTTCCTGCTGAAGAAGAGGACGTCGAGACCAGCGCCCGACCTCCGGGGGAAGGCGGGAGTCGTGTGGATGCGCCCACGACTCCATCAGCAGAGGCTGATGAGAAGAAGAGCGGTGCCAGCGGGCAAGCGTCCCAGGCTGGGAGCGCCCAGCCTGAGGAAAAACCTGTAAAGCGCAAACGCGGACGCCCGCGTAAAGCGTCCTACGCCGTCACGCAAATTAGAAACGCGACGGGAAAGCGAGGACCGGGTCGTCCACCCGGTTCTAAGAACAAGGCCAGCGCGGCCAAAACGTAAGACGCGAGGAAGACACGGTTGACAGGAAAGAACCGACTCTGAGAGCCATTCCTCACCATCCCTCTTTTTCTTTCTGTCCCTTTCCTAGATGGACACGTACGAGATGGAGGAGGGGATAGCCCGGCTCTTCAGCGAGGACGCTGAGGAGTACTCAGCGGAGGTCGTGGCCGGGGGCACCCTGGAGGGGACCCCCAAGGCGACGGAGGCGATTGGGGAAAGGCCCCAATCCCCGTCGAGCCGGTCAGGACCGGAGGCGAGCGACCAGGAGGTCGCCCGCGAGACGGAGGCGTGCGGCGAAGCCGCCTCCCATCGAGCAGAGGACAAGGAGGTCCCCTGCGCAACAGCGAGCGGCAGCGAGGCCGCCCGCGAAAAACGCCGAAGCGAGTGGCCAGGAGGCCACCCGCACCCTACGGCGACCCCACGTCCCCGAGCCAGGGGCCGTGGCCTCGACGACGGTGAGCGTCGCCGAGGAGGGGGACGGAGAGGAGCTCCGTTCCCAGCCAACCCAGCGAGGAGGCGCCGAGGACGGCGCCCCCCTCCGCAGCGGCCCCTTTCCGCTGCCGAGAGGCTGGAGGAGTTGGAGGCTTGGCTCCGCTCCTCCACTGAGGACTATCGCCGGGCGGTTGGGCAATTGGAGGAGGCCCACCGGAACTTCCTGCGTGGTGCGGAGGAGACTGAGGGAGAGCTGGCGGAGATGGCGCGCGCCTCCCTCAGCCTCGTAGAGATCCGCGCGCAGCGGGCGGGCCTGGCCGCATCACGTCGAGCTTACGACGAGGTGTACCAGGCCCACCACAAAAAGAAAGCGGAGGAGGACCGCTTAAAGGCCTCGATGGAGGCCAACAACGGCGGCTCCAGGAGGAGCAACGCGGCAGCAGGAGCGCCGCCGCGAGAGGGCCCTCCAGCCAAGAAGGAGGAGGCAGCGGAGAAGAAGCGTCTCGCGGCCCTCCGCGCCCGTGTGGAAGCGGACGCGAAGGATAAGCGGCGCCGGGAGCTTTTTGAGCTGTACCCGGGCCGCTTCTTCTGCTCAGTCTGCGCAGAGCCAGGCGTGCTCTACGCCAACCAGTGTCCGAAGAAGGACCAGCACGGGTGGA